>CM060331.1:16062749-16075249 GCA_030674155.1 Stramonita haemastoma | reverse complement strand
TGGGTTGGTTGGGGGTGGTGGGTTGTGGTTGGGGTTGGGTTGGGTTGAGTTGGGGTTTGGTTGTTGTGGTAGGTTGGGTTGGTGAAGTTGGGTTGGGTGTTGGTTGGGTTGGGGTTGAGTTGTGTTGTATAGGGTTGGTTTTGAATTGGGCTGGGTTGGGTGGGTTGAGTTGAGTTGAATTGGGTTGAGTTGGGTTGGGATGGGTTGTGTGTTGAATTTGGGTTGGGTTGCCTCGCTCGCCTCACCATGCCTTGCATATACCCTGTCATGCATGATTCTGCTTGCTTTGTCCTCTATCTTGGCCTGTCTTGTCTCTGTCACCCACTACACTTTACTTTACCCTACTTCACCTTGTCCTGTCCTGTCCTGTCCTGTGTCCGTCTGTCCCATCCATCTATCCTGTCATGTCTTGTCCCGTCTTGTCCTGTCTCATCCCGTCCTGTCCTGTCCTGACCTGTCAAGTCTTGTCTTACCTTATCTGCTCTCTCATTTTGTTGAAGAATTTCAACTAAGTGAAGAAGTTGTCGGGTTTTCAAACAAGTTTATTCCACACATGTTTTTTTGTAACTTGTCAGATGCTGACCAGGATTACAGGTTATTGACTGCTTAATTTCGTTGTACAGACATCCTTTATTTATTCTTTTTTTTCTTTTTTTTTTATTTTAACCATACATCCTGTGTTGTATGTATAACTGTGTAACTGTGCAGGACTATGTAATGTTCTAAGCCACTTTCTGTCCATATGTTATATATCTCTGTGTCTACACTTACAAATACTGTCACACACTCTAAGCAAATAAATGCAGACAAACCCACCCACCCATGCATGTGTATGCATGCATGCACGCACGCATAACACCCCACACACACACACACACACACACACACACAACAAAACACAACACACACAACACCCTTTGGAATTGCTTAGAAAGCACGCAAAATATTCATAATTTTGTCATGTGTGAGTATTGCAGTTGTAAATGTACGTGTATTAGGTAGTCCATGTATTTTGGAAGGAAAAACACCCCCCTCCACCCCTGCTTGTCAAAGGAAAAGGAAGTAAAATACCATAATAATAAAAAAAAAAACTGTTAAAAAAACAACAACCCAAATTAGATTTTCGTAATCATGAGCATTACCACAGTTTTAAATGTTTGTTAGGTAGTCCATGTATTTTAAAAGAAAAAAAATCCTCCCTCGCAGTGCACAAATCCAACATCATTCAGTCAAGAGTGCTATATTTAGCCTGCCCTTTCCTTATATCTAGTCCAAGAGTGGTCAGTTCCTGCTATAATTAGCACCAGCTGGCTACCCCATCTGGGCTGAGCTGGGATGGATTAATTAGCAGCTGAGAGGAGCTGAAAGTGGGGGAAACTGACAGCTGTGCCCTGCATGTGAAAGACAAAAAGTGAACGACATAATATAAAAAAAATATTTTAAAAAATAAAGAGAATTAGATTGTGATGATCATGACCCATTACCATTGCAAACCTCCTCTGCAAGTCCCCCACTGTCAACTTGCGGTAGATCTTCTCTTCATCCCTTCGCTCTTCAGCTGGTGTGGTGATCTGCACACACAACCAAAGTACATCGTCACATTCAGGACACAAAAACAGTCTGTATCATGATACTGCCATATGTTAGAAGAAGAAGAAAAAAAGAAGAAACTGATGTTTATGTCTGTATCTATTACATAACACCTACCTACTGCTGCAGGAGATTTTCTGGCAGAAAAAAAAAAAATTGGGTTACTGTCTCTGGAAAAATGAGTGAGCCATCCTAACGTCGTACCTTTTACATTTTTTTCCCCTCTCTCTCCCCTTCTCTCTCTCTTTCTTTCCTTCTCTCTCTCTCTTCTTCCTCTCTCTCTCTCTCTCTCTCTCTCTCTCTCTCTCTCTCTCTCTCTCTCTCTCTCCTCTCTCTCTCTCTCTCCTCTCTCTCTCTCTCCTTCTTTCTCAGTTGCTCGTGATCATGATGGATCACACACACACAACAATTTTCCATGGATAACTCTCTTGGCACTGGATTCTCATATGCATGCTAAAATACAGACTGAGCCTCAGTGACTTGCCTCACCTGAACTACTATTTTCATTTATTTATCTATTTATTTTTTATGTATTTATTTATTCTTTTATATCGAGATAATGGAACAAGCACTCATGCGTTTTTTCTCATCCAGTCCCCTGTGTATGCAGTTTTGTAAATATTGTCATCTGCGCCCACCGGCACACAATGGCCTACTCCTTCAGATCAGCAAAACAGTCATGGTCTAACTAGCCAAGTCTTGGGTTACAGACTGGAGCGCTGCGGGTTCGAAATGGAGGAAGTATCTTCTTCAAACTAGATTCAAACCACAAACATGTCCCTTCCTGAATGAGTTTGTTTAATGCAAGGCCAACCCCCCCCCCCCAAAAAAAAAAAGGAAAAAAAAACAAACCCAACAAACAGAAAACCAAGAGTTGGTAGCATTTGATAGAATACATTGGTCTTTCTTGCTTTAAAGACTAAAACCAACCTTTGGCATTCATTCGTGATAACAGTCCAGAAGTGGTCTGCATTGTGTCTTTAGGATTGAGTCAACAAGGTCACAGTCAATCCTTGAATATCAAATTACGATAAACAACAAATTTACACATGCACAGGTGCTTGTATTCATGAATGTGCATGCGCGCACGCACACAACACACACCAAACACTTACACACACACACACACCACACACACACACACAACACACACACCACACCACTCACGCACACACACACACACACACACACAACACACACACACACACACACACACCACACACACACACACACACACACACCACACACACACACTCACGCACACATACACACCACAAACACACACACACCCCAACACACACACACAACCCCCAACACACACACACACACACACACACACACACACACACCACACACACACAACACACACACAGACCTCAGCCAGGCTGGTTTCAAACAGGATGACATCAGTCATGTGCTGGGTGAGATTGGGGTGTCTGCCGGGGGCCAACAATTCATTGATCTTCACCATGTACTTCAGTATGCAGACAACACCTGCAAACAGGTGAACATTCACTATTAGTCGTTTTCACCACACAGGTATGCTGACAACACCTGCACACAGGTGAACATTCACTATAGTCGTTTTCACCACACAGTATGCTGACAACACCTGCAAACAGGTGAACATTCACTATTAGTCATTCTCACCACAGGTATGCTGACAACACCTGCACACAGTGAACATTCACTATTAGTCGTTTTCACCACACAGGTATGCTGACAACACCTGCAAACAAGTCAACATTCAGTATTAGTCGTTTTCACCACACAGGTATGCTGACAACACCTGCAAACAGGTGAACATTCACTATTAGTCATCTTCAACACACAGGTAATGCTGACAACACCTGCAAACATGTGTGCAGATCATTATCAGTCATATACAAACACATGAACAATCAGAATTAGTCATTTTCACCACACATGTATGCTGACAACACCTGCAAACAGGTGGACAGGTCAGTGTTAGTGATCTTCACCATGTACTTCAGGTATGCTGACAACACCTGCAAACAGGTGAACATTCAGTATTAGTCATCTTCACCACACAGGTAATGCTGACAGCACCTTCAAACACGTGTATAGGTTATTATCACTCATCTACAAACACATGAACAATCAGAATTAGTCATTTTCACCACACAGGTATGCTGACAACACCTGCAAACAGGTGAACATTCACCATTAGTCATTTTCACCACACAGGTATGCTGACAACACCTGCAAACAGGTGAACAGGTCGGTATTAGTTATCTTCACCACATACGTAAGCTGACAACATGTGTAAACAGGTGAACATTCACTATTAGTCATCTTCACCATATAGGTAATGCTGACAGCACCTGCAAACAGGTGAACATTCACTATTAGTCATCTTCACTATATAGGTAATGCTGACAACACCTGCAAACAAGTGAACATTCACTATTAGTCATCTTCACTATATAGGTAATGCTGACAACACCTGCAAACAGGCGAACATTCACTATTAGTCATCTTCACCATATAGGTAATGCTGACAACACCTGCAAACAGGTGAACATTCACTATTAGTCATTCTCACCATACAAGTATGCTGAAAACACCTGTAAATAGGTGAACATTTACTATTAGTTATTCTCACCATACAGGTATGCTGACAACACCTGCAAACAGGTGAACAACCGAGATTAAAGTTCAGTTTTCTTTTTTTTTTATGGAAAACTTATGACAAGAGGAAAATCTTAAGGATACAACACAACATCGGCTAGGAAATCTACTTGGGCATTTTGTGTTTAAAAGAAACAAGTAAACAATAACAAATAAGAGAGAAAAAAATGCAACAATGGACACTGCCTGGAGTAAAAAAAAAAATAAAGACAAACTATAATGTCTTATGTTGATTAAAAGAAAAGAAGTATTGCGTAATTATAAGATTTATGTACAAATAATTATTCTCTTGATTGATTAAAAGCAATCAATGATCATGAACCTTTGTTTATTCATATTAAAAAGTATTACATCATGATAAATTCCATATACATACAATGTTTTTCCCTCGATCATAAGCAATCAATGATCATAAACCTTTTTTTTTGTATTGTACATCTCACGGATATAAAACAGCAACTGTGACACTAATATGTCTAACTTTTTCTTTTTGACAAAAAAAACAACAGAGGAAGAGCATTCCCCTTACTTACCTTGTCTGTCTCAATGGTTTTATTGAGGTAGTATTCGCGCTGAGGCAATCCCAGTCCATCCTGATCAATCTGTGCACACATAGGTACAACATGTATGTACAGACTTTTGTCAGCAATACCAACTTTTCTCCACATGTACATGTATATGTACGTGTTTGTCTTTTTTCACAGAGGCACGGGGGGTGGGGGAGGTTAGAAAGGAGGAGAGAGAGAGAGAGAGAGAGGAGAGAGAGAGAGAGAGAGAGAGAGAGAGAGAGAGAGAGAGAGAGAGAGAGGAGAGAGAGAGAGAGAGAGAGAGAAGAGAGAGAGAGAGAGAGCAGGGGGAAGAGGGGCCGACAGACTCAGCTCAGGCAAACAGAGACAGACAGACAGATAGATAGACAGACAGACAGAGGGGGAGCAACAGACAGAGAGACAAGAGGCAGATTGGTGGAGAATCAGGATACCAATCCAAGGCATCTCAACATTATTTCTTATCATTATCAATAGTTCATCCTATGCTTACCTATCTGCTCTCTTTCTCTATGAAAGGACATTAAATTAAACACACACACACACACACACACACACACACACACACACACACACACACACTACAACCACACACACACCACCCCCCCACCCCCACACACACCCACTAACCCCCCCCCCCACCACACACACACACATCCTCCCACACACACTACACCTACCCCCACCCCCCACACACCCCCACACACACACACTACCCCCCAACCCCCACCCACCAACTACCCCTTACCCCCCCCCCCCACACCACACACACTACCCTCCAACCCCTCCACCCTACCCCACTACCCCATCCCCCACACACACTACCTTCCACCCCCTCCACCCCACCCCACCATCCCCACACTACCCCTCCACCCCCTACACCCCCCACCCCACCCCACCCCCACACACTACCCCCTACCCCCCCACCCCCACTCCCCCCCTACCCCCACCAACCCACCACCACCCCAACCCCCCCACTCCCCCACCACCACCACCACACCATCCCCAACACCCCCACACACACACCCACCCCCCCCCCAACCCCACACACAGACCTGCAAAATGTTATTGGACGAGTTCTTGTCATCCTCCCCGACCCACACGCTGAAGAGAGCGCTGATGTCGTAGCTCTGCACTTTCTCCAGCACTTCCTGGAAACACCCACCCCTCGTCCGGCACATCCGATTGGGAGACGTTGGCCTTGAACTGCTGCATGAGGTCAAGGAGAGGTCGCGCCCCCAGCTTCTCCACCGTCTTGTTGGCGTCCATGCAGGAGAGGTAGTAGCGTTTGGCTTTGCGTTCTGCCACGCTCAAGAAGGACGATTCGGGTTGTTCTGTTTGTGGGTATACCAAAAGTGAAAAGAGAATGATGAATAAAGAAAGAAAGAGAGGAAGAAGGAAAGAAAGAAAGAAAGAAAGAAAGGAAGGAAGGAAGGAAGGAAGGAAGGAAGGAAGGAAGGAAGGAAGGAAGGAAGAAAGGAAGGAAGGAAGAAAGAAAGAAAGAGAGAGAGCAAGTAAGAAAGAAAGAAAGAAAGAAAAGAAAGAAAGAAGAAAGAAAGAAAGAAAGAAAGAAAGAAAGAAAAGAAAGAAAGAAACGAAAAATGAATGAATGAATAAAAAAAGAGTTTTTAAAAGGGATGTTCAAGGAAAGTTGGCTGTTTCTGGTTGTTCTGTTGGTACAAAAATTAAAAAAATACATACTTCCTCATACACATATGACAATAAAGGGGTTTTTTTCCTTTCAGACACGTGGCAAACAAATTTGTTTGTTTTGCACAATTAAAGGTAAAAGATAATGGTGTTCCGATAACCTACGTAGGTAGTCGCTGGGTATCGAGATGTCAGAGACCTTAGCTTCTCTAGGGGCCAGCATATTGAAGGCAGCACTATCTCCTCATTACCTTCCCTATCCTTAAAGAGGACAGGTAACCATTTACAGCTGGGTGAACTGGGGGACTGTACTAAAGCCAATGCGTGCAAACAGTCACCCATCCACTTGGTAACCAAGCTTCATTCTGCTTAATCTTAGCGTGGGGAAAGCGAGTGCCCTGACTACTGAGCTATCCTGCCCCCCACCCAGTACATCTTAAGAAAAACATGATAATATTGTATAATGATGTAGCTGTAAATGGGTACCTGCCCCTCTTTAGCGTCAGGGAAGGTAAAGCAGCGAGGGAGAGGAGATAGGCACCGCCCTCAATATGTTGGACCCTAGAGAAGCTGAAGTTTCTGATGCCTCGCTCCACTACGACCACATAGGTTACGGAACACCTTTACCTTCTCACCTTTTACCATAACGATCACTTCTTGTCCAACCCACTCACCGATAGCATTCTTCATCACCAGCTGGTTCTCCTGCCACATGGTACCGAAGGTGCCCCAGCGGGCGTGGCCGGAGGGGATGGGGTGGGTCTTGATCCACCCGCCACAGGCGAACTGGTAAAAGTCGGAGCAGGGCTGGACATTGCGGTCCATGGTGGTCAGCAGAGAGCTGGCGATGGTCACGCACTCTGGCGTTAGGCACACACCTGCAGACAGAAGACAATCATACCTGTTGGACAACAGTCTTTTTCCAAACATATACCTTCAGACAGGGGACAGTCATGGCACACACCTGTTGGACAGCAGTCTTTCTCTTATATACACCTGCATGCAGAGGACAATCATAGCACACAACTGTTGGACAGCAGTCTTTCCAAACATACACCTGCAGGCAGGGAACAATCATAAATTAATACACACCTGTTGGATAACAGCCTTTCTTCTTACATACACCTGCAGATAGGGGGACAATTATAGCATGCACCTCTTTGACAGCAGTCTTTCTTCTTACATACACCTGAAGGGGACAATCATAGCACACACCTGTTGGATAACAGTCTTTCTTCTTACATATCCCTACAGGTGGGGGGGGGGAATCATAGAACACACCTGTTTGACAGCAGTCTTTCCTACTACAACACCTGCAGGGAACAATCATAGCACACACCTGTTGGACAACAGTCTTTTCCCAAACACACACCTGCAGGGGACAATCATAGCACACAAATGTTTGACAAGTCTTTTTCCAAACATACACCTCCAGACAGGGGACAATCATATCACACAGCTGTTGGATTACAGATCTCTCCTTAACCACACCTGCATGCAGGGTACAATCATTACACACCTGTTGGAACAATATTATCTCCTTACACACACCTGCAGGGACAATCATAGCACACACCTGTTGGACACAGTCTTTCTCCTTGCATACACTTACAGCGGGGGACAATCATATAACACCTCTTATGACAGTCTTTCTCGTTACACACACCTGCAGGGGACAATCATAGCACACACCCTGTTGGTTTACAGTCTTTTTTCTTAACTCAATCTAACCTGCAGGGGATATCAGTGAAGACACACCTGTTGAACAACAGTCTCCTTGTCCATTAAACACACCTGGCAGGGGAACAATTATAGAAACACACCTGTTGGATTACTCTCTTTCTTCTGTTCTTCTTGCAGAAATGTTAAAGTTCTTAAATTTCAGTCTCCCTTCTTCTTCCGTTCTTGCTACAGAAACCTTTTAGTCCATTTTCAAATGCACTAAACTACATTCCTTTAATTAACTATGTTTAAAAATACCCGGAAAGTCGCTTGCTTCCTGTTCAATTCAATTACTTGCTCACTTAAAAGTTAAGTTCTTTGGTTTAAACAATTAAATGTTTATTTTTCATTGTTCAGAAACAACGAGCGCAATACATGATTTGAGTACAAAAGCAAAGCTTATATGGGTACTCAAACATATATAATTATATATATATATATAATATATAATATATTTAAATAAATATATAAAGAATAGGCTGCAGATGAACAACATTGCATCAAATAATGAACTATAAGACAAGATATTAAGTATTTAAAGATTGTGAAAAATTAGAAAAGAAACAAAAATAAACAATAAATTCTTTAGCTCTTTTTGTCTTCACCTACCCTTTTCCCAGTATTTATGCATTTTCTAAATCTTGGTTTCTACTTTAAAAACTGGATATTATATCTAATTTTTTAATGCTTTACTTACTTTCTGTAACTTTAATTCACTTTTAAAACAATAACAAAGTTTTACCTACTTCTTTAAATCTTATTTTCTTTCACAACTTAAAGCGTTAAGTTATTTTCATTCTAATTTGATACACCTAGCCAACGCTGAATTGAATTTCAGCTTTAACATTATTTTCAATCTATGCACGATGATTAAATTTGTGGAAGCTTTTTCGATGTTACAAGCCATTAAATTTCAGTTACAGTCCTAAATCTAACGTTTAATCTGTTGTATTTTCTTTACTAAACATTAAGTGTTTGCAAAATATACACACGGGCATGCACAGAGACCGGCGCCGCAGCACCACCACCATACCGCGCACACACACCACACACACAACACACACCACGCGCGCGCACACAAAACACACATGCACGCGCATGCACGCACATACAGACACACATATAAGCACACACACACGACAGCACCACACACACACACTCTCACACTCACACACCACACACAACCCGACGCAGCGCATCAACACAACAAACATTCACACACATACACACAACACCTACACACACCACAAAACACACACACACAACACTGTCATACTCACAGACAGCACAACAGCACACACACACAACACACAGCAACACAAGACGACGCAGAGCGCGGCGCAAGCACAGAAAGCAACGCACGACGCAACGCACAGCACGCAGCACACGCAAAGCAAGGCACAAGCAACAAACTACACAAAACACATAACACCACTTTACACCACCACAGTAACACCGTAACGCAAAGCAGATGGAACGAAAAGACACAAACGACACGACAACGATAACAAAACTTTCATTTGTTAGAAATAAAAAGACAAGACTTCATTTACATGCAACCCTTGTGGGAGGAAGAGAGGAGAGAGAGAGAGAAGAGAAGAAGAGACGAGAGAGTGATGAGAAAGAAGACAGACGAAGAAGCGAAGATGAAAAGGCGAAGGACGAAGAGAAAAAGGGAATAAGAAAAGAGAGAATGAGAGTTAGAGAAAATACAACATGCAAAAAGCGAAAAGTAAGATGATGAAGTGAGAAGGAAGACAAAGAGAATAGAAGATGCATAAGAGAGTAAGAAGGATAAGACGAAGAGAGTAGACAGAGAGAGAGATAAAAAAAGAGAGAGAGAAGAGAGAGAGAGAGAAGAGAGAGAGAGAAGAGAGAGAGAGATGCTGTATCGGGATGAAACAAGAGACCATATTCTGTCGATTAGAAGATTCTGGACACCCCACAACAGAACAGGTAAAGAAAGGTGATCTCTCACGAGCCAACTCTTCTTTTTTGTTGTTTTTGTTTTGGTTTGTGATTTTTTTTTCTTTTAGCGTGTCTCGTTGCAGGCAATGTGAAAATTTTAAAAAGCCTTGGTGAGAAACAAGGAGTACACATTGTCATAGTGTGTGTGTGTGTGTGTGTGTGTGTGTGTGTGTGTGTGTGTGTGTGTGTGTGTGTGTGTGTGTGTGTGTGTGTGTGTGTGTGTGTGTGTGTGTGTGTTTGAGAGAGAGAGTGAAAGAGACAGACAGACAGACAGACAGACAGATAGATGGACCGACAGGCAGACAGATAGACGAAAACAGACAGAGAAACACTGCAAGAGAGAGTGCCTGTGTTTATGCATGAGTGTGTGTTTCCATGCGCACCTGCGCCTGCCTACATAAATGTGTACACACGCGTGCGTATGTGTGTGTGTGTGGTGGGGGGGGGGTGGGGGGTGGGGTGGTGGGTGTGTATGTAAAAAACAAAACAAACCATCCCATCAACACCAAAAAATCTTACACCACTTCTTTATTCGTCTTGTTGATACAGAGTCTCTGTTTTTCATTTTTCTCTCTATCCTCTCCCTGAACGTGATTCGATTCTACTGTCCAGGTTGCAGAAAAGTCACGTCCGCGGTGTCGTTAAATGGTTCCCTTGTCCTTAACTGGATTAAGGCAAACTGCGTGAACCCGGTAAAGAATTAACTTGAATTTTGTTTGTTAAACTGCTTAGTACAACGGGTTGTTGTTGTGTGTTTTAATAATTATCAACACACATGAAAACACGACCCATGGCAATGAAAAAATACACTATATATATTATATATATATATATATATATATATATATATATATATATATATATATATATATATATATATATATATATATATAATATTATATATATATATATAGTTGAGTCGAGATTGTGAATATAGATCGAGTACTCAGTAAACCATTATTGGAAAATCAGTTGGGTTGTTTGTTTGTTTTTTTGTGGGGGTTTTTGTTGTTGTTGTTGTTGTTTTTTTTTTTGGGGGGGGTTGTTTGGTTGGTGTGGGTTTGTTGGTGTTTTTTTTAACAAATTCGCACACTCACAAGGACAGTAGGAATTGTCAGATTAAATTTTGGGAATCGTTTATCTTTCGATTTGCAGTCTGAGAGCGTGTTGGGAGCTCACCCGATGACGATAGAGGACTCCCAATAAGAGTGCTGACTCCACTCTCCCCAAAACCCCTTCGGAGGAGACTCGACTATAAACCGAGGTCCCGTGTGCGAACGCACGCAGAACATCTTGTACACACGTTAAATCCTGTTCCGCTTTTCGTAAGAGTAGGCCATTGTGCGCCGGTGGAAACAGATGATTAGATTATACAAAACTGCGTACACACAGGGACTGGATGTAAAAAAAAAAAAAAAAAAAAAGCACATAAGTGCTTATTCCATTATCCTCGATATAAAAGATTGATTAAAAAAAAATAATAAAGAGAGAGAAGCTAAACTTTGTAAGTTTCCAAACCCGAGGAAAAGGTAGTTATTGTTTTTTTTTTTTTTCCTGGTATTTTCACAATCTTTAAATACTTAGTTATCTTATCTTGTCTTATCGTTCATTATTTGATGCAATGTTGTTCAGCTGCAGCCTTGTCCTTGCATATTATATGAATGTTTGAGTACCCATATATAAGCTTTGCTTGTTGTACTCATTTCATATATTATTGTTGCTTGTTGTTTCTGAACTGATAAAACTGTTTAAACCAAAAGGTAGTCTAATTCTCCTTTTTAAAAAAAATCTGTGCTGAACCTGTCCACTTCAAACCAACAATCCCTTTACGACAATAGACTCGTGTCTAATCAGACCACCCACCACTGCAGCTTCTACGCACATGCCTGCGCCTTCATCTCTCCACAAACCCTGCCTCTTCCTTAGTTATGCTTCTCTCTCTCTCGGTTCCTTACAGAGATAATAGCCCCTTCTGAATTCTCCTCCTCCTCCCCCCCCCCCCCTCTCTCTCTCTCTCTCTCTCTCTCTCTCTCTCTCTCTCTCTCTCTCTCTCTCTCTCTCTCTCCTCTCTCTCTCTCACTCTCTCTCCTCTCTCTTCTCTCTCTCTCCTCTCTCTCCTCCCCATTCCCCATGCTTTATCCTCCCTCACCCCCCGTCTCTCTCTGTCTCTCTCCTCCCTCATTCCCCATGCTTTATCCTCCCTCACCCCCCGTCTCCTCTGTCTCTGCTCTCTTCCTTCTGTCTGTCTGTCTGTCTGTCTGTCTGTCTGTCTGTCTGTCTCTCTCTCTCTCTCCCCATGCTTTATCCTCCCTCACCCCCTGCACCGTCTCTCTCTCTCTCTCTCTCTCTCTCTCTCTCTCTCTCTCTCTCCTC
>CM060331.1:16017749-16032749 GCA_030674155.1 Stramonita haemastoma | reverse complement strand
ATCTGCTGACTGTCAAAACAGCTTCTTGAAGAAGGAGGGCACAAATTGCACATGGACACATCAGTTGGAGCGTCAATCTGTGCACGGTTTGCAAACATACACTAGACTGGGCAGGGTGGGTAAGAATAAACCGGAGGGAGACGGTGCTTTTATCTAAAAGCAGTTAAAGAGCTTAAAATTTTATAGCCCTTCTACTTTGTGAAGGCACTTGTATGCCCTCTGTGACTGCTTCTTTCAATGAGGTTTAACGCCAAGTCGACATCTTCTGTTGTAAAATCAGAATTTAATTTTCCTAAAAGAGCAAAATCTATATCCTCTTTAATGCCTTAAGTACATACGTGTCTGATCTTGTACAAAACTTTGAAGTCAATCAACACAGCATGGATACAAGAGAGGCAATATTACCTTGCCCATCTTGGGAGATGATAAAGCACACTTCGATATTGAGGTGTCTAATGAAAAAAGAATGACAATCTGAACATAATGGTTTCTGATGTCCGATCCCACATCCATCATAAATATTTTGACCATTTACAAATTTATACAGACGGATCACGTCTAGATAATCAAGAAACAGGATCTGCTTTTGTTATACCAGCGTTAAAAATTGAAAAATCGTACCATGTTGGTAAACATCACTCGATATTTACAGCAGAACTTGTAGCAATATTAATGGGTCTTACTTATATTCTTGATTTGCCATTATGTATATTTCAAATTCTTCTTTGTGTAGATTCTAAATCGGTATTGTATGCTTTAAAATCTCCATGTTACAAGAAAACTTCAAAAATTATATTGGAGATTAAGCATGTCATACATCTTTTGACCTTAAAGGGGATAAATGTAAATTTTTGTTGGGTGCCTTCACACTCTGGATTCTATCCAAATAAGTGGGCAGATAGAGCTGCTAAGAGAGGTGCAAAACATGAATGGGATTCAATAGAATTGCATGTGCCTTTATCCTTGCAAGAGGGGTACAGCTTACTAGAACAGAAATCATGGAGAAAGGTCGATGAAACAAATCAGCGAAATGGGAGCTTGTTAACTAGGACTGCAATCAATACCGATAATTTAACAGTTGTGATTCAGTTGTGAATCATTCAAAGACTTGTGTAAATATTTTAATACATTATTTTATAGAATGAAACTAAATGCATTGACAACCAAATTCAGCAAAAATGGTAAATGTTTGTGTGGTGAGAATATCACTAATACTCATATACTTTTTGACTGCAAGAGTGTAAAGTCTTTCATGCCCCATTTTTCTGAAAACTCCCTTACCAGTATATTCAACAATTTAAAATTGGCATTTGAAATTGTGAAAGGTCTCTGTTACAGTCCCTTAGGACATTTGTTATAGTTGCATTAATGTTAGTGAGTTGTTTTTTTATGTTTTTATTATTCCTGTTCCATTACAAGTTTCTTTGTGTGGTGGGTGGGGGGTGAGGTGTTTGGTTGTTGATTTTTTTTCCCCGTCTAATATCACTAAAGTGAACTGACGTAAAATTGAAGACAACAACATCTTCCGTTGTGAAATCGATCCCACTCTATGTGTGCGTGAGTATGTGTGTGTGTGTGTGTGCGCGTGCGTGGTGTGTGTGTGTGTGTGTGGTGTGTGTGTGTGTGGTGGTGTGTGTGTGTGTGTGTGTGTGGTGTGGTGTGTGTGTGTGCGCGGCGGGGCGTGGTGTGTGTGGTGTGGTGCGTGGTGTGTGTGTGTGTGTGTGTGTGTGTGTGTGTGTGTGAGGGGATATACATTCTTCAGTAGAAATAATATTCTTATCACCACTTGAAAAGTTTAAGTTGCTAACTTCTTCATTTTTAAGATAGTCTCTTGTTTCTGACCTACCTGTGTGTGTGTGTGTGTGTGTGTGTGTGTGTGTGTGTGTGTGTGTGTGGTGTGGTGCGTGCGTGCGTGGTGCGTGCGTGGTGTGTGTGTGTGTGTGTGTGTGTGTGTGGTGTGTATGTGTATGCTCGCGTGCATGCATGCGTACAACGGTATTTATTTCTCGTGCATACAAACATTTTTTTTTAAAAACACACACACAAACATGCACGCATGCACGCACGACGCACGCAGAGCGCACACGCAACACCACACACACACACACTACCACCGCAATCTTTTTACAATTCGACCTGTCTTATCAAGAAACCAATAAGAGGCGAAGATAAAGAAAGAAAAGAAAAAAAAGAAAAAGAAAGAAGAGAGAGAGAGAGAGAGAGAGAGAGAGAGAGAGAGAGATGAGAAGAGAGAGAGAGAGAGAGAGAGAGAGAGAGAGAGAGAGAGAGAGACGAGACAGAGAAGAGCAGAGACAGAGACAGAGCAGAGAGAGAGACAGAGACAGAAGAAGAGAGAGAAGAGAGAGAGAGACAGACAGACAGACAGACAGACAGACAGACAGACAGACAGACAGACAACAACACACACAACAACACACAACACAGCAACACCACACACAACAGACAGACACGGATCAGACAACAACAGAGTGAGGAAGACCCAATTCACCAGAGATTGATCATATGCTGGGAGCACACAGTAACACCACAGCAGACAGACGACACGGACAGAAGACAGAGAACCTACACTCACCCATCAGCACACTCCCCCCCCCCAACACACCCCCACACCCCGACCTCCCCCCACCCACCTGGGGGCCCTCAAGCGCGATTCCCTAACGGGAATTCCCTCTTTTCTATCCAACTCTTTCTTTCTAGCCTTGTTCCTTTTCTTCCTTCCTCCTCTGTGTATGTTTTTCTGCCCTCTTGGTCCATTCGAAAACTTCAAAGATTATACATTTCTCCTACGCCGAAGTCGGATGCGCTGGGCCTGACTTGATAGGTGCTTTACAGTTAACGGCACCAAGCGCTTTGATTTGTTAGTGCAAGATATAGCGCTAAATAAATTCTATGCAGTAGTGGTAGTAGTAGTAGTAGTAGTAGTAGTAGTAGTGTAGTAGTAGTAGTAGTAGTAGTAGTAGTAGTCACGTAGTAGTAGTAGTAGTAGTAGTAGTAGTAGTAGTAGTAGTAGTAGTAGTAGTAGTAGTATTCGGATTCGGATTCGGATAATTTTATTCACAAAGGCCATTGCCCCTTAGAAGGGGTTTACATACAAGATAGAAACACACACAATTTGTAAGTTTTCACAGATTGACATAATTATTATGTTGACAACATACTGCGTACTTTAAATGCTTTGTATAAGTATATAACAAGTTTTTTTGCGATATTTTCATTAGGAGTCGTCATCAGCATCACTAATCTGAACAACACTGGCTGTTGAAAAAACTTCAAAGGAATTAGTTGTTTTCGCAGCTCTTTTAGCTCCGGGCAAGACAAAATAAAATGAAGTTCATTTTCAAGTGCATCATGACACAATGGACACATCAAATTACGATCATTGACAGATTTATAACGATAAGAATGTAAATATATATCAGAAATACCAAATCTGAATTTAGTCATTAAACGTTTCATATGTCTTTCTAAGGGCATAAAATAAATAAACTGGAACACAATGGAATGGGTTCAACATTCTATACACATCAAATCGATCACTCTCTTGAACATGTGAAGACCAAGTCTGCCATCTACAATCTACCAGTCTTTGCCGAAATGTATGAATAAACCCACTTATGTCCCCTACACCTTGATTTTCCCACACAACCCCAAAACCAAATTTATATAGCTTTAATTTTATGTATGAGACCCAGTTTTTCTTACCTCTTGCATCTAAATTCATTAACATTTTATAAGCTTTATTTGGCAATCTGTGAGGTTCCATTTGTGTTAGTTTCAGCCAGTAACGAATACATTTAACTATGGAAATTAAACTTATTGGATACCTGTTAGTTTCCCCATAAACTAAGTCATTAGGTGTTTGGATTGATATACCTAGAAATTTCTTTAATGCATACAAATGTATCTTCTCAATTTCTACTACACCTGCATCTAAGCCCCATAATTCAGCACCATACTGCACCATGGGTTGAATTTGTGCATCAAACAACTTCAGAAACAACGACAGAGAATCATTATTCAGTTGCATTAATTTTCTTAAAATACACAATAAAAAATACTTCGCTCTACTTACTAATTCTCTACAAGCAAAGGAAAAGCTTAACCGTGTTGAAAAATATATTCCTAAATATTTATAAACGTTTACAACTGGCATAACGCTTCATTAGATGTCCATCTTTCCCGCTCTGCAAGATACCCTCCTTTTCTAAATACAATAATGTTACTTTTCGACATGTTTACCTTTAACTGAAGTGAGATTGATGCTTTTTCTAAACTATTTAATTGTCTTTGTAACCCAACCATTGTCTCTGAAATTAATACTACTCATCAGCTAGAAGGAGTAAAAATATTTCCAAAGTATCATCAATGAATTGTGCACCATGTTTGCCATTACGAATAACTTCTAAAGTTAACTCATCTGATAAACAAAGAAAACAAAATAGGACTACACACATCTCCTTGTTTGACACCAGCTGTACAGTTTATATAATCTGTTAATACAGAAACAGACAGACAGACAGACAGACAGACAGACAGACAGACAGACAGACAGACAGACTTGAGATAACTGGGTTTATTACACTGCTTTTTTTCACTCCTTCGATTCGTGGTCTGTTCATTCTGTGACTGACTAATCATGTGTTAGTTGACCCCCGAGGAAAGTAGTTCTTGTCCTCTTTTCTGCCTTCTGATGTTTCGCCTGAATCTTTTTTTCCTCCTTCACAGTTTAAATGACTATTGTGTTTTGGGAGCCTTCCTTGTAGTCTTATTTCATTTCTCCTCTGTGTGCGTGTGTGTGTGTGTGTGTGTGTGTGTGGTGTGTGTGTGTGTGTGTGCGTGCGTGCGTGCGTGCGTGCGTGCGTGCGTGCGTGTGTGTGTGTGTTTGTGTGTGTGTCCGTTTTAACGTCAATGCGCAAAAACGTGCGTGTGTGTGTGTGTGTGTGTGAGTGAGTGGGTGTTTTTTGTGTTTTTTTTTATTCATTTTATATCGAGGATAATGGAATAAGCACTCATGTGCTTATGAGTAAGAGAGAGAGCGAGAGAGAGAGAGGAGAGATGAGAGAGGAGAGAGAGGAGAGGAGGAGAGAGGTAGAGAGAGAGAGAGAGAGAGAGAGAGAGAGAGAGAGAGAGAGGAGAGAGAGAAGAGATAGAGAGGAGGAGAGAGTAGACAGACAGACAGGACAGACAGAAGTAGCTAGACAGAAGCTAGAGAGACAGACAGACAGGCAGTACAACGACAAATGTAAGAGAAGAGGTAAAGTAGGTGAGCAGGACAGAGAGAGAGACATAGAGAGAGACAGAGAGTGGAGATGTGTCTACATGTGTGTGTGAGCTACTGTTAATTTCATGCTGGTATCAATATTATCTGATGGTGTTGTTTTAAACTAGAAAATGTTACAAACATATGCGTAAAACCACACACACACCCCACACACACACACACACACACACACACACACACACACACACACCACACACATCGATACAAAAACTCACTCAAGCATTACACAACACCAACTCAACACACAACACAACACAACACCACACCAAACCACCACCACACACACACACACAACACAACACACAACACCCACACACAAACTCACTCACGCATCACACACAATACTCAACACGAACACACAACACCCAACACGAACGCGCGCGCACACACACGCGCAGCACACACATACACACACACACACACACACACTGTGACAGATAAACCCAAAACTCCGAGGACTGGGGTGTATTCTGTCTTTTCCGACCTCTCTCTGTATATATTTGCATTTACGATATATGATATGATAATAACGATATGCTGTTCAAAATCTCCCGGTTTTCTCTGTTTATCGTTGAGATAACCAGCAAATAGCTTCTGTTCAACCGAAAGGAAAAAAATCCGCATACATCCACAAAAAAACATGCAAGCTGGCATCTTGAGCACATGTACACACCACGTGTGCGAACACACACATGCGCATGCGTCCACGCACGTGTGCGCGCACACACACGCGCATACACATACACACAGATACAAAACACACACACACACACAAACACACACCACGCGTGTGCGCACGCGTGTACACTCGCACGTACGCACGCAAAACACACACACATCTAGGGCATTTATTGTAGTTCATGTAGTTATCATGGGATTTTTACATTTTCAGTATTTTTCTTGATTTGTAACGTTAAGAATACCTTTCATTTGCTGTTATTATTTTTTTACACACACACACACACACACACACACACACACACACACACACACACACACACACACACACACACACACACACACACAACACACCACACACAGATTTGATCTCTCTCTCTCTCTCTCTCTCTCTCTCCTCTCTCTCTCTCTCTCTCTCTCTCTCTCTCCCTCTCTCTCTCTCTCTCTCTCTAACCTATTTAGTCTCCTATCTTAGGGTCATCAGGTATCACAAAGTGAAAAGACGTTAAAATTGAAGATTTACACACACACACACACACACACACACACACACACACACACACACACACACACACACACGTACACACACACGTACACACACGTACACACACACACGTACACACACGTAGACACACACACACACACACACGTACACACACACACGTACACACACACACATAATACACATACACACACACTACACACACACGTACACACACACACACACACACACACACACACACACACACACACACACACACACACACACACACACACACAGGCGTCAACTCTTCTTGTGTTTCTTAGTGCGTCAGCCAAGTTGACGACAGACTGGCGTCATGTTCCGTTTCAATTTTCTCAAAGGGCGAGAGACTGTGAGAGCAGAATAGTCCTTTAGGCCTATATGACGACGATACACTGCGTCTTGTGTAAATGCTCATTAGTAACAGAATATGGAGCCTGGCACATTCGTATCATCATTCTGTGTGTAGCAGAAATGCGCTTTGGGTTTAAACAATAGGTTATCCAGTGCATATATATATATATATATATATATATATATATATATATATATATATATATAGATAGATGATAGATAGATAGATAGATAGATAGATAGATAGATAGATAGATAGATAGATAGATAGATAGATAGATAGTTATAACATCACAAATTATAGCAAAATAGCAGGGAAGATGAGAGAGAGAGAGAGAGAGAGAGAGGAGAGAGAGAGAAGAGAGAGAAGGAGAGAGAGAGAGAGAGAGAGAGAGAGAGAGAGCAGACAGAAGACAGACAGACAGAGAAGACAGACGACAGAGAGCAGACAGAAGACAGACAGACAGACAGACAGAGACAGAGAGAGAGAGACAGAAGGACAGAGAAGACGACAGACAGACAGACAGACGAAGACAGAGACAGAGAGAAGACAGACAGAGACAGAGAGAGAGAGACCGAGAGAGAGAGAAAGAGAAGGAGAGGGAGAGAGAGAGAGAGAGAGGAGAGAGAGAGAGAGAGAGAGAGAGAAGAGAGGAGAGAGAGAGAGAGGAGAGAGAGAAGAGAGAGAGAGAGAGAGAGTGAGACAGAGACAGAGACAGAGACAGAGAAAAGAAGGAGAGAGATAGAGAAGAGACAGACAGACAGAGACAGAGAGAGAGACAGAGATTGGCACTTTAATGCTTTAACAATTTATTGCCATTGCCCAGCTTGGCCTTTTGACAAAGGAGGTCACCCAAATATCTGCTGTGAACATTGATACTTAAAAGGTTATATACGTGATTACTGCGACACAGTTTTATGAAAAGAAAGTATTCTCCAATGTATTCAAAACCAACGAATCATACTTTTGTCGTCAATCCATTTGCAAATCAAATACAAAGAACATACATAAACGTTACGTACGTACGTACGTACGTACTACATATCATACATACATATACATACATACATACACTACATACATACATACATACATACATACATACATACATACATACATACATACATACATACATAGACATCATCATACATAATGCACGTACGCACGCACGCACGCACGCACGCACGTACGTACGATGCTACACTATAATACTACTACATACATACTACATACATACATACATACACATACATACATACATACATACATACATACATACATACATACATACTTACATACATGCATACATACATACATGCCACATACATACATACACATACATACATACATACATACATACATACATACATACATACATACATACATACAAACATACATACATACAACATACACAACACATACAACATACATACATACATACATACATACACACACATACATACATACATACATACATACATACATACATACATACATACATACATACATACATACTACAACACACATACATACATACACACAACACACACATACATACCATACATACACACACAACAACATACATACATACACACATACATACATACATACATACATACATACATACATACATACATACATACATACATACATACATACATACATAATTATATACATAAAATATGAATATATATACATATTTATAAGTATTCCTTTTCCAGCAAAACAACTTTCCTATCTCTTGATGCAGACATCCCAGTCTGTTACATCCGCATCCTCTGCATCTGTTGCAACTCTGGTTGACTTCCTTCATGTAGTAAGAGAAACAACTGGTTGAAAGGAAAAGGCTGTCTCCGGCTTGTAATGTGTTATGTATTAAACAATTTTAAATAGGACTCTCTGAGGCTGTAAATCTTGTTATTAACATTACCTTTCAGGCTTCTTTGTTCTGTGCTATCTGTGGGTTACAGGTTTCAGGTAAAACACACTGACAAAAAGTTCAGACAGAACAATTTTTTCTACACAAGTACTACCCTACGCTACACTTCACTGCACTACACTACACTGCACTTCACTCACACCTCATCACTACACTGCACTACACTGCACTGCACTGCACTGCACTACACTACACTACACTCACTGCACTGCACTACTACTACACTACCTTACTACACTACACTGCACTACACTACACTACACTACACTACACTACACTACACTACACTACACTACACACTACACTACAACTAACTACACTACATACAAACAACACTACACTACACTACACAAGACAAGAAGAAGAAGAAGAAGAAAGAAGAAGACAGAAAAGAAGAAGAAGAAGAAAGAAGAAAAAAGAAGAAGAAGAAGAAGAAGAAGAAAGAAGAAGAAAAGAACAAGAAGAAGAAGAAGAGAAGAAGAAGAAAAGAAGAAGAAAAGAAGAAGAAAAGAAGAAAGAAGAACAAGAACAAGAACAAGAATGAAAAGAAGAAGAAGAAGAAAGAAGAAGAAGAAGAAGAAGAAGAAGAAAAGAAGAAGAAGAGAAGAAGAAGAAGAAGAAGAAGAAAAGAAGAAGAAGAAGAAGAAAAGAAGAAGAAGAAGCAACAACAAGAACAAGAACAAGAAGAAGAACAAGAACAAGAAGAACAAGAAAAAGAACAAGAAGAACAAGAACAAGAAGAAGAACAAGAAGTTCTAAGAAGAAAGAACAATTCCAACTATCCTACCCTTCAACACACAGTACCTTACTTCCTATTACTACCCTCCTATCCCCTTTCTTCCTGGTATAGGGGTCCCTGTCTCTCTTGGACGCAAGTAGGGGGGGGGGGGGGAGAACTGAAAAAGAAAAAGGAAAAGAAACAGAAAAAAAACAGACTAAGGGGAACATTGGACACGAGAGAGACTTTGACGTCATTGAAGGCACCACCCACTTAGATACGGGGCATTTCTATCTTAGAGCCTCCTTCTTCTTCCTCCCATCCTTCCTTCCTTCTTTCTTTACCTTCTAGATTTACAGGTCTGTGCACTTTGTCTCTCCTCCCCCCTTCCCCTTCCCTTCCCCCTCCTTCTCCTAAAGATACACCCACACAGACATTCACAAGAGATTTGCACGCTTGTGCATGCACACACGCAGGCACACAAACATACACGAAGACCCGCACAACACACACACAAACACACACACGTTTGGAAGCATGCACGCGCGCGCGCCACACACACACACACACACACACACACACACAACACACACACACAGTAACACACACCACACCACTACACACACACACAACACAACACAACACAACACACCACACCACACCACACCACACCACACACTCACACTACACACACACACAACACAACACAACACACACACCACACCACACCACACCACACCACACCACACCACCACACAACACACACACACACACACACACACACACACACACACACACACACACACACACACACACACACACACACACACACAAACCCCGAACACACACACACATCACTTCACAATCCTATTCTACATATATAGAGAGTTCGGAAACTTCTAGTCTGATTCTTTGTGACTGTCTGTTGGTACAAATGGCATCAATTTTGGAACTTGCTGCAGACTGCCTATAAGAAGAAAAGAACGGAGAAGACAGAAAAAGAATACGAAGCAGAAGAAAAAGGGAAATCCAATCTAATCGTGTTGTTTATGGCCCCGCCGACCGCAGAGGCCATTATTGGGGTTGTCAAGCTTTGTAAGCTGTGCGAAGAAGAAAAATGCGAAGACAAACGATGCAAAGATTGCGAAGAAGAATGTGAAGAATGCGAAGAAGAAGAAGAAGAAAAAGGAGGAGGAGGAAGAGGAGGAAAAGGAGGTGGAGGAGAAGAAGAAGAAGAAGAAGAAGAAGAAGAAGAAGAAGAAGAAGAAGAGAAGAAGAAGAAGAGAAGAAGAAGAAGAAAGAAGAAGAATGCGAAGAAGAAGAATGCGAAGAAGAAGAATGCGAAGAAGAAGAATGCGAAGAAGAAGAAGAAGAAGAAGAAGAAAGAAGAAGAAAGAAGAAGAAGAAGAAGAAGAAGAAGAAGAAGAAGAAGAAGAAGAATTGCGAAGAAGAAGAAGAAGAAGAAGGAAGAAGAAGGAGAAGAAGAAGAAGAAGAAGAAGAAGAAGAAGAAGAAGAAGAAGGAAGAAGAAGAATGCGAAGAAGAAGAAAAATGCGAAGAAGAAGAATGCGAAGAAGAAGAATGCGAAGAAGAAGAAGAAGAAGAAGAAGAAGAAGAATGCAGAGAAGAAGAATGCGGAAAGATGCAAGAAGAATGCGAAGAAGAAGAATGCGAAGAAGAATGCGAAGAAGAATGCGAAGAAGAAGAATGCGAAGAAGAAGAATGCGAAGAAGAAGAATGCGAAGAAGAATGCGAAGAAGAGAATGCGAAGAAGAATGAAGAAGAATGCGAAGAAGAAGAATGCAAGAAGAAGAAGAAGAAGAAGAGAAGAGAGAGAGAAAGAAGAAGAAGAAGAAAGAGAAGAAGAAGAAGAAGAAGAAGAAGAAGAAGAAGAAGAAGAATTGCGAAGAATGAAGAGAAGAAGAAGAAGAAGAAGAAGAAAGAAGAAGAAGAAGGAAGAAGAAGAAGAAGAAGAAGAAGAAGAAGAAGAAGAAGAAGAAAGAAATGCGAAGAAGCGAAGAAAAATGCGAAGAATGCGAAGAATGCAAAGAAGAAGAAGAAGAATTGTGAAGATGAAGAAAAATGCGAAGAAGAAGAAGAAGAAGAAGAAGAAGAAGAAGAAGAAGAAGAAGAAGAAGAAGAAGAAGAAGAAGAAAGAAGTGCATGTGTGTGCTTGCGTGCGTGCGGCGCGCGCGCCGCGTGCGTTTATGTGTGTGTGTGTGTGTGTGTGTGTGTGTGTGTGTGGTGTGTGTGTGTGTGTGTGTGTGGTGTGTTGTGTGTGTGTGTGTGTGTGTTGTATTTGAAGTCAGCACACAACGTGATACAAAAAAAATACAAATGAACGCAGTATTTCTGCCATGTTATCTATTCGTCTATTACCTGTTCACTATATCCTTCCTAATTTGTGTGTCTGTCTGTCTGTATTTTTCATGTAGTTATTTATTCTTCCAATTTTTTGTTGTTGTTAAAGCCTATCTTTGAAGAAACATAAACGGACAAAATCAATAGACAAGCACGTGATTAATGTGTCGTTATTTCTGGGTTACACCAGAAGTAGGCTAGGGCAAGCTGTCACAACAAAGAAACGTTCTTAACACTCCTGAGACACTGAACGGCTTTCGATTAGAAACTTCTTTTGAAGTTAGCATCAATATTGTTGTTGTTGTTGTTGTTTTTCTTTGTTGCTGTTCAGTTCATGCTTGGTGATATTAGACTATATAGATAAAAGGAATGCGAGTGATAAAATAACAATAAAAATACACAGAAAACAATAACAACAAACAGCAAAGAATATTTTCTGTGGCAAATCTTTATTATTTTTGTAAAACATCTTGCGCACACGTGAAATCCTGTTCCGCTTTTCGTAAGAGTAAGCCATTGTGTGCCGTGGGAACAGATGACAAGAATTACAAAAACTGCATACACACGGGACTGGATGTAAAAAAACAAAACACACGAGTGTTTACTTCGTTATCCTCGAAATAAAAAGAATAAATAAATAAATGAATAAACTACATAAATAAATTAATATAATAAAGTCGCTGGTTCGATCCCGGATCCATGTTTAAACACGGAACTTTCTCACCATCCATGCTACCTTGAGTGATGATCTGAGCGCTAGCCTTTCGAGTGATGAGACGATAAACCGATGTCCAATATACAGTGCATACTTTAGCACATGAAAAATAATCCATAGCAACAAGACAGTTGTGTCTGGAAAATTCTGTAGGGGGGAAAAACCTCTAATAAGGAAATGACAGCATAGGTAAAATGATAATCTAAAAAACGATAGTATGCAGACAGGAAAAGAAAACAAATCGGTGGCGCTGCTTTTGTGGCTACATGCTCTATCTGCCATGAGAGAGCAGCTCGGATTTTACTCACACAAATGTGCCACGACTAGAAGTGAAATACAATACGATCGATACGATTCGATACAATGCAATGATACAATGCAATGATGCACTGCAATGTAACGTAATACAATATAACACAATACAATGTAATACAACACAATGCAATACAATGCAAAATAACGCAAAAACAACACACTACATCAATCACAATGCAGTAAAAACACATAATATTCAACACATCTTTAAAACAGACCTTCATTTTAAATGGTATTCCCTCCTCTTGAGATTCCTATGGTGAAAAATACTTTTTTCTCTTCTTTAGAAAAATCTTTCTTTTTTCCTTTCTCCCCCCCCCCCCCCCCCCCCCCCGCCTCAACCCCCTCCTACCCCCCTCCTCCCCCCCCCCCCCCACACACCCCCTCGTTCCTTTTTGTTTGGCGTGTAGCGTTTGTTTCGTTTTAGATTTGTTGTATTTTTTTTTTGTTGTTGTGGTTTTTTTTGTGGAGGTGGTGGGGGTGGTGGTGGTCATTTCTGTCTTGATTACTTCCCTTCGTGGATCTCTTTTCTGTTTGCTCCTATCTTTCTATACATGTCTGTCATTCTTCTCTCTTTTCTTTTCTTTTTCTCAATTCTAATTTCCTTTCTCAAAGACACCAAAAGGAAAGCTTGTGTGTGGTGTGTGTGTGTGTGTGTGTGTGTTTGTGTGTGTGTGTGTGTGTGTGGTGTGTGTGTTGTGTGTTGTGTGTGTTGTGTTGTGTTGTGTTGTGTGTGTGTGTTGTGTTGTGTTGTGTTGTGTGTGTGTGTGTGTGTGTGGTGGTGTGTGTGTGGTGTGTGTGTGTGTGTGTGTGTGTGGTGTGGTGTGTGTGTGTGTTGGTGTGTGTTGTGTTGTGTGTGTGTTGTTGTGTTGTGTGTGTGTGGTGTTTGATGTGTTTGTTTGTGTGTGTGTTGTGTGGATGTGTGTGTGTTGTGTGTGTGTTGTTGTTGCATCTATTGTTGGCCTACAGTGGTTTTTGCATTGTTGTGTCACATCACTAGTGTAACCCGAAGCCAGTGACTCATATGTGATCAAACTCAAAATAGTACAATCTTGAAGCAACAGTGCTATAGATGCAAACAGAGGATGCAGTACAAGACGATCTGACAGAATTTCAAGAGGATGGTGCTATTCATACTGCATGACACACCACCCCCACCCCACCCCACCCGGCATTCCAGTACGAAAAAATAAAACACACCAAAATGCAAAAAAAAAAAAAAAAAAAAAAATGTGTAGCATGTGTGTCAGCAGGCAGTGTGGATGGTATCATAAGTGGGTTTCTATGACCAGCATCACACACTTTATCTAGAACTGGGGATCTAACTTAGTTACCTGAGAACGTATTGGGAGTACTTAAGCAAGTATATATATATATATATATATAATATCCTGTCATGATTGTGTGGTGTTGCTGTGTGTGTGTTTGGTGTGTTGTGTGTACGTGTGTGTGTGTGTGTGTGTGTGTGTGTGTGGTGTGTGTGTGTGGTGTGTGTGTGTGTGTGTGTGTGTGTGTGTGTGTGTGTGTGTGTGTGTGTGTGTGTGTGTGTGTGTTGTGTGTGTGTGTGTGTGTGTGTGTGTGTGTGGTGTGTGTGTGTGTGTGTCGTGTGTGTGTGTGTGTGTGTGTGTGTGTGTGTGTGTGTGTGTGTGTGTGTGTGTGTGTGTGTGTGTGTTGTGTCTGTGGACTGTGACTGTGAGTATGCGTGTGTGTTCCCGCACGCCAGTGAACCTGCCCAGTATGTGATCAATACTCAAAATAGTACAATTCTGAAGCAACAGTGCTATAGATCATGCAAACAGAGGGAAGCCATGCAAGCCGATTTGACAGAATTTCCAGAAGATGGGTGCTATATTATACTGCACTGACAACCCCCCCCCCCCTTGCCCCCGGCATTCTCACGTAGGAAAAAATACACCAAACCAACAAAAAAAAGTGTAGCATGTGTGTCAGCAGCAGTATGGATGGTATCATAAGTGGGTTTCTATGACCAGCATCACACACTTTATCTGAACACTGGGGAGATGACTTAGTTACCTGATAAGCGTATTGGGAGTACTATAGCAAGTATTATATCCTGGCTACTGAAGAGAGAGTA
>CM060331.1:15997749-16007749 GCA_030674155.1 Stramonita haemastoma | reverse complement strand
TGCCTTTTTTTTATTTATTCAGAAAGACTAAAAAGATAATTATTTTCTCCCAGGCCAAAGTTGGAAGTGCTGGGCCTGACTAGTCAGGCGTTTAACGGCAGTGCAACGCATTGTCACTCATAGGACAGACAACAATAGTTGCTGTCTGAGCGTTCGACAAAGAAGAAAAAAATATCCCATGCAATGTAATCCAGTCCTTCTTTGATGTTATATACGTTTTGAAATAGTCTTTATGTTAAAAGAGTTAAATTTTTTACTCTTAAAAAAAACCCAAGTGTACACGAAAAAACAGTTCAAAGAAAAAGAAAAAAAAGATAAAACACGACAAAAAAAAATGCCACACAAGTCAGTTTCAAACTTTTGACAAGAACATTCTCCCATACGCTTCCTTGATGGCTGATGAGACTTGTGTAGACACTTTCTTTCTTTTTCTTTCTCTCTCTTTTTTTTTTTTTAGTCTACAGCTAGCTAGCTATCTCATTACCATCAGAGGGAAAACTGATACCTCTGCTGTCTGTTCTCTGCGACCTTTCCAATCAATTCTCCTGATAGGAGTTGACAAGGACGTGTCGTGCCTCCATCGCCTCCAGAACAACAGCGGTTGAGCCATCCTGGGTTATTAGTCGTCTGGCGACACAGCGGTCACACTGTTAACCCACTGACCATACTGTCTTATCGTGCGGCACGAGTCCAGTGGTGTGGTCATTGTCAATAGTAGAGAGTGAACGTGCTGATAACTTCACACTGCCAACAGTGGGGGGTAGTGGCAGGATCGTGTGCTCTGTCATCACTTTGCCAATGATCTACTATTCTTAAGTATATTATAGTATATGGGGACGGGATAATTATAGCCTAGTGGTCAGAACATTGCGCTCGCAATTTGACGACCCGGGTTCGTGGGGATTTTTCCTCTGGAGTTAACACCAGTGCTGACTACACTCTCCCCTAAAGTCTTTCGGATGAGACTAAAAACCGAGGCCCCGTGTGCGAAATGCACGCAGAACATCTTGCTCACACGTTAAATCCTCTTCCGCTTTTCGTAATAGTAGGCCATCGTGTGCAGGTGGGAACAGATGACGTTTACAAAACTGCATACACACGGGGACTGGATGTAAAAAAAAGCATATGAATGCTTATTCCATTATCCTCGATATAAAAGAATAAAATAAAAAGTATTTGTGTTTGTTTCTAATCGTGCAATTGATTTGTTTTTTCTGTGTCTCTTTCTGGTTTAAAGAGACATATTTATTCAGAAGAAAAAATGGTTATCTTACACGTAAACATTGTGAGCAACAACAAGCCAAGGACTTATAGTGTGATCCAAAGGCAAGACATTACAATTTTCCTTTGGCAGCTGGTACACATATCAGTTACTTTGAAAATAGCATCAGTACTGCAAGGCACTGTCCATGGGGGAAGAAAAAGAGGCAGACCAAGGAAGAGATGGGAGGACAACATCAGCCGATGGACAGGCCTAGAGCTCAACAAAATTTTGAGAAAGGCAGAACAGAATGAGGAATGGATGGAACTGGTTGTCAAGTCTTCAGGGGTGCCCCCATGGTCACCAGACTAAGGGATGGATAGATAGATAGATAGATAGATAGATAGATAGATAGATAGACAGACAGACAGACAGACAGACAGACAGACAGACAGACAGACAGACAGACAGACAGATAGATAGATAGATAGATAGATAGATAGATAGATAGATAGATAGATAGATAGATAGATAGATAGATAGATAGATAGATAGATGATCGATCGATCGATCGATCTACTGAAAATTTACATAAATACAAAACACTATTGAGGAAAAAGTAGTGAGGAAAGACAAGTGCAGTACCAACTTCAAAATAATATAAAACTATATATATAAAACTATATATATAAATACAAAACACTAAAGATATGGAGAAAAATCGTAAAACCTGACCTGGAAGATTGAAAAAGTAGCACACAAATAAGCAAACTAACAAAGAAATAGGCAGACAAATACCGAGTCACAGGAGAGACAAATTTACTGAAGATTCCTTAAATCAGGAATATTATTAAGAAACTTATGAGCACACCATTTTTCTCTAAACTAGCATGAAGCACATTAACTTCATGTCTTATCAGATATACCTGTATTCTGTAATGAAAGAGGCCACCGAATTAGATTATATTACACCTGGAAATGATGCACACTGGAGATCACTTTTTGGACAGCCCTGAAAATGAGCATGTCTGTATCCATCCAAGTATTCTGATTCCCTTTAAAAGACCGTAATTTGTCTACAGATCTGAGATCTTACAAATTGTTGGGGGGGGGGGGGGGGGGGGTCCCCATTTTTTGGCGAGCTGCATTAAATTGGGAACATTGTAAAAGACAATGTTTAGCTGTTTCTCTTCCCATACCACAACGCACATTGTGGAACTTCAATAAGATGCTGATTAAACAAGTCTCTTTATGATCTATACCAGTGCACTGTATACATTGTACAAGCATTCTAGTCACGATCTATAATCGTACACAATGTACATTGTATAGTCATTCTATTCATGATCTAGTCATATTCCTGCACAGTGTACACTGTATGTACTGATGATCTGCAATCGCATACTGTAATCATATTTTCGTTATTCTACAAGTGATCTATAATCATACACTACTACTGTATACACTCGTATATAGATTAATCGTGATTCTTTTGATGATTTACAATCATATACTGCACATTGTGTAATCTTTCTACTGGTATATTGGCATTGTTTCCATTGCATACCATTTTCTGATGACTCCCTACAATCGATGGGGACAGGATAGCTCAGTGATCAGAACACTCGCTTTTCCCCAGCCAATGTTAAGCAGCATTTAGCATGGTGACCAAATGGATAGGTGACCGTTTGTGCACCTTGGCTTCAGCATAGTCACCCAGTCCACCCAGCTGTAAATGGGTACTTGCCTCTTTAGGGTCAGGGAAGGTAAAGCAATGAAGGAGAGGAGATGGGTGCCACCTTCAAGATGATGACTCATGGAGAAGCTGAAGCATATGAAGACTCAATCCCCTATGACCACTGATTTCCATGCAGTATGTTTTAGAGGCTTTTTTTAAGGTGATCTGTAAGGCTGGCAAGCTCTTATTCTGATCCTGCTAGTCCGTCAATGTCATCTGCGAAGCGGAGGTTTGTGATCGTTCTGCCACCAAAGCTGACTGATCCTTTATGGTGTTCCTGTGCATCAGCCACGATTTTCTCAAGGAAGATGTTGAAAAGAGTGGGTGAGAGTAGACATCACTGTCATTTATTGATATTGTTTTTATATGTTCTTGTCTATTTCAAATACATAATTACTGTCATTATTACCTCCAACTAAAATGTATTTGTCATTGTTTTACATATGTTATTGTATCTAAGCACTTTCAGCTACTTCAAGGTAAAGTACTGTATAAGAACTCACTTACACTTTATTTCATGACACTACATTACATTACAGTGCTACCTTGCTGATAACTTTCGGGCTGACTATAGCACATACTTATCACCTTCATGCTAAACATGTCAGCATGGCAGACAAACTGACGATCCCTCTCCATCAAATGCACCTCTTTCATTGTCACCCTCGGTTGGTCAGTCAGGCGTGTGACATCAATACCAGTTGCTGCTCAAGCCTGGAGCCATGAATCACAAAACAACCGCCTCTTGCTGTATGGATTGATGTCCACGGGGCACAGCAAAGTTTGGTGACCTACTTACTGCTGAATGAATAGTAACTACACCACAGTGCTGTCAGTGTTGGGTATCAAGTGCTCTTGTTTTTTGTTGTTGATGTTGCTTTTTTTCTTTCTTCTTTTTTTTACCAGACTGGATTTGGTTAAGTGTTGTGAAGAAGAAAGAGAGAAGAGAAGAGAAGAGAGAGAGAAGGAGAGAAGAGGAGAGGAAGAGAAGAGAAGAAGAAGAGAAGAGAAGAGAAGAGAAAGAAGAGAAGAGAAGAGAAGAAAGAGAACTGAACAGAAACAGAACAGAACAGAACAGAACAGAACAGAACAGAACTGAACAGAACAGAACAACAGAACAGAACAGAACAGAAGAACAGAAGAAAACTCCTACAGTTCCAGAGCACTCAGGAAAACACTTTTTAATTTGTCAGTCTGCAAATACCTCAGTGTGGAGAGACACGAGTCCAAAGGCTAATTTCCCTCACTTAAGGAGTGTTTTGTGCCTTTCAAATAGGGTGAAGGAACCCCCCCTAATTCGCTTGCCAATTGCTACCTGGCTGAAGGGCAGGGAACAGCTGTGTGCAGGGCATGGGAACAGAGCCTCTCCACCTTCAAAGATGCCAGGTGTGGCTGATATGAGGCTGTGTGTGTGTGAATGTGAATGTGAATGAATGAGAGAGAGAGAGTGTGAGAGTGTGTGTGTGTGTGTGTGTGTGTGTGTGTGTGTGTGTGTGTGTGTGTGTGTGTGTGTGTGTGTGCGTGCGTGTGTATGTATGTTCATTTTCACGTTTATCGATTAAATGTGATATTAGACAAGGTGTATTGGTGTGTGTGTGTGTGTGTGTGTGTGTGTGTGTGTGTGTGTGTGTGTTGTGTGTGTGTGTGTGTGTGTGTGTGTGTGTGTGTGTGTGTGTGTGCGTGAACGTGTATGTGTATGTGTATGCATACATGTATGCATGCGTGTGTTCATGCATGCATGAATGCGTGTATTATCTTTCTGACCAACATCTGATGGTTTTGGTAGCCTGTTGGCAAGCTGCCTATCTTCCTCAAATACATGATATCTTCATTATTCCCTTCACCTGATCTTTGATAATAGCGTTACCTGCTGGTAACCTACCAGCCAAACGTAGCACATACTTATCACCTTCACGCTAAATATGTCAGCATGGCAGACAAACTGACGATCCCTCTCCATCAAATGCACCTCTTTCATTGTCACCCGTCCCTCGGTCAGTCAGGCGTGTGACATCAATACCAGTTGCTGCTCAAGCCTGGAGCCATGAATCACAAAACAACCGCCTCTTGCGTATGGATGATTGATGTCCACGGGCACAGCAAAGTTTGGTGACCTATTACCCCTGAATGAATAGTAACTGCATCACAGTGTTGTCAGTGTTGGGTATCACGTGCCCTGTTGTTTTTGTATGGGACTGGATTGGTTATGTGTGCTGTGTTGTGTTGTCCTGAGCTAAGCTGCTGTGTTTTATGTTGTGTTGAGTCCACATGCCAAGTCCTGTTCTTCTGAGTTTAATGTCTGTTCACTTAAGTGATATTAGACAAGTCCTTGTTGTGTTGTGTTGTGCTATCCTACAAAAAATGTCTGTTTCTCTAAACAAAAAGGCAGCTTGTTTCACAGAAGAAGAATAACCCTTAATAATGCATGTCTTGTTCAATGGACGCAACACTCTAGGCATAAACTTGACATCAAAACCTTCCTTCTCTTCTTTGATCAAAATTTTCCATACTCAGGCTTTCAACTCCTGCAAGCCTCCTTAACTTAAAACACTATACTCCACAAAGTCAGATTGCAGCTGTGGGTTAAAAAAAACTGTTGCATACAAAAAAAACTCTCAACCTTGGAGCTCTAGCCAAGAAAACAGAAAGAAACCAAACATAAATTCACAATAACTCCCTTACCTAATCTGATTTACAGAAACAGCATTGTTTTAAATTTTGCAATAAAAACACCAACAAGATGTTAAAGACCTTAGAAATTCTGGCCCCCCCCCAAAAAAAAATTGGTGAATTCTAGACAATGGAGGCAATGAATAAGAATGAAGAAAAAGAACAAAAAAGAAAGAAAAGCTTAAGAGGAAAAAAGGTAGCCTGCCAGAAAAAGCACAATAAGGCAATGATTTGTTCCGTCAACCCTTTCGAGTTAAAGAAAAACAGATGAAACTCAGTATATCCCACCACCCCCCCTCTAAATTTGTTATAACAAACCAGAACCCCCCAAAACAACTCAATAGAAGAGTGACATCTCAACTTAATAATTAACTTATAGGCCTTATACTACTATATGGATCACATTAAAAACGTAATATCTCTGATGAGAGAGAGAGAGAGAGAGAGAGAGAGAAGAGAGAAGAGCAGAGCAGAGACAGCAGGCAGACAGACAGACAGAACAGACAGAGGGGGGGGGGGGGGTTAAGAAGAAGATCAAAAACATACGTTCAACATACATAAAAAAGACATTTGTAGCAACAAAGGTCAAGACAAGATTAACTATACACTATCAGGACTAATGGATCCTTGACTCCCTAAAAGCAACGCTAACATTTCCTGTAGCAGTTCTAAAACAGCTGAGGAAAAAAAAAAGCCTGGTGATTTCCCATCTGCAAATAAAATGCCTCACAGTAGAGAGAGGAAGGAGGAGGGCGGGAAGCGAGGGCACGGCGGGGGGGGGGGGAGGAGGGGGAGGATCGCATCCTATAGCTAATCTCGCAAGTTAAAGACTGGTTTTCTGCCGCTGGGGGAAGCCAGGTAAGCTCAGTAATTAGGTGAGGGTTCAATTCTATGACTGCTAGGTAAAAAAGGAAACACTGCTGCTGCATGGCTGTACTGAGGTCTTCAAAGTAACCTTTCCACACTGACCCAGAAAAAAAGTTAGGTTTGAACGTGATAGGAATCTCTTGTGATGTGTGCGCGCGGCGGGGGTGGTGTTTATGTGTGTGTGTGTGTGTATGTGTGTGTGCGGCTGCGGTGTGGTGTGTCGGTGTGTGTGATGTAAAGTCAAATTGTTATCAATATCTGTAAATTTGATCAGCACAACAAGGACGGACGGTGACGACGACAGATGACGATGATGATGTGATGATGATGTGATGATCGCGATCGAGATGTGATGAGTGAATAATTGTTATCATATGATGTAAAAAATGAAACAGGACATAGAGGGACAAAAAGAGACAGAGAGAAAGATGATGGCATGGGAGTCTATGAGATCAGCCAGCCAGCGCAGCATAGCAGCCACCAGAACAAATTGAAAATGGAATGGCACCTGAATCTGAAGAAACTGTCACCAAAAAATGCAAATATAAAGGAAAAGAAAGAAAAAAACCCAAACTACACTATAAGGACAGAATGCAACAACACACCACACACACACACACACACACACACACACACACACACACACACACACACACACACACACACACACACTTAACTAACTAACTAACTAACTAAACTAACTAACTAACTAACTAACTAACTATAACTATCTCACTAAACATTAAACTAAACACATTATTTAACGCGGGTGTGGAATGCAATAACAGCAATCAGTTTGTACATAATGGCTAATAGACGCAGAGATATGTTCGTGTTCGTCTGTTACCACCTGTTACGTTCATGTTCACAGCAACAGCTGTTACTAACTATCGCTTGGCCCATAAATAGGAGAGACAGAAAGAAAGAAAGAAGAAGAAAAAAAGGAAATTCCTGTCTGGCCTAGGCTGTCTCCCACTGCAACCATGATGCTAAAAGAAAAAAAAAAGTACCAGCTGTTGTTTTAGGAATATTGTTTCGTTTTTTTCTCGCGAAGGATGGATTGCGAGTCGTTTTTTTTTCTATTCCAAATTAGTTTGTAAATAGGTTTTATTCTCGCTAAAATTTGTACAGCACCATCAGTAATGAAAATATGCAGAGGAACAAGAAGTAAGGTGCTTATATCATTCTATGTCGTAGAAAAAAAAAAACGCAGAAAGCAAATAAAGTGACCCCCCAAAAAAAACATTTCGTAATCTTAACTTAAAGATATAATAGTTTTTACTACATAAAGCGAAATAAGTCTGACGAGAGAGGGAAGGTGAGAGGGTGAGAGGATGTGAGAGAGAGAGAGAGACAGACAGAGAGACAGAGACAGAGACAGAGAAAGAGAGAGGGTGCGCTTCTGTGTGTGTGTGTGTGTGTGTGTGTGTGTGTGTGTGTGTGTGTGTGTGTGTGTGTGTGTGTGTGTTGTGTGTGTGTGTGTGCGTGTGCGTGCGTGCGCGCGGTGGTGTGCGTGCGCATTCATGTGTGCATGTGAGTGCATGTATATATTCAGAAAAACATCCCCCCCCCCCCAAAAAAAAAAAAAAAAAAGACTATGTCACTGATTTCCTTTCTGGCGATATGGCATAAATCTTGTTCACAGGTTTTTTTTCTGAAAATACAGACAATATGTCATACAAAAAACAATATTTTCCCAATATTTGGTAAGTCTATAAGTTCTAATTTTACACCTAAACAGAAGAGCTCGAAGAAGTTGAAAGTGTGCGTACAGAGAAGTCTTGAAGAAAGAGTCTTTTTTTAAATTATTCATTCATTCCAAGATGTGAGTTCTGTCTAAACTACTGCTGCAAACGTCTTTCAACAGACTTATTTATTATATTAGTCAAACTCTTCTGAATACGATAAAATGCAGTAATTAAAGTGTTGTCCCAATGTGTGACTTAAAATCGGTAAGTGTTTCGAGCTAAATAAAATATTCATTAAGAGCAGCTGCGCTGAAGCTACAGCAATGAACAGAAATGAAGAGGGGGGGGGGGGGGTTGTTTAATTAGATTTGCTTTTTTTTCGATGTTGAATTTTCCCCCCGCTGTTTTCTTTCTAAGATAGAAGAATGGCAATGATGTTGTATATTCGATTTCTCTGTTTTCCAAGTTTTGCTTTATAATTGTCTCTATATGATGTGCTTTTTATTATTATTTTTTTTTAATCTTTTGAACATATTTGTTGTTTGGTTTTGCTTTGGAGGAGGAAAGGGGTTGTTTGTTTATTTTAGTTTTTTTTTTTTTGCTTGTTTGTTTCTTGTGTTTATTGGTTGTCCGATAGTTTGCTACTTTGCTTTGTGTCTAAAATCTCGCTGCTCTCAAACATCGGATGAATGACACCCTTTTTATCTTTAAAGAAAATATTTGTGCAATGCTAGTTTTTGAACCCTCTATTTTTAACTCTGCCTATTCTGCTTTTTTCTATATACCTCTGTCTATGTCTGTCTGTGTGTCTGTGTGTCTGTGTGTCTGTGTCTCTCTCTCTCTCTCTCTCTCTCTCTCTCTCTCCTCCCTCTCCCTCCTCTCTCTCTCTCTCTCTCCACACACACACACACACACACACACACACACACCACACACACACACACACACACACACACACAACACACACACACACACACACACACACACACACACACACACACAACACACACACACACACACACACACACTCACGCATTATAGATTTGTAATGCCTTCTGTTTCATGGTCCTGAATATTTGCTATTTTTAAAATATTTTTTGCTATGTTATTTTGGTTTTAAATAATTATTAGTGTATCCAGTTGGGATGATGCGTTTTGTTGAATGTATTCTGTTTTCTTCTTTTAAACTATTGGTTGAACTGCTGCTGATGGTGAAGCTGGTATGTAGGGTAGGGAGTGGTTTCTTAGCTTTATTCCCTGATCAGGGCAAGGGCCGGATGAAAAAAAGTATGTAATGCTTACTTACTCTGTTACCCTTGAAAAATAAAGATTATTCATTCATTCATTTCATTCTCCTCTCTCTCTCCTCTCTCTCTCTCTCTTCTCTCTCTCCTCTCCTCTCTCTCTCTCTCTCTCTCTCTCTCCCCCCCCCCTTCTCTCTCTCTGTCTGTCTGTCTGTCTGTCTGTCTGTCTGTCTGTCTGTCTGTCTGTCTGTCTGTCCTGTCTCTCTCTCTCTCTCTCTCTCCTCCTCCTCTCTCTCTCTCTCTCTCTCTCTCTCTCTCTTCTCTCTTTAATCTTGATTTTATCCCTGATAAGGACGGGGTCTGGGTGTAAAAAAGCACACGAGTGCTTATTCATTATTTTCGAATAAAAGAATTTGCCTTGCCTTGCCTTGCCTTGCCTTGCCTTGCCTTCTCTCTCTCTCTCTCTCTCTCTCTCTCTCTCTCTCCTCTCTCTCTCTCTCTCTCTCCTCTCTCTCTCTCTCTCTCTCTCTCTGCCTCTGTCTGTCTCTGTCTGTCTGTCTCTCTCAGTATATAATATATATATATATATATC
>CM060331.1:15985249-15987749 GCA_030674155.1 Stramonita haemastoma | reverse complement strand
CATACTCACACACTCACACACACGCGCGCACACACACATACTCACACACACATGCACACACACACATACACACATACACACACGAACACACACACAAACATACACACACACACAAACACACACAACATACATACACACACACACCATCGAACGTTCTCCTTCCATGACACTATGCCATTTTCACAGAAACGATATCAGCAAAACAAAACAAAACAAAACAAAAAACAGTTCTGGAGCGAATCCAGTCAATAGCACTTGAGACTGTAGGAGGAAGATTGCGCAAGATAGAAGGAATTGTTAGTTTCACCAAGTCTGGGTTGTTTCACAAAATGTGTGTGTGTGTGAGATTGTGTGTGTGTGATTGTGTGTGTGTTTGTGTGTGGGGGGGGGGTGTGTGTGTGTGTGTGTGTGTGTGTGTGTGTGTGTGTGTGTGTGTGTGTGTGTGTGTGTGTGTGTGTGGTGCATGAGAGAGAGATAGTGAGTGTGTGTGTGTATGTGTGTGTGATGAGAGAGAGAGTGTGGTGTGTGTGTGTGTACGTGTGTGTGTGCGCGCGCGCGCGTGTGAATGTATGTATTGTGTATAATGTATGTATGCGTGTGTGTATGTACACACACACAACACAACACACACACACAAACCAAAAACCACAACACAACACACACACACAAACACACACACACAACACACACAACACAACACAACACACACACGCACACACACACACACACAAATATATATATTATATATATATAAGAAGAGAGAAGGAGAGGGAGAGGAAGAAGAGTAGTAGGGAAGAGAGAGAGAGAAGATAGATATAGATAGATAGAAAATAATATAATGATAGATAGATAGATACAGATAATATATACACTCACACCCACCACCCACAACACACACACACACACACACACCACACCACACACACACCAACACAACACACACACACACACACAACACACACAACACACACAACACAACACAACACAACACAACACAACACAACACAACACACACACACACACACACACACACACACAACAAAACGATCTAGAATTCAAAGCCAGGCCAAGCCAAAGAGCTCTCTCCATCACTCTCTCTGTCTGTCTGTCTTTCACCTCATTGAGCTGCCCTGTAACTCACAGCACCGGACTGAAGAAGGAGTCATTCATTAATTAATTAAGCACACAGCCAGACTGGCTGACCAGTTGCTCTGGGACTTTAGGCTACTTGTCTTCTTCTGCCCATGCCCATAAATTAATGTATTGGGTACACACCACAGTTAGCTTTTTGGGGCCACTTTTCCATCTGTTTTTCTATATTACTCTTGCATTCATACCCCACGTACTAAAAAAGCATCTACAGAAACATCAACAGCATAAAAACACACCACTTTCTGTGAAAGACTAGCCTCTGACTCGAAAATCGTGTAATTTTGCGCAAATTTGGTAGGTTTGAAGGGTTAAAAAAAAAAAGACAATTTTCAGCAAACACTGTACCTATACCCCATTCAGTCCTTTGCTGTCTGCTAGCTTCCTGACTGCTGTATGCATGCGCAGGGTGAGCGCTGTAGGAACACAAGCAATCCTCATTAACTGATGTTTACTTCCAACTTTCTCGTGATTATAATAATAATGATAATAATGATGATAATAATGATTTACTACTACTACTACTAACTACTACTACTACTACTAACTAATAATATATATATAATAATAATAATAATATAATAATATAATAATAATAATAATAACACAACAACAACACATGGAATTTAATAGCGCTATATCTTGCAAAAACAAATCAAAGCGCTTGCATTCCACCTATCCAACACACAAGCAAGCAATGACAATTACCTGGTATTGCTCTACGTCCTCAATCCCCCCAAAACAAAAGGACACAGTGCCTTTTGTTCATACTTAAAAAACAAATCCGTGAAAATCACCCCTAAAAAAATGTTTTTTTCAACTAGCATTCTATAAAAGATACTACATGACCCGCAAGTTAATACAGAAGCGTAACCTGTATAGTTACCTCCAGCCTACTACTGCTGCTGCTGCTATTGCTGCTATTGCTGCTGCTGCTGGTGGCAACAAGAGACCTGGCAACGAAACGTGCTGGTTGGACATCTCAGAGGTGCTATTCCTGTTCTCGGCGTTCAATGACACGTCAGAAAATGATGGTACGATACGAGCAGAGAGGGCAAACTGTCGACAGAAGAGAAAGAGATGGAGAAGAGTGAGGAAGGAGGAAGGGAGGGAGGGAAGAGGAGAGAAAGAGGAGAGAAGAGGAGAGAGAGAGAGGAAGAGAGAGAGAGAGAGAGAGAGAGAGAGAGAGAGAGAGAGAGGAGGAGAGAGAGTGAGAGAGAGGAGAGAGAGAGAGAGGGAGAGAGAGAGAGAGGAGAGAGAGGAGGAGATGAGGAGAGAGAGAGAGGTGAGGAGAGTGAGTGAGAGAGAGAGGAGAGAGAGAGAGAGAGAGAGAGAGAGAGAGAGAGAGAGA
>CM060331.1:15965249-15980249 GCA_030674155.1 Stramonita haemastoma | reverse complement strand
TACTTTTTTCCTTCAAACTACTTAATTTCTATAACGTGAAAACTATTATTGTTTGGTTGTTTGTTTGGTTTTCCTTATTATTGTGGATCTGTTTTTATCATCATTATTGTGAATCTGTTTGATCGTTATTCTGAATCTGTTTTTACCATAATTGTTAATCTGTTTTTATCATTATTTGTCAATATACTTATCATTATTGTGAATCTGGGGTGGTTCTGAAATTTAAAAAAAACAACGGTCACATATACACAGGAATGTCTGTACGCACACACACTCATACACAAACGCACGCACGCACACACAGATTTAAGCGCACGCACACACACGCACACACTCACACGCGCGCACACACACACACACGGGCACTCGCACTAATATCACTTTTTGTAGTGAATAGAAGTTAAACCACACTCACACACACACACACACACACACACACACACACACACACACACACACACACACACACACACACACACACACACACACGCACACACACGAATTTCGAGATCAGCAGACTACTGCATTGGCCACATTTTATTTACGCACACCACACACACATACACACACATACACAAACACACACTCACACAGTCTCTATGTCTCTGTATGTCTGTCTGTCTATCTGACTGTTTTCTCTCTTCTCTCTCTCTCTCTCTCTCTTCTCTCTCTCTCTCTCTCTCTCTCTCTCTCTCTCTCTCTCTCTCTCTCTCTCTCTCTCTCTCTCTTGTAGTAGCCTAGTACAGTACTCTTAACGGAAACGCCACATACACTGTCAAGTGGATGGTCATTGTTCCGATGAGAGTGACAGATACAATGTCAGCCTGACTGCAGAGGTCTCTGGACAATGGACCATGGACCATGGACAATGGACCATGGACAATGGACCATGGTCCTTGAGGCCTTGACACAAGCAGTGCCGGCCAACAGCTCGCCTATCTTTTATTATTATTATTATTATTATTATTATTATTATTATCATTATTATTATTATTATTATTCCTTTATATCGAGGATAATGGAATAAGCACTCATGTGCTTTTATTTTTACAACCAGTCCCCGTGTGTATGCAGTTTTGTAAATAGTGTCATCTGTTCCCACCGGCACACGACAGCCTACTCTTACGAAAAGCGGAACAGGATTTTTTAACGTGTGCGCAAGATGTTCTGCGTGCATTCGCACACCGGGGCCTCGGTTTAGAGTCTCTTCCGAAAGACTTTTTGGGGAGAGTGGAGTCAGCACTGATGTTAACTCCAGGGGAAAAGTCCCCTCGACCGGGAATCGAACCCGGGTCGTCAAATTGCGAGCGCAATGTTCTGACCACTAGGCTAGCCTATCCCGTTCCCCGAACAGGCTAGGCCAGGCCAGACCGAAGGATGGGGAGAGGGAGGGAGGAGAGCCGGGGGGGGGGGGGGGATGAGGGGAGTATGATAGCGAAAGAGGGAAATAAAAGAGACATAAGAGGCTAGCTACTACTAAAGACTCCACACACACAGTGCTGAACTGAGCACATTATCTTCTGGTTGCTGCTACTGCTTGTGGTGGTGGTCACTGACTTTCTTGGCTCTGCTCCTGCCCCTGTCCTCGCCCAAATTGACCTGTTCTTGTACTATAAGTCTCTCTCTCTGCCGGCCTGCCTCTCTGCCTGCCTGTATGTCTGTCCCTCTGGTTGGCTTTCTGGCTGGCTAGCTGAATCTGTCTTGATTTCGGTCTGTCTCTCTCTCTCTCCTTCTGTGAGTGTGTGTTTGTGTGTGTGTGTGTGTGTGTGTGTGTGTGTGTGTGTGTGTGTGTGTGTGTGTGTGTGTGTGTGTGTTGTGTCTATGTGTGTGTGTGTGTATGTATGTGTGTGTCTGTGTGTGTCTGTGTCTGTGTCTGTCTGTGTCTGTGTCTGTCTGTGTCTGTCTGTCTCTCTGCGCATCTTTCTATCTCTCTGTGTCTCTGTTTGTCTGCCTGTCTGTCTGTCTGTCTGTCTGTCTGTCTGTCTGTCTGTCTGTCTGTCTGTCTGTCTGTCTCTCTCTCTCTCTCTCTCTCTCCTCTCTCTCTCTCTCTCTCTCTCCCTCTCTTTTCTCTCTCTCTCTCTCTCTCTCTCTCTCTCTCTCTCTCTCTCAAATCAAGTTCAATCAATCGCACATGTTACTTTGTATTAGACACACATACAACACACACTCACACCACACACACACACACACACCACTCTCTCTCTCTCTCTCTCTCTCTCTCTCTCTCTCTCTCTCTCTCTCTCTCTTCTTCTCTCTCTCCCTCCCTCCCTCTCTCCCTCCCTCCTTTCCTCTATCTCCCTCCCTCCCTCTCTCCCTCTCTCTCTCTCTCTCTCTCTCTCTCTCTCCCTCCTTCCCTCTATCTCCCTCCCTCACCTCCCTCTCTCTCTCCCTCCTTCCCCTATCTCCCTCCCTCCCTCTCTCTCTCTCTCTCTCTCCCTCCTTCCCTCTATCTCCCTCCCTCCCCCCTCTCTCTCCTCTCTCTCTCTCTCCAAATGATTTGATCTATGGCAAACTTGGAAGATTTCCAATATATTTGAACTCATATATCAAATGTATTAAATATTGGTTAAAACTAGTTAGTATGCATGAAGGGAGATTACCTGCCCAAGCTTATAAAGCACTCTATGATTTAGACAGCCGAGGTAAAATAACTTGGGCAACAAATATCCGAAAGTGTTTAGATAGTTATGGGTTTTCATGTGTCTGGAACAATCAGGGTGTAGGTTGTACTAAAAGTTTTTTTTATTTGTTTTAAGCAGCGCATAACAGATTGTAGGTGGCAAGATTGGGCCAGTCATATTGAGAATAGTGATAGGTTTTCATTGTATAAGTTATTGAAAACGAATAACCTTAAAGAACCATATATTGAAATGAATATGAACAAGTTTATTAGATGTGCACTAACTAAATTCAGATTTGGTGTCTCTGAAATAGCGGTTCATAGTCAAAGATACAGGAAGGGTGAGAAAAACTTGATATGTCCTATGTGTAGACTTGATAGAGAGGATGAAGTACATTTTCTTTTTTCTTGTCCAGTGCTAAATGATTTAAGAACAGAATATATTCCTGAAAAATATTATTGCAGACCAACTCACTTTAGAATGATTTTGCTCCTGTCTTCCAAAAATGAAAATGTTATGAAAAATCTTGCTATGTATATGTATAAGTTTTTAAAAAGAAGAAGTAGTTTGATTTGATAACACAAAAAAACAATATAACTATATGTGTACGTATTGCATTGCAGTTAGTTTATAAACATGTTTGTGTACTTGTGTATAACATTCTTATAATTATGTGCCTTTTGTAAACCCCTTCAAATGGGGCTATGGCCTTTCTTGAATAAAATATCGTTCTCTCTCTCTCTCCTCTCTCTCTCTCTCTCTCTCTCTCTCTCTCTCTCTCCTCTCTCTCTCTCTCCTCTCTCTCTCTCTTTCCTCTATCTCCCTCCTTCCCTCTCTCTTCCTCCCTCCCTCCTCCCCCCCTCTCTATCTCGCTCGCTCGTTAGTTGCCAGTAGTACCTTCCACCACTCTGACACAGATAATGACCTCCATCCTCCCTGCTAGAGTACACATCCGTACAATGACACTGCATCTAATCAGTACTAACAGTAATGTGTACACACACACACTCACACACACACCTACGCCCACACGCACGCACGCACACACACACGCACGCACGCGCGCATACACGCACACACGCACGCACGCACACACACACAAACACACACAAACACGCGCGCGCGCACAGTCCTCTCTCTCTCTCTCTCTCTCTCTCTCTCTCCTCTCTCTCTCTCTCTCTCTCTCTCTCTCTCTCTCTCTCTCTCTCTCTCTCACACACACACACACACACACACACACACACACACACACACACACACACACACACACACACACACACACACACAAAACACACACAAAAAACACACACAGAGAGAGAAAGACAAACAGACAGAAAGACAGACAGACAGACTGACATTCAGACAGACAGACAGACAGACAGACAGTCAGTCAAGACAGACAGACAGACAATGGCACTGAAAGACGTGCCTGGTGTCTCCTTCCAGCCAAGGCGTTAGGTTAATGTCCGTCACCTCCAGCATGACAGTAGAGGGGAGAGAGAGAGAGAGAGGGGGGGGGGGGGGGAGGAGGAGAAGGGGGGAGGCGAGAGAGAGAGAGAGGGGGGGAGAGAGAGAGAGAGAGGGGGGAGGAGAGAGAGAGAGGGAGAGAAGAAGGAGGAGCGAAGAGAGAGAGAGAGAGAGAGAGAGAGGGAGAGAGAGAGAAGAGAGAGAGAGAGAAGAGAGACAGACAGACAGACAGACAGACAGACAGACAGACAGACAGACAGACAGACAGACAGACAGACGACAGACAGACAGACAGAGAAGGAGAGAAGGGAGAGAAGAGACAGAGAAAGAGAGAGACAGACAGACAGACAGACAGAGAGATAGACAGGACAGAGACAGACAGAGAGACAGAGACAGAGAGAGAGAGAGTAGGAGTAGAAGCGAATAAAGAAGCGTCAGCAGAAGATGGATGTGTAAGGAGAGAATGAAGCTGGACTTTTTTTTTCTTCTTAAGGCCTTGCACATATCTCCTTCCCCCTCCCTCCCTTTTCCACACTCTCTCTGTCTGTCTCTCTCCCCCTCCCCCTTCCTCCCTTTCTTTGCACCTTGTATAGCTAGCTCCTTCCTGCTCCCTTTCCCAGTATTATGTCTCCTTCCCTCTTCTTCCTCACTTCCTTCCTTTGCACCTTGCATAAAATTTATCACCTCCCCCCTCTCTCCATTTCGCCCTCTGTCTCCTTCCCTCTTTCTAACTTTCTTCGCACCTTGCATAATAATTATCTCCTCCCTCCCTCCCTTCCCACTTTGTCTCTTTTTCCTCTCCCTCCCTTTCTTTGCACACTGCAAATATGTCTCCTTCTTCTCCCCCGCTCCTTCTCTTTCTCCTTTCCTCCCATTCACAGCATTTTTGTCATGTCTTTTTTTCTCCCCTGTCCCCTCTCCTTCCCTTTGTGTAACGCCTTGCATTCTCTTCCCTTCCCCTCTCTTTTTAACACCTTGATTCTATCCCCATCCCCTCCTTCCCTTTATAACGCTTACATCTCTCTTCCCCCTCCCCTCTCCTTTCCTTTATACGCCTTACATCTCTTTCCCCCTCCCCTTCCTTTATAACGCCTTACATCTCTCTTTCCCCTCCTCCTTTCCTTTATAACGCCTTACATCTCTCTTCCCCTCTCCTTTCCTTTATAACGCCTTATCCTATCTCTCTCTTCCCCTTCCCCTCTCCTTTCCTTTATAACGCCTTACATCTCTCTTCCCCTCTCCTTTCCCTTTATAACGCCTTACATCTCTCTTCCCCTCTCCTTTCCTTTATAACGCCTTACATCTCTCTTCCCCTCTCTTTCCCTTTATAACGCCTTACATCTCTCTTCCCCTCCCCTTTCCCTTTATAACGCCTTACATCTCTCTTCCCCTCTCTTTCTTTCCTTTATTATACGCCTTACATCTCTCTTCCCCTCTCCTTTCCTTTATAACGCCTTACATCTCTCTTCCCTCTCTTTCCTTTATAACGCCTTACATCTCTCTTCCCCTCTCCTTCCTTTATAACGCCTTACATCTCTTTCCCTCTCTTTCCTTTATAACGCCTTACATCTCTCTTCCCTCCCCTCTCCTTTCCCTTTATAACGCCTTACATCTCTCTTTCCCCCTCCCCTCTCCTTCCCTTTATAACGCCTTACATCTCTCTTCCCCTCCCCTTCCCTTTATAAACGCCTTACATCTCTCTTCCCCTCTCCTTCCCTTTATAACACCTTACATCTCTCTTCCCCTCCCTCTTCTCCCTTTATAACGCCTTTCATCTCTCTTCCCCTCTCCTTCCCTTTATAACGCCTTACATCTCTCTTCCCCTCCCCTTCCCTTTATAACGCCTTACATCTCTCTTCCCCTCTCCTTCCCTTTATAACACCTTACATCTCTCTTCCCTTCCCCTCCCTTCCCTTTATAACGCTACATCTCTCTCCCTCCTTATGACCTTACATCCTTCCCTCCTTCCCTTTACCTACATTCTTCCCTCCCCTTCCCTTTATAACGCCTTACATCTCTCTTCCCTCCCCTTCCCTTTATAACGCCTTACATCTCTCTTCCCCTCCCCTTCCCTTTATAACGCCTTACATCTCTCTTCCCCTCTCCTTCCCTTTATAACGCCTTACATCTCTCTTCCCCCAATCGATTAATGATGTGAAGTTGCTTTAAGAATTGTGACATTTTGGGGGTGGCCCGAGGTGCTGAAGTGGGAGAACTTGCGGAAGCGTGGGACCTCTGACTTTCTGGCTTCTGACCACAGTCCTGATATCAGAGAAATCTGGAAAGGACTATAATTTGACTATAGCATAACATAACATCTCTTCCCCTCTCCTTCCCTTGATAACGCCTTATATCACCCCTTCCCCTTCCCTTTATAACGCCTTGCAATCTCTTTCTCTTCCATTTCTGTTCTCCTTTTTTAACTAAACCTTACGTCTCTCTTTCCCCTTCCCCTCTCCTTCCTTTTCAATACCTTACACGTCTCTTTCCTGTCTCATCTCCTTCCCCTTTTAAAACCTTAAAAAATATATATCTTTCCTCCTCCTTACTTTACCACGGTGCATGTTTTATTTTCCACCTCCACTATATTATGACCTTAATCTCTGCACGCTTTGACATAATTATGTACAGACTATACTATGCACTGGCACATGGACAAACAAACAGAAAAACAAAGACTAGCACACACATAACCCCCCCCCCTCCCTCTGTGCTAGTATGTGTGTGTGCAAGTATGTGTATGTATGTGTGTGTATATGCCAGTACGTGCAGGTTGTGTGCACTTGTACCGTTGTACTTGTGGGTGTCTGTGTGGTAATGACTGACCGAGCCCAGACACTGACAGCCTACAAATAGGCAATGGAGGAGGCCACAGGGAAACGAAGAAGCAAGTTAGGGATTCTAGCAAAGAGAGAGAGAGAGAGAGAGAGAGAGAGAGAGAGAGAGAGAGAGAGAGAGAGAGAGAGAGAGAGAGAGAGAGAGAGAGAGAGAGAGGGCAAGGCAAGGCAAGGCAAGGCAAGGCAAGGCAAGGCAAGGCAAGGAAAGGAAAATCTTTTAGAGATTTAGAGAGAGAGAGACAGACAGAGACAGAGACAGAGAAAGAGAGACAAAGAGAAAGAGAGACACAGAGACATAGAGAAACACAGAGACAGAGACAGAGAGACAGACAGACAGAAACAGAGACACACAGAAACACAGAGGAAAAAAGAAATGATTAAAGCGAAGGAGAGAGAGAAAAGGATGTGTCTGTGACTAGGGAGAGATGGGGGTGGGGGTGGGGTGGGTGGGGTGTGTGGGTGTGTGGGGTGGGGTGTGTGGGGTGTGTGGGGTGTGGGGTGGGGTGTCTGTGGCGGCCGGATTACTGTCACAGCCTCCAGCGGTGAAGTTAGATAGGAAGCAGCGCTCGGTGAGAAGAAGAGGAGGAAGAAGAAGATCGATGAGCACGAAGAAAATGAAACAGGTTTTGGAGGTTGAGGGCTTTTCTATTTCTGTCCAGTAGGCTACATACAGTCTAGCTCGTCTGCACACCCAATCCTCACTCTTTTTTTGTTTTGTTTAGCTTACCAATTAGGGGTCCTGTATTATGAACAGACTGGTAGAAAAAAAAGGTGCTGATATACACGCCAAACATACATAATACACACACAAACGCACAGGCATACACACACATACAAACACACACACACACACACACACACACACACACACACACACACACACACACACACACACACACACACACACACGTACGTACATGCCAACACACACGTTTGTTTACACACACACACACACACACACACACACACACACACACACACACACACACACACACACACACACACACACACGTACGTACATGCCAACACACACATGTTTGTTCACTACACACACACACACACACACAAAACACACACACGCACACACACACACACACATACACACACACACACACACACACACACACACACACACAACACACACACACACACACACACACCACACACACACACACATACACACACACACAAACACACACACTCAAGGGGGGAAAAGTCCTTTTTTTTTGGTACAGACGAAATATCCTCAAACGCATTGTTTCAACATTCAACTTTACAACTCTAGCTCTGTATCATAAAAAATATGTCTTAAACAATAAAAACTTTCAAACTCTCATATGAGTAGCGGGGGAAAAAAATGAAAAATAGCATATTCAATAACTGAGAACACAATCGACCCAGACATAGTAAGCGTTCCTCCTACCTAATTTCATGCCTTCTGCGCTTCCCAAATCCATCACCAACAATTTTTTTTCCCCGAAATTGCCAGTGTCATATAAAGTTAGGGGTTTTTTGGGTTTTTTTTTCTCGTTTATTTTGCTGCCAGACAGATTTTGATATATCTCCCACAGAACCGGTGAACATCAGAAATCATGAAGAGAAACCAGTTCAGGAGAAACTGTTCTAGGAAAGGCATGGCAGAATGCTGGGAAAGTTATTTTACTTCTCTTTTAAAGACCTCTCTCTCTCTCTCTCTCTCTCTCTCTCTCTCTCTCTCTCTCTCTCTCTCTCTCTCTCTCTCCTCTCTCTCTCTCTCTCTGTCTGTCTCTCTGTGTGTGTGTCTCTCTCTCTCTCTCTCTCTCTCTCTCTCTCTCTCTCTCTCTCTCTCTCTCTCTCTCTCTCTCTCCTCTCTCTCTCTCTCTCTCTCTCTCTCTTCTCATGAAGTTTGATTTAAAAGATGCATACAATGAAAACCTTTCGCTATTGTTAAGTGCATCCGACCAGTCACTAATGAAATTTGTCACAAGGCGTTCTTTCAACAATGAAAAGAAACTCCGTTCATTCCCGACACCCTGGTTTAACCATGCAAATCCCAAACCACATTTTTCTAATATAGTTCTCAATCTGTATGCCCAACACACAATACCATTTTCATCCATGCTAACCTGCATTAAATAAGCTTGCTTAGGCAGTCTCTTTAATTCCATGTGCAACAATTTCACCCAATACTTAACAGCTCTCATGCATGCATTAATCTGAAGAGAGTATCTGCCCAGTTCGCCGTAAATGCACTTATTTGGGGTTTTAGGAGAGACACCTAGAAAGCGTTTGCATGCTAAGGTATGAACTTTTTCGATTGAATCAGTGTGTTCAAGTCCCCAAAACTCTGATCCATATAACAAGATTGGCTGAACCTGGGCATCAAACATCTTAAAGTAAGTCTGTTTAGAAATATCATTAAGATTGCGGAGCACTCGAGCACATTCATAAACTGCCTTCCTTCCTTTTGTAACTAATTTCTTGACTCCTTGAACTACACTCAGTTTTGTAGTAAAAGTATATCCCAGGTAGGTGTAACTATAAACCACTTCCAGGTTTGCTCCATCTAAATGCCATTTTTCATTCCGACCAAGGTGTCCACCCTTTCTAAACACCATAATTTTAGATTTATCTATATTTATATCCAGATATTTTTCTTTGCATAGCTTACTCAGATTGTTCAACTGGCTTTGTAGCCCTACAGGAGTCTTTGACAAAAGAGCCAGGTCATCTGCAAATAACAATAGAAATAATTCCATAGAACCAGGTTGAACCTTATGTTGATACCTTAAATGTTAAACACTTTCGAGACACTCTTGCCAAAGCCAGAATGGGAGTTTCTTCCCCTGAACGCAAATACTTTTCGTTATGCACAGGATGATCCTTCAGTTTTGCTGTGTAGTTTCTGTCAAAATGAAATAGAAAATGAAATCCATTTGATTTGTACATGTCATAATTACAAAGAACTAAGGAACAAATATTTAGGGGATAACCAACTAGATGAAAGCTTATTTTGTGATATAATGACCAACTGTGACTCACTGTTCATGCAAAACCTGGCTCAGTTTATTTACCATGCTGTGAATAAGAGAGAGGTGTTAAAGATACTAGCTAACTAAAAGAAATTCCTGACTTCCTGAAAAACCATCAATCATGTTGGAAGAGGGCCAAAGGCCAGAATCCTCTGTGTTGTGTGTGTGTGTGTGTGTGTGTGTGTGTGTGTGTGTGTGTGTGTGTGTGTGTGTGTGTGTGTGTGTGTGTGTGTGTGTGTGTGTGTGTGTGTGCGTGCGTGTGAGTGCGTGCGTGCGTGCGGGTGAGTGCGGTGTGCGTGTGAGCATACGTGCGTGTGTGTGTGTGCGTTTGAGCACGCGCACGAACTGCATGGGTGCACATGTGGGGGGGGGGGGGTGCATGCGTACAAGATCAACTATGAGTGTGCCAAAAAATTTGAGCGAGACATGCACAAGCGATCATGATATCTTAATTTGTATCACTCAATACATTATTATTCATATTTTGTATGCCGATGTGTACAATCATGTTTACTCTTTGTAGTTTCCTTTTCAGAATCCAGGCAATCTGTATACCGCTGGAAATTGCATGAGTTAGAGTGCAAAATGTTAGGAGTCTGAAGACTTATGAACATTAAATTATTTGAAGTCTGAAGTCTGAAGTCTGAAGTCCCCTCTCTCTCTCTCTCTCCTCTCTCTCTCTCTCTTCTCTCTCTCTCTCTCTCTCTCTCTCTCTCTCTGTCTGTCTGTCTGTCTGTCTGTCTGTCTGTCTGTCTGTCTGTCTGTCTGTCTGTCTGTCTGTCTGTCTGTCTGTCTGTCTGTCTGTCTGTCTCTCTCTCTCTCTCTCTCTCTCTCTCTCTCTCTCTCTCTCTCTGTGTCTGTCTGTCTGTCTCTGTGTGTGTGTCTCTCTCTCTCTCTCTCTTTTCCCTCTCTCTCTCTCTCTCTCTCTCTCTTCTCTCTCTCTCTCTCTCTCTCTCTCTCTCTCTCTCCTCTCTCTCTCTCTCTCTCTCTCTCACACACACACCACCATCATCACCATCAGCAGCAGCAGCAGCAGCAGCAGCAGCAACAGCAAACCCCCTACATTTTAGACAGTGGTACCGTTCATTCCCAAGATTTGGGGAGGGGTGGGGTGAAACCATAAGTAACATAATTATCCAATAACTTTAATTACCCAGACAGGGTAAGTGTCCCACATCCCTCAGTTCACGCCCACTGCTCCTCAAACACAGTCTCACGCCTTACACCAACACCCTTTTCCACCAAAATTACTGGCATCCTTAACTAAAGTCTTTTACTACCAGAGCTACTTCGATCTGTCTGCAACAGAATTTGTGGGCATTGGTAATTCTCAACAGACACTGACTCGGGAGAAACTTGTTTTATTATGGAAGACACAAAGAAAAGGTGAAAAAGTGGCCATTTCTATTAAAACACACACTTTGTGTGTGTGTGTGTGTGTTGTGTGTGGCCGCCGCTGTGGCCTAGTGGTTAGGGCGTTGTACTCGTAATCTAAAGGTTGCGGGTTCGATCCCAGCTATTCCGCTATGGCGTTGTGCCCTTGGAAAAGGCACTTTACGGCTATTTTCTCACCCCACCCAGGTGCAAAAAGGGTACCAACCTTGTGTTGGGGGTTAACCCTGCGATAGACTGGCGTCCTATCCAGGGGGGAGTCTATGACTCTCAGTCGCTTAACGCCACAGAAACCGGGATAAGCACCGGCCTGATGAGCCTTATGGCTCGGGACAGACTTTAACTTTTTTAACTGTGTGTGTGTGTGTGTGTGTGTGTGTGTGTGTGTGTGTGTGTGTGTGTGTGTGTGTGTGTTTGTGTGTGTGTTTGTGTGTGTTTGTGTGTGTTTGTGTGTGTTTGTGAGTGTGAGTGTGAGTGCGTGTGTGTGTGTGCATAAATCATCATCATCATCATCATCATCATCATCATCATCATCATCATCATCATCATCAACATCATCATCATCGTCTTGTATTTTCTCAGCTTTAAGACAAGATACCTTCCACTCCTCAGATGATTTTTTTTTAACCCGCCCAATAACAGAGAACAAAACCCACCCAGAACCCAATAACAGAAAACAGAATCCACCCAGAACCCAATAACCGAGAACAGAACCCACCCAGAACCCAATACCAGAGAACAGAATCCACACCGAACCCGAGTAACAGAGAACAGAACCCACCCAGAACCCAATAACAAAGAACAGAACCCACCCAGAACCCAGTAACAGAGAACAGAATCCACACAGGACCCAATAACAGAAAACAGAATCCACACAGGACCCAATACCGGAGAACAGAACCCACACAGAACCCAATACCAGATAACAGAACCCACCCAGAACCCAATAACAGAAAACAGAATCCACACAGAACCCAATAACAGAGAACAGAACCCACCCAGAACCCAATACCAGATAACAGAACCCACCCATACAGAAATGTGTCCCTCCAGGCCAGAACAGTTCATGCCCTTAAACCTTCCCACGCCTCTATTTATTTTATTTTAATTTATAAACAGTATAAACAGATTCCACCCAGAACCCAAAAACAGACAACAGAACCCGCACAGAACCCAATAACAGAGAGCAGAATCCACACAGAACCCAATAACAGAGAGCAGAATCCACACAGAACCCAATAACAGAACCCACCCAGACAGAAAATGTGTCCCTCCAGGGCTAAAACAGTTCATGCCCTTAATAACCTTCCCACACCTCACACAGTCCCCCTCTCTCCCCCCTTAATAGAACACTATCTCCCAAAACAACCACCTCCCCTAAGTGAGCTTTTCCTACTAGGCCTACCAGACTAGACAGCAATCCATGCTCTGATCAGTCTATCACACGGTCTCTAGTCTGTGGACACGGCTTATCCTGGAGATAGATTATTACCCCATAGGCCTCCTCCTACCAGGAGAAAAATTGTTGCTGTAAGGAAAGGGGTCCGGCCGGGAAATGAATGGAGGGATAGTGTGCAGGAAGAGTAACTATGCCTTTATTTTTTTTCTTCTTCTTCTTCTTCAAAAAAGCGCTATCTCTGTCTCTGTCTCTGTCTCTGTCTCTGTCTCTCTCTCTCTGTCTGTCTGTCTGTCTGTCTGTCTGTCTGACTGTCTGTATGTCTATCTCTCTCTCTCTCTTTATCTCTCTTTGTCTCTGTCTGTCTGTCTGTCTGTCTGTCTGTCTGTCTGTCTCTGTCTCTGTCTCTGTCTCTCTCTCTCTCTCTCTCTCTCTCTCTCTCTCTCTCTCTCTCTCTCTCTCTCTCTCTCTTTCTCTCCATCCTTTGAAGACAATGTCACCAACTCCTTAAGCGTGGGGGAAGGAGAAGGGACAGGGAGGGAAAGGGAGAAGAGGGGGGGAGTAGACCAACAAAAGTGAGATATCCAATAACGGACAACACAATCGACCCAGACAGAATAAGTGTTCCTCCTAGCTAATTTCACGCCTTCTCCGTCTCACACAGCCAACCATCCTCTCCACCCCCCCCCACCCCCCCCCCCCCCCACACACACACTCAACCACATGAGCCTTTCCCCCCTCCCTCCACCCACTCACTCACTCACACCCACCTACACACACATACATACACAAACACACAAACGCACGCGCGCGCACACACACATACACACATACACAGACACAGACACACACACACACACAGCACGCACACACGCACGCGCGCGCGCGCGCACACACACACACACACACATACATGCACACACACACATACATACACACAAACACACACAAATATATATATATACATATGGTATATATATATACAATTTTATAATATATATATATATACAATACATATATATAATATATATGCAATATATATACAATCATATCTTCCCCTAAAATAGCTGCCATCCTTCTCTTATGTTTCCTTATTGCCAGACAGATTGTAATCAGTCTGCCACAGACAGACTCAGTGAACATCGACAATTCTGGAGAGAAATTAGTTCAGGACTATCTACCCATTGTTAAAAATGCAAAAGAATGGTTTGTGATTTTTTAATCGTCATTTCTCTCTCTCTCTCTCTCTCTCTCTCTCTCTCTCTCTCTCTCTTCTCTCTCTCTCTCTCTCTCTCTCTCTCTCTCTCTCTCTCTCTCTCTCTCTCTCTCTCCCCTCTCTCTCTCTCTCTCTCCTCTCTCTCCTCCTCTCTCTCTTCTCTCCCCCCTCTCTCTGCTTGCGTCTCTGTGTGTTTCTCTGTCTTCTTTGTTGTTGTCTGTCTGTCTGTCTGTCTGTCTGTCTGTCTGTTTTTTCTTCTCTCTCTCTCTCTCTCTCTCTCTCTCTCTCTCTCTCTCTCTCTCTCTCTCTCTCTCTTCTCTCTCTCTCTCTCTCTCTCATCCTTCGGATGAGACTTTAAACCGAGGCCCCGTGTGCGAACGCACGCAGAACATCTTGCGCACACGTTAAATCCTGTTCCGCTTTTCGTAAGAGTAGGCTGTCGTGTGCCGGTGGGAACAGATGACATTTACAAAACTGCATACACACGGGGACTGGATGATTATGATGATGTAAAAAAGCACAAGAGTGCTTATCCCATTATCCTCGATATAAAAGAATAAATCAAATCAATCAAATCAAATCTCTCTTCTCTCTCTCTCTCTCTCTCTCTCTCTCTCTCTCTCTCTCTCTCTCTTCTCTCTCTCTCTCTCTCTCTCTCTCTCTCTCTCTCTCCCTCTTTTCCTAATACAAGAAAACAAACGAACAAGTTCGCTCTTTCATGAATGAAAATGTATCTCTCTTTTTTGTTGTTGCGCTGTTTCTACATTGAACGCTGAGCATGGTGCCAAGGAAAATGTGCTGAATCAGAACTATTGTCAGTATTGAGCTATCTTTCCCTGTCTGCATGTCTGTCTGTCTGTCTGTCTGCCTGCCTTCCTGTCTGCATGTGTGTCTGCCTGCCTGTCTGTCTATCTGCATGTCTGTCTGTCTGTCTGTTTGTCTGCCTGTGTGTGTGTGTGTGTATGTGTGTGTGTTGTGTGTATGTGTGTGTGTATGTGTGTCATGTCTGTCGTCTATGCGTCATCATCATCAGCTGCAGCAGCAGCAGCAGCAGCAGCGC
>CM060331.1:15950249-15960249 GCA_030674155.1 Stramonita haemastoma | reverse complement strand
AGAAGAAGAAGAAGAAGAAGAAGAAGAACAACAAAAAACAACAACAAAAAAAAAACAAAAAAAAAAGAAGAAGAAGAAGAACAACAACAACAACAAGAACAAAAAAGAAGAACAAAAGAACAAGAACAAAAGAACAAGAACAAGAAGAACAAGAACAAGAGGAAGCACAACAATGTATAAAAAAAAAATATAAAATAAAAGCCAACCACAACAAGGACGAAACAAGCAAAGCAAAAGGAACCCACTTTCAGAACAGAGCACACAAAAAACCTGCTTCTGCGCGTTTTCTTTCTTGCAGTCTCCCTTTTCCTAACCGTTAATGACCGGTGTAAGGGGGGGGGGGGGGGTAGGGGGTAGGGAGGGAGAGCAGAGCTCTGTTACTTTGGAATCGTCACTGTCAAGAAAAAGAAAAGGAGGATAAAAAAAAATAGAACAAACAACAAACAAACAAACAAAAGCGTAGGCGTCCTTAACGACTATTGGTGTTTTTGAACACATAAATAAGGATGATCGTGCTAAATTTAGCTCAATGAAATCATTTGTTGAAAAATGAAATAAGCCAGCAACTTGTCAGATTATCCAGTACAAGTTTCCTGATTGAACTGCCAGCTTGAGGAAGTAACAAAACACAAGAATTTATCACTTAAAAAAACGTATTGGGTTTAATGAAGATAATTATGTATATCAAACAAATACACTGACCTACGCACATTTTTGTGTGCACTGCACACAAACTGTCTAAAGCCGATTTTAAACCACAACTTCTAAACTGAAAAAATGCTGTCCATAAATTGAATGTTCCTGCAGACCTCTCTCTGAAACCTTATCTACAACTACCTCAGACATTATCTGAATGTAAAAAAAACGCTCTAAATGCCTCTATAAAAAATAAAAATAAAAACTTCTTTGTGCCACTGGTTATTTAACGACAACCTTCAGCGTTACCTCGATTAAAAATAAAATACCATGAGTACACTTAACATTCTCTTTGAACTATATTCAAGGCTGGGCGGATAGCTAAGTGGTCAGACGCTCGCTTTTCTGTCAATTAGCAGGTCGAGAGTGTACCAGTTGATGGGTACGTTGCGGCCTTGGTTCAGTACATCCCAGTTCACCAGCTGTAAATGGTACCTGCCCTCTTGGGTCAGGAAGTAAAACTGCGAGAGAGAGGAGTGGCCGCTCAATATTGCCTGAACTGAATTCGATGCTCTCCTACGCTGCGGTTATGTTGGACACTTACTTTACCTACTATTAAAGACTATCTCAAACACAAAACTGAACGAAAACAAAATCCTGCCTACGATCCTCTCTAAAGTCTCCTCTCTTGTCGAAAACCAGTGTTAAACTACTACCTCAAACACTTTCTCATTAACAAAATGACAAACGCAGCATTATGGATGCCTGCAAAATAATCCATCCCTGGTGCCAGTATTTAACGACTATGTCATACATGATCTGAATGGTAAAACTCTGCGTACAAATGCCTCTCCAGAGGTAAAGAAAAGGTCATCACGTCTGGCAAGGCAGTCTGTGTTTCCCTGATCTGCAGAAAGTAGACATCGATCTGGGAGTTGGCGGTGGCATTTTCTGAATGTCGTGGTAACTTCTATAGGAACATTCACGTATCGGAATGACTGTCAAGCTTTGAACTTTTTGATGAAAATAAGGCTGTAGATACTATTTCGGAACATGTACACATGCTTATATGTGCGCAAACGCGCGCGCGTGTGTACACACACACACACACATTTTCTGTGCGTGCATGTGCGTTCATGTATGTTTGCTATTAAGAAAGCTACCTTGCCACTCGTATGATTCCCCCCCTCCTCTCTCTCTCTCTCTCCTCTCTCTCTCTCTCTCTCTCTCTCTCTCTCTCTCCCACTCCCTCTCTCTCACACACACACACACACCACACACACACACACACTCCCTCTCTCTCTCCTCTCTCTCATCTCTCCTCTCTCTCTCTCTCTCTCTCTCACCCACTCACACCATCCACTCTACACTCCACCACACTCACACACACACACACACACACACACACACACACACACACTAACACACACACACACACACAACACACACACACACACACACACACACACACACACACACACACACCACACACACACACACACACACACACTGAAAATCCTCCTCACGAAACAAATGGCAAAAAAAACGACATAAAAACGCCCGACTGAGCCACAGAGTCAATTGTACTGATTAGCCTATGTCTTTTTTTTCTTATTATTTTTATTGTTTCTCTCTGCGACGAAAACAATCTGATAAAAGTAAGAACAATATGTGCAATCAACTCGAGCACGACACCTGCATGTCGTAAACCATTTGCAGAACTATGGGGTAGGCCTATTGGACTCTGCTCCAACTTATGGCGCCACTTGGGCCGCAATATCATGTCCGTCAAAAGTCGTGTAGTACCTAAGCAACACTATCAAAATTCGCATCTGTAAACTGGATAAAGCTGAACTGTGTGGTCCAGTCTTCCCATTGAGCCCACAGCACACTCACGTTTGTATGGAGCCGGCCAGGAGTGTGAAAATTCCCTATGACTCTACTGAGATTCGAACCCATGACCTTCCAGTCCGAAAATCCAAGGCGCTAACCACTGCGCCATGAGGCTGTTCCTGTCCCGTTATCTTGTGGACCGCTAGGGTACCACTGAAGACTTTGAAACCAGTTTCCTAACTGGCTTTAAAATGTAATTTAGAGAGCTCCTGTGTGCCCTTGTTTTTGTTGAAAAAGAAAACAGGTGTATACTAGGAAGCAGTTGTGAGGGTGTTGGCCATTCTCCAGTATAACAGCTTGTGCATGTGTTGTGGGTGGGGGGGGGGGGGGCACTAAAAATGTGACTCTGTCACAGTGAGAAGGATGAAAATAATCAGGATACGATGTGGATGTGGATTGCATGTCTTCCTAAGGACGTACATGGGTGGCCCCTGCGTCTGAACAAATTGTATTTATTTCATTTCATTTCGTTTTATTTTATTTTATTTATTTTATTTTATTTTATCCACTCTACGCCACAGAAGATTTCTCTGAGCGTGAAATTCGTTGTGTGTGTGTGTGTGTGTGTGTGTGTTGTGTGTGTGTGTGTGTGGTGTGTGTGTGTGTGTGTGTGTGTGTGTGTGTGTGTGTGTGTGTGTGTGTGTTGTGTGTGTGTATGTGTGTGTGTGTGTGTGTATGTGTGTGTGTGTGTGGGTGATCACCTGTTTCTCTGTCTGCCTGTCTACCTACACTGTGTTTATGTTGGTTTTTGTCAATCACACACTCACACACTCTCTCTCTCTCTCTCTCTCTCTCTCTCTCTCTCTCTCTCTCTCTCTCTCTCTCTCTCTCTTCTCTCTCTCTCTCTCTCTCTCTCTCTCTTCCCATTGAGCCCACAGCACACTCACGTTGTATGGAGCCGGCCAGAGTGCGAAAATTCCCTAGAAGAGTTGATAACCTTATAAATCCTGATAGCCAAAGCATAAAGCTAACCGCACAGCATAATCTTAAATCCTTTGATAACAACTTTGGTTTCATTTTCAGCTTTGCTGCACCAACTGATTGGAAATTACTGCCCTCCGGCTTACAACACTTTCTAACTTTTATGTTCAGAACTTAACAAGGACAAATGAAATTTCCCCTGAAGGGATTTCTGAATACAGGCGTGTGGTGTGTGTGTGTGTGTGTGTGTGTGTGTGTGTGTGTGTGTGTGTGTGTGTGTGTGTGTGTGTGTGGTGGGGGGGGGGGGTAGTGTGTAGTGTGTGTGTGTGTTTGTGAGTGTGTGTGTGTGTGAGTGTGTGTGTGTGTGTGTGTGTGTGTGTGTGTGTGTGTGTGTGTGTGTGTGTGTGTGTGTGTGTGTGTGTGTGTGTGTGTGTGTGTGTGTGTGTTTAGTGTGTGTGTTATGTGTGTGTGTGTGTGTGTGTGTGTGTGTGTGTGTGTGTGTGTGTGTGTGTGTGTGTGTGTGTGTGTGTGTAGTGTGTCTAATGTGTGGTGTGTGGTAGTGGTGAGTGTTGTGTGTGTGTGTGTTGTGTGTGTGTGTGTGTGTGTTGTGTTGTTGTGTGTCTGTTGTCTGTGTCCGTCTGTCTGTCTGTCTGTCTGTCTGGCTGGCTGTGGCTGGTGGCTGGCTGGCTGGCTGTCTGTCTGTATGTCTGTCTGTATCTGTGTGTATATATGCGTGTGTGTACGTGTGCGCGCGTGAACGTGTGTGTGTGAAAAATAGAGCACGTTTATGCAACAGAAATATTTTAAGGTTGGCAATCGAACACCAAAACCGATATCAGTATGGCCACGTTACAAAATCCAATGGCCTCGCTAAAACCATTCTACGTTGAACTCCTCCTTAGGAAAGGAAACTAAGACACAGACAGAAAGAAAAAATAATGAATAGATAACATTGCAAAAAATTGACAGTGATACCGTTCGCAGACACCAAGGCTTTTGGTACACAAACAACATAAAGGAAAGAAATTGGTCAACAACTTTGCTCTTCTTTGCAGTGACCCAAGCATTGCTGAAGAAGTTAGAAGAAGAAGAAGAAGAAGAAGAAGAAGAAGAAGAAGAAGAAGAAGAAGAAGAAGAAGAAGAAACAACAACAACAACAATAACAACAACAACAACAAAAACAACAACAACAACAACAACAAACAACAACAACAACAGGAACAAGAAGAACAAGAGCTTAGAACAAGAACTAAGAACAAGAACAAAATAAAGAAGAACAACAACAATAGCACAAACCCCAACAACAACAATAACAAACCAAACACACACACACACACACACACACACACACACACACACACACACACACACACACACACACACACACACACATACACACATGCACACATGCACACATATACAAACACACACGGCCAGACAGCTTGAAAATTCTGCGGCCAATGCAAGTCAAACTTGGAGAGAAAAAAAAATTGATGAATCCTGTCAAGACATAACTCAACATCGATCGCGCTCCCAAACTGCTGCAATCCAAAAGCACTGTTGTATATTTAATGCCTAAGCCGACCATACCCTGCAGCCATCTCACGAAGCCACGCAGCAATAATCTGAATCGGAAGGGTAAAAAATCGAACTTGTAACATTGTCGGAATGAACTAGAGAGAAAAATATCGGCTCATCTTTTCCATCGATGGTTGGTGGGTGGCCCGAGTAAATAATGCATGCACACGTCTGAGAATTCAAAGAGTTTCCCGAGTTTGAATCTGCTCTACTCGATGTGAAATGAGGTTGTTCTCTCCTATTGTAGTATATTATATACACCTTTCAGTGGTGAAATGGTTTAGTGTTTAAGACAACTTTGGCAAAATTTGCGAAAAAGGAGAGACAGATAAATAGATAGATGGAGAGAGAAGGAGAGAGAGGGGGAGAGCGGGGAGGGGGAGAGAGAGGAGAGAGAAGAGAGAGAGAGCGAGAGATAGACAGACAGAAGAAGACAGACAGAGGAACAGACAGACAGACAGACAGACAGACAGACACACACACACACACACACACACACACACACACACACACACACACACACACACACACACACACACACACACACACACACACACACACACACACAGCGTTGTTCTCAATAGCACAGCTGACCCCTACAGCCATTCCAACTTGCAAAGTAATCCCTAATAAATCGAAAGCAATCTCAAATAATCGTCCAAAAATCACCAATGCCACCACATTGATTACAACAAAACACATCAGAAAGCTAACACGATTTTCCATCGAAAAACTGAAACTCAGGAAGGCTTGAGATAAAAATCTGAATTATGATGACATGTTGGCGGTAGGGGAGGTGGGGGGGGGGAGGGGAGAAGATGGCTGTTGCATTTTGCAACAAAGGAAGGAAATTATTTTCCAGAAATCTGTGACAGCAAAAAGAGCTGAAGTCACGCAACAGAAACGCGCAGAACTATTGCTCTCTGTGTCTGTCTCTGCTTCTGTCACACACACACACACACACACACACACACACACACACACACACACACACACACACACACACACACACACACACACACACACACACATTGAGGGCGGCGCCCATCTCCTCTCCCTAGCTGCTTTACCTTCCCTGACCCTAAAGAGGGCAGGTACCCATTTACAGCTGGGCGAACTGGGGGGCTGTACTGAAGCCAAGGGGCGCAAACGGTCATCCATCCACTTGGTAACTACGCTTGATGCTGCTTAAGCATAGTTTGGGGGGAACGATGCTCTGACCACTGAGCTATCCCTTCCCCACTAACAAATACATCTTCGAAGTCGTCAGCTAATGAATATGCTTTAAATGGCAAGTCTTTGCTGACATCCTAAAATGGGAATAGAAAAGATGGTTGCTTTGCATAAAGTTTCCAACTAGATATAGGCTACCTAGGCTTCATCTCAAACCTCTCTCTCTTTCTCTGTCTGTCTCTGTCTCTCTCTTGTCTGTCTGTGTCTGTCTGTCTGTCTCTGTTTCTCTCTCGCTGTCTCTCTCTGTGTCTGTGTCTGTCTGTCTGTCTGTCTGTCTGTCTGTCTGTCTCTCTGTCTCTCTCTCTCTCTCTCTCTCTCTCTCTCTCTCTCTCTCTCTCTCTCTCTCTCTCTCTCTCGATTATTTTGAGTGTGTGTATGTGTGTGTGTGTGCGTGTGTGTGTGTGTGTGTGTTTGTGTTTGTTTGTGTGTTGTGTGTGTATGTATGTGTGTATGTGAGTGAGTGAGTGAGTGAGTGAGTGAGTGTGAGTGAGGTGAGTGAGTGAGTGAGTGAGTGAGTGAGTGCGTGTGTGCGTGTGTGTTTGCGTGTGTGTTTGCGTGTGCGTGTGCACGCGTGCAAATGTTCGAGCGTGTGCGTGTGCACGCGTGCAAATGTTCGAGCGCGCGCGTGCGCGCGCGTGCATGCGTGCGTGCGTGTGTGCGTGTGTGTGTGTGTGTGTTGTGTGTGTGTGTGTGTGTGTGTGTGTGTGTGTGTGTGTGTGTTTCTGTGTGTTTCTGTGTGTTTCTGTGTGTGTAAATTTGTTAGTAAGCTTCCAATAGGGCAACAGGATGATTCTCAGCTAAAAAAACAAAAACAAAAAAACAACAAATTAAACAAACAAAAATGTCAGCAATCCCTACAGCTATACTTAGCCAAGTAAGTAGAGCTGCAATCTGAACCAAGGAGCTAAAGAATTTCTTTTTCTCTCTCTCTCTTAAATTTTTTTTTCATTAATTAAACACTGACGTAGCTGAAAACTGGACTGGGAAAGCTTCCCAACTTTCTGATCGATAAATCAATAAACACACACACACACACACACTCACATACACACACACGTACACACACACACACACACACACACACACACACACACACACACACACAAAACACACACACACACACACACACTCCTACACACACACTTACCCACATCTACACCTACACCCCCACAGACAGACAGACAGACAGACAGACAGACAGACAGACAGACAGACAGACAGACAGACACACACACACACACACACACACACACACACACACACACACACACACACCCCGCGGAACTGGAAACGACAGGCTTATATACGACACCCGAGTTCAGATGGTAGGGAGAGAAGAACGGGGAGGTGGGTGGGGGGGAGGTTGTGAAAGGACAGGGGGAGAGAGGGGGGTGGGGGGGTTCCTATGAAAACGAAAAAAAAACGAAAAGGGGGCTGAAGGGGGAGCCAGTGAAAGATTAAGGGGACTAAAATCTTCGACAGTTATAAAACAGACAGAAAAAAATTGTGATAAAGTGAGAGAAAGATTAATGGGACAAACATTGACAGTTTAAAAAAAAAAAAAGAAAAAAAAAGAAAAGACATTTTGAATACAGGAAGAGAAAGATTAAGGGGAGAACTTTATTACGACAGTTTTAAAAAAAAAAAGGAAAAAAGAAATGTGCGATACAGTGAGAGAAAGATTAATGGGACAAACATTGACCGTTTAAAAAAAAGAAGAAAAAAAAGAAAGGACATTTTGAATATATAGGAAGAGAAAGATTAAGGTGAGAGAACTTTACTACGACAGTTAAAAAAAGGAAGAAGAAATTTGTGATACAGTAAGAGAAAGATTAAGGGGACAGAACTTTTACGACAGTTAAAAAAAAAAAGAAATTTGTGATAATCTCAAGACAAATATAAATATCTCACTGAGGAATTTGGTAGCGGAGGAAAACAAATGTGCTGATAGATATCCAGTCGTAGATTTTGATAGATATATAGACAATTCAGTCCAAAGGGCGGCAGAGGAGGAGAGGTTCGGAAGTTATTCACTTCTTCGTCTGTGTTCTCTGCCCGTAAAAAAGGTAAAAGTGTCCCATAACCTGTGTGGTCGTAGGAAAGCGAGGCATCAGAGACCTCAGCTTCTCTAGGGGCCAGCATATTTAGGGCGGCGCCCATCTTCTCTCCCTCGCTGCTCTACCTTCCCTGACCCTAAAGAGAGCAGGTACCCATTTACAGCTGGGTGAACTGGGGAAACTGTACTGCAGCCAAGGCGCCCAAACGGTCACCCATCTAATTGGTAACCAAGCTCGATGCGCTTAACTTTGACTTGGGGAAAGCGAGTGCTCTGACCGCTTAGCTTTCCCGCCCCTCTGCCCATACCATGGTCATATTGGATGGAGTGCGTAGTGCCTAGTCTTCTCCAATGCTTGTCACTCTGCAGAAGGTCTGTCTGCTCGCTGGCCTCAACTTGTCCTATTATCCTCGATATAGAAAAAAAAATTAAAACAGTCTTCAGAATACCGCAGTAATTTTTTATAATTTTTAATCATGTAAAAATTGTCAGAAAATAGTTGTCAGATTGGCTTGAAGAAAATCAAAAGCAAGTGAATAGACTGGGGAATGAGAATATAAACAAGGAGAGAGTCAGACAGACAGACAGACAAATAGACAGACAGACAGAGACAAACAGACAGAGAGACAAACAGACAGAGACATAACGGTAACGAAAAAGGACAGAAACAAATAGAGAAAGACATACAAAAACGGAAAATTAATGTTTAGCACAGATTTTCCCAAAAGGTCGGGATGCTGTGTGTACAAGAAGAGCTCCCGGCCAAGCATGCCTAACAAGGATGGGGGGTGGGAAAGGGGGAGATGGGCGGGGGAACTACTCACAGTTTAATGATGGGGTTTCCCATCACTTTGGGAGATGAATGTGGACGCGGTAGAAAACGAAATTTTGCCAACGTCAGCGTTTATTTTGCCTCTAGGCAAGCAAAGGTGTCTGTCTGCCTGAACTGCAAAGAGAGGGAGAGGTGATGTGTCTCTTGTCCACTCCCTCACCTCACCTATATTCGCATGCACTCCACAGTTCCATACAGATGTATACGTATGGCCAACCAAGCGAGTGGCCAACCAGGCTTGTGGTTATAGCCTTGCGTGTTGCACTCGCAAGCTAACGGCCCAGGTTCGAGTCCATATTCGAGCCATTACAGAGATACCCGTTCTTCTTCGTCGTCGTCGATGGCTCAGATGGAACGGATGACAATTTTTACAAAAATGCATACACACGGGGAATGGACGTAAAAAAGAAAACCCACATAAGTGCTTATTCCTTTATCCTAGAAATAAAAGAATAAATTTAAAAGATTGAAGAATTTGAAAAACCTTTTGTTGACTGCCAAATGAGCGACAATGCGTTGCGCTGCCGTTAGGCGTCTGACAAGTCAGGCCCAGGGTACCCACCCGGCTTTGGCGTGGGAGAGAATTGTTGTCTTTTAAGTCTTTCTGGCAAAAACACAGGGGAATGGACAAACAAGGCAGAACATAGACACGGAAGTGACAGGAAGTTAAGGAACAAGACAGAAAGAAAGAGAGGGACAGAAAAGAGGGAATTCCTAGTACAGAATTTCCAGAAGGAGGAGAGGTTATTTTTATTGATATGTTTATACCCTCGACAGGAAAGAATGAGTAAGTTCTAAAATAAGTGTTTCTAAGTTCAAACTCCGTTCACATCCAGTTTTGTCCTGCGTCT
>CM060331.1:15942749-15947749 GCA_030674155.1 Stramonita haemastoma | reverse complement strand
ATGAGGTTCATTAAACAACGAACTATCTCAAAATGGCGTTGCATTACAAAAGCCTTACAATGATAGAAAGTCTTCCTGCATGTCTAGATTTCCAAAGGTGCTAACTTTTTAATCACACAAAGAACAACAATCTACCCCCAAAAAGAAGACTATTCTTGATGATAAACTATGACATGTGCTGCTTTTGGTATAGATGTTGAACAAGAAATTAAACACAAAATGAGGACACAGCTGATAGGGAAGTTTGGTCGGTAGTCTGGAGGTGACTACAAAGCAGCGAGTCCCAGGTTCGATCCTCTTTTCAACACCACCACCCTCCACCACCCCCATTCAACAGACCTTGAGTGCTGGTCTAGGTGCTGATCTTTCGGATGAGACGTTAAACTGAGCTCCCTTGTACAATCCACATCTACCGCACGCTAAAGAACTCATGGTAACAAGACTTTCTCTGGTAAAAACTCTCCAGAAATAAAAAGCCGCTTTCATAGAGAAACAAGTATATTAACTGCAAACAGGAAATAATTTTAGGGTGGCACTGCTCTTGTAGCAACGCACTATCCTCATAGGGGGGGCAGCCTGACTTTCAGGGGAATAAAAAAAATCTGCCATGACTGAAATGTGGTATATATACAATAACAAAACAGAAGAGAGAGACTGGTCAACGCTTGGGGAAGAGTGGAGAGTGAATGGAAGAGACAGACAGAAAGAAAGATTGCAATATCCACTACAACCACAATAAACCCAGACAGCCAAAGAGGACTTAAGTCGCTACGTATCTAATAGACACAGACAACAGATCAGACGAGACCAGCTTGAGACTAGATCCCCCATAAACCCAGACGAATGTAAGCAGTCCTCAGGTATGTAATGAACATTCACAACAGCTGGGACTAGATCGATAATAAACCCAGACAAGTGTAAGCAGCTACCGGCACACCGAGAAAAAGGGCATACAGCAAGACACAAAAGGAGAAAAGGATGGATTCAGTCAGTGCCAGAGAATTATTATCATCCCTCAACACAGAATCGTAGAAGGATGTAAATGAAAAAAGGAGTGAGTGGGGGGTGGGGAGACTGATGAGAGAAATAAAGAAAGAAGGGAGATGAGGCAGAAAAGAAGAAAGTAATTATTTTTTTAATGTTACAAGGAATAAAGAAAAAAGAGAAAGAAAGATAGAAAAAAGAAACAAAGAAAGAGAAGAATGAGACGAAAGAAAGAGAAGAAAAGAAGGGGAAAAAAGAGAAAAAAAGAAAGAAAAGAAGAAAGACTGAGAAGAAAGAAAAGAAAAGAAAAAAGAAACAAACAAACAAACAATTAGAGAAAAAAGACTGAAAGAATCAAACAAAAATTAAAAGAGAGAGAAAGAAAAATTCAAGAATAAAGGGAATTTTTGTTGTTGTTTACTTTCGTTCTCTTTTTTATAGTCAGAGGGTTACTAAGAGGATTGCCAACTAAAAGAAACCTGTTGAAGCATCCATTAAAAGAGATGGGAAGAGGAAGATGGAGATTCTTTTTTTTTTTTTAAAGATGCTTCATAATCGTCACAGGGGACGGGGTAGCTCAGGGGTCAGAGCACTCGCTCTCCCCAAGCTAAGGTTAAGCAGCATCGAGTGTGGTTACCAGTTGGGTGGGTGACCATTTGCGCACCTTGGCTTCAGTACAGTTCCCCCAGTTCACCCAGCTGTAAATGGGTACCTGCCCTCTTTAGGGTCAGGGTAGGTAAAGCAGCGAGGAAGAGGAGATGGGCGCCACCCTCAACATGCTGGCCCCTAGAGAAGCTGACGTCTCTGATGTATCGCTCCCCAACGACCACATAGGTTATGGGATACCTTTACCCTTTTACCTTTACATAATCTGTATGAAAAGTGACTGTGAAAATATGCACTCGCTCTAGAGTGCACACTCACACACTACACACACATACACACATCATTAAAAGTGACTGTGAAAATATGCACTCGCTCTAAAAATCACACATTCATTCATTCACTAACCCATCAACACGACAAAAAGTAATGATAATTCTACAGCAAACATACATATTTATCCCAACGTCCTCACAAAATCGGCCACAACTCAACAACATTACGCCTAGTAATAACAAAACTACATCACTACAGCTTGGGAAGTGCTGAAAGCAAGGGTAGTGGTGGTGGTGGTAACAATGAATATGAGGAAGATGTGTAAGGGGAAAGGGGAAGGAAGTGACAGAGTGGTGAGTCTTTGGGAGGGGGGTGGGGGTGGAAAGAGGCGCTAAGAATATTCTACAATGTGCTGCACACAAGAGACCAAAGGATGTCGTCAAGTTGTCTACACTGTGCACACACATACAGACAGCCAGAAACTAGAAAGGGGGGAAAGAAAGAGAGAGTACGTACATGGAACACCTCCATCTGTATGCCAATCATAGCCTTGGGCCACCCTGCTGTGCATTAGCTGGCTGCAAGCAGCAAATCAATATTAGTTTCCTTTGGTAAAGAAAAAGAAAAAAAAAAAAAAAAAATGAAATACAAAAAAGATAAATGTCGAGAGAATACAAAGTAGTACAAAAATTGTATGAGTGGAGAGAATGACACATAAAATGTGTGTGTGTTATGATAGTCAATATTGCCAGGATAGTTTTTTGGGGCGGTTGTAATGCTACATGTTTATGTTTGGTAGAAATTAAAAAAAGAGTATGACATAAATGTTGAGAGAAACAGAAAGAAAACAAATGCACGGAGATAAAGACAAATAAAGTATGTGCGATATGGCCAGGACAGTTTTCGCGCTGTAATGCTCCAGGTTTATGTTTGGTAGAAATACAAAAAATACAATGACAAAAATGTCGAGAGAAACAGAAAAAAAAAAACACGAATATTGCGTGTGCGGAGATAATGACAAAATGTGTGTGGAATGATATTGTCGATATTGCCAGGATAGTTTTTGAGGTTATAATGCTCCATGTTTATGTTGGTAGAAAAAAATAGAGAATGATATAAATGTCGATAAAAACAGAAAGAAAAAAGTATTGATTATACGGAGATAATGACAAATAAAGTGTGTGTGATATGGCCAGAACAGTTTTTGCGGTTGTAATGCAACATGTTTATGTTTGGTAGAATAGGGGAGAGAGAGAGAGAGAGAGAGAGAGAGAGAGAGAGAGAGAGAGAGAGAGAGAGAGAGAGAGAGAGAGAGAGAGAGAGAGAGAGAGAGAGAGAGAGAGACAGACAGACAGACAGACAGACAGACAGACAGACAGACAGACAGACAGACAGACAGACAGAGACAGAGAGACAGAGAGACAGAGAGACAGAGAGAGACAGAGACAGAGAGAGAGAGAACGAAATAAATGCTGAGAGAAACAGAAAGAAAACGAATATTGCATGTACTGAGACAACAACAAAAATGTGATATGATAGTCGGCATTGCCAGGTCAATGTTTGCGGTTTTAATGTCGCACGTTAGTTTTTTCCATCGATATGTCTATTTACCGTTGTGGTAGCACGTATTTGGAGATCTTTCTATCATCATGTGAGTGTGTGTGTGTGTGTGTGTGTGTGTGTGTGTGTGTGTGTGTGTGTGTATGTGCGCGTGCGTGTGTATGTGTGTAAGTATGTGTAAGTGTGTGTGTGTGTATGTGAGTGTGTGTACGTGTGTGTACGTGTGTGTGTGTGTGTGTATGTGTGTGTTTGGGAGGAAGGAGTTTTGCACACGCACGTGTGTGTCCTCAAGTATGTGTGAGCGTGTGCGCGTATTATAAACAGTGAATGCGCGCATGTGTTTGTTATTAAGAATTCTATCCTGCGTTCACATACATTTATTCTCGGTGTCGTCACCATCACCATCACCACCTCTCTCTCTCTCTCTCTCTCTCTCTCTTCTCTCTCTCTCTCTCTCTCTCTCTCTCTCTCTCTCTTCTCTCTCTCTCAATTTATCTATCTCTGTATGTGTATGCACCACACACACACTACACACACAAACACACACTACACACACAACACACAAAACACACACACACACACCACACACACACACACAACACAACACACACAACACAACACACACAACACACACACACACACACACACACACACACACACACACACACACACACACACACACACACACACACAAAACACACACACACACACACACACAACAACACACACAACACAACACACACACACACACACACAGAGTAAAAATCCAACACTCAAACAGAACCTGAATCTGAATCAACAAGCACAGCAATCGTTCCAGACCAAGCCACAAGCAAAACAAGACCATGGGCTGATGAAACACAAAGAAAGCACAGAGCCTGGTATGCACCCAGATTCAGTTTTACACTCTCCCGTTTTTTTCCCAAAGGAGTGTCACACTGTACAAAATACCTTAAAACCCTCTTAGTCTGGAGCCGGGATTTGCTAGGATTGAATAATTGCGCCCCCCCTCCCCCCCATGAATCCCAAACCTGGACTTGCCAGGATTCACACACAGTAGATTTCCATCAGGCTGTGACCATCACTAATTGCTACCACATGCCAAAGCTCTATCAGGCTAGAGGTAGAAACCCTGCTGAGAGTCTGGAAGTAACTATAGCTGCTGGTATGTACTTAGAAGGAGGAAAAGGCCAACCAGCATGTGTGCCTGACTTCATTTCGTGATGGAATGTGAAATCTAGGGGCAGTTTGTGTTTAGAGAATCCGAATGCAAGAGGGTTAAGCTAGTGATTCTCAATCCTTTTCGACCTTGCGAGTCAGACAGACCATACGAAACTGTCCGTTTGAACCTGTCAGGGTGAAAAGGAAGGAACTGCCAAACAAAACATTTGAAATTATGTATGGTAAAGGTCAATGTGATTCCCAAGTTTTCAATCACATACACATACATCACAGCATGAAGCCAGATGCACTGGGACTGACTGAACTTGTCAGGCGCTTAACAGCAGTGCAACGCATTTTCGTTCATACGATAGAGAGCAAGCAGTAAGTGCTGTCTGAGCGTTCGACAAAAAAAA
>CM060331.1:15927749-15937749 GCA_030674155.1 Stramonita haemastoma | reverse complement strand
TTTGTTTTAGTTTGGTTTGAGTTTTTTTCAAGGGGGGTGGGGGTGGGAGTTATTATTTTTTATTTGTTAGTTTCTTAATTGCATTTGTTTCTGGGGTGGGTTTTAGCCTTTTGTTTTCGTTTTGTTCATGCTTTGCTTTAGTCAATAATGATTGTGGGCGTGATATCATCATCGTTTGATGCTTTGTCGGTTTTTAAAAACGTGCGACAGTAAACAAAGAATTATGTAGCGTATGAATGAAATCAAAAGGTTATTTTTCAGTTAATCATATTTGTCACTTGGCTTAGGTTTTGCCACTGTTTCTGTGTTTTTTCACTGCCATTGTTAATGATCATTGTGTACATGATATAACTGTTTTGATGCCTTTGTCGAGAATGTGTGTGTGTGTGTGTGTGTGTGTGTGTGTGTGTGTGTGTGTGTGTGTGTGTGTGTGTGTGTGTGTGTGTGTGTGTGTGTGTGTGTGTGTGTGTGTGTGAGTGAGTGAGTGTGTGTGTGTGTGTGTGTGTGTGTGTGTGTGTGTTGGTTTGTTGTTGTTTTTTTACGTAAGTGAATATAATCAAGTTTTTTCGCGTTTAATCGTATTTGTTCCATGGGATTAGTTGGGTTTAAAAAAAATTCTTTTCTTTGTTATTCTCAATAAATAATCAATGTAACACGTAAAGTAATCGCCCTATAATGTTATCAGGGTGTGTTTTTTTTCAAATAAATCAACACCGAAGAAAACTGTGTAGCAAACACATACAAAAATGAAGATTATATCTCTCCGCTGTCTGTATTTCTTTACTGGCTTCCATTTTGTCATTTTCCCTTTGTTGTGTAAAATCGCTAAGCTCGTAATGTAATCGCTTGATTTCTTTGTCGGTTTTGTTGTTGTTGTTGTTGTTGTTGTTGTTAACATTTTTTTCAATGCTGCATCGAATAAAAATGTGTAGCATACCTAAAAAAAAAAATTTAAAGGAGGGGGAGAAGAAAACCATGACTTTTTTTCTCCGCTCAAATTACTTGTAGTTTGGTTTGGGTCTTGCCATTTTCATCCGAGGTTTTTTCTTTGCCTTGGTATACAGTCAATGCGCAAATGATATAATCATTCAATGCGTTTGTTCGTTTCTCTTCATTTTCTTTCTTTAAAAGCAGCATAGAAGGCGCCCGTCAGTATCGGAAGACTATGGAGTTGCGCTCTAGGCTCTAGAGCGCAAAGCCTGGATAGGTAGATAAGTAAACATGGAGGGCAAGCTATTACCCATGCAGTAGACCCCCCCCCCCCCCCCCTCTCCACGTCGCTGGAATGGTCCATTGGAAAGGCAATCGCCGATACGAATGGTTCCAGTGCCGTTGCAGGAACTGCCAGAACGTTGCCATAATCATAAGCCTACAGCCCCAAACCACCCTGGAGACTCCTAACTCCCCGATTTTTCCTCAGGGACAAATCCGTTTCAGTTCAATTTCAGTTTTTTTTAAGCAACATTAAACACAAATGTATGGGACGCCAAATCAAAAGAAAAAAATTACCAAGACTTTTTTTCAGTTAGTCAATGTGTTTCACCATTTCACCACTATTCTTTTTCTGCATCAGTCAACTGATTAGGTGCCCGTGATGTCATACTTAGATACCTTTTCGGTTTTTGTTTTTTATTCAGCACTGAATAGAAATAATGTAGCTCACAAAAACAAACAAAAAAGACCAATATTTTTTCTTCTTTGCCGTCGTCGTCGAACACTCAGATAACAACCATTGTTGTCTGACATCTGAGCGAAAATGCAAATAACTTTTTCTTACTTAGTCTTACGTGTTGTTTGGCATCGGTTTTTGCCTTTTGTTGGTTTGCCTTTGATTGCACTGGTAAATAATTATAGTTTATGTGATATCATCCTTTGACGTTCTTGCCACTTCTATTTGTTGCAACATTGAATAAAACTGTGTAGTAATTTTATATATCAAAATTTCTTTTCTCATTTAATCAGATTTGGGAAGGGAGGATATGGGTTTTGCCTTTTTTTTCCTCCGTTCTTTCCCATACGCATGTACGCAATACAATTGTTCAATCGCTTTTGTGGGGTTCTTTCGATGCAAATGAATAAGAACGAGTAGCATTTAAAAAAAAAAAAAAAAAAAAAAGTGAAGATTTATATCTCGGTTAATCGTTTTCGGTTTTTCGGTTACTGGCATGGGTTTTGCTATTTCTTTCTTTGTTAGATCTTGTTACATAATCAATATAATGGCGATGTAATTGCTCCATGTCTTTGCTGAGTTTTATTTTTGTTTAATGCAACACTGAAAAAGTGTGTAGCATAAAGAAAATTTCAGATTTCACTTTTCAGTTAATCGTATTTGGTTTTTGGGGGGCGTGGATCTTTTTTTTTCTTTCTTCTGTCTTAGTAGATCATAAAAAATAATCGATGTGCATGTGATAAAACTCCCCAATGTATTAGTTTTGTCTTGTTTTGTTTTTTCATGCAAAAGTGAGTAACAATGTGAAATGCACCAAATATAAACATCAATGAACAAATAAATAAATAAATTATAACTAAATCAGTCATTCAATTGATTAATTAATAACCATACAAGTGAATAGACAGACTAACTGGAAATAACGTCTTTGCTATAGTTCCTAATCACTGTGTACGTGATATAACCATTTGATACCTTTGTCTTTTTTGTTGTTTTTTTGTTGTTGTTTTTTGTTTGTTTTGTTTTGTTTTCCATAAAATATCGACATTCTTCTTTTTTCATAAAATACCAACACTCTTCCTTTTAAAAAAAAAAAAAGCTATCGACACTCTTCCTTTTCCATAAAATATCGACACTTTTCCATAAAATATGGACAATCTTCCTTTTTCCATAAAATACCACCACTCTTCCTTTTCCAAAACAAAACTATCGACACTCTTCCTTTTCCATAAAATATGGACACTTCTTTTTCCATAAAATACCAGCACTCTTCCTTTTCCAAAACACAAAAACCTATCGACACTCTTCTTTCCATAGAAAATCGACATTCTTCCTTTTCCATAAAATATCGACACTCTTTTCCATAAAATACCGACATTCTTCCTTTTCCCATAAACTACAGACATTCTTCCTTTTCCCATAAACTATAGACGTTCTTCCTTTTCCGTAAAATACTGACACTCTTTCTTTCTTTCTTTCTTTCTTTTCTTTCTTTCTTTCTTTCTTTCTTTCTTTATTTTCATTTATTTATTCACTCATTCATTCATTCATTCATTCATTTATTCTTTTATTTATCTATTTTTATACCACTTTTTTTTCTCCACACATAAACTATGGACAATCATTGTGGATGTGTCTGGAGCGAGAGGCTAGCTAGCTAGGGACAGACGCAGGGTCCAGCTGGGAAGTGAGGGAAGATATACGACTACCGGGACACCCAGGGCATCTTCCATATCCCCAGCCACTGAAACTAATTGGCAGCAAAGTTTTCTACAGGCAGCGACAGTAAGATTGATCATCACTTCTTGCTGGGTTGTTGTTGGTTTTTTTTGGGAGGGGGGGGGGGGGGGGGGCGGGGGATGACATGTACATGGCTGGCTATGAAAATATCGTTTGCAGATTTGGGAATAGAGGTGGAAGGCATGCATGCATATACACAGACATACAGACAGATAGACGCAGGCAGGTAAACACACACACACACACACACACACACACATACACATACACACACACACACACACACACACACACACGAATACACACAGACACAAATAGAGAGAGCGCGGCGCGCGCGCGCGCACGCACGCACGCACGCACCACACACACACACACACACACACACACACACACACAACACACACACAAACAAACAAACAAACAAACAAACAAAGAAGGCACGAGGGAGAGGAGACAAGTGAGAAAAAATGGGGATCGGAAGGTGAGTGAGAGACGAGCAGGCAGGCTGACAGACAGACAGGCAGACAGATGGAAGGAAAGAGTGTTAATCTTCATTATCTTTCTCTTTGACCAAACAACAAAGAATAAACCGGAGGCACTTGGCTTCAAAAAGCAGTTTTCGAACGGTTTGATCTGCCTCTTCCTCCTCTTTCTTCTTCCTTATAACACCATTCTTCCTTCTCCTTCTTCTTCTTCTTCTTCTTCTTCTTCTTCTTCTTCTTCTTCTTCTTCTTCTTCTTCGTCGTCGTCGTCGTCGTCGTCGTCGTCATCGTCGTCGTCGTCGTCGTCCTCTTCTTCTTCTTCTTCTTCCTCTACTTCTTCTTCTTCTTCTTCTTCTTCTTCTTCTTCTTCTTCTTCTTCGTCTTCTTCTGCTCCTCCTCCTCCTCCTTCTTCTTCCCCTAATCCTGCTCCTCCTCTTCCTTCTTCTCATCTAATTAGCCCTATTCTCCCTTCGTTTTTGGCTTCTCTAAAAGCCCTGTTTATTACCGCCGGCACCGTTCACAGGCAAGCTCCCTCCCCACCTACCTCCCCCCCCCCAAAAAAAAAGAAGAAAAGAAAAACCAAACCGTAGGTGGCATGTAGGTGTGGAGTGGACGATGGCTGGTTGGCTGGCTGGATCAATAAAGCATCCTGCCTTTCCCCTGCTGCCTAACACCTTGACTCTACACCTCCTTTTCCTCCTTCTTCTCCTCCTCCTTCTTCTCGTCTCCTTTTTCTTTAGTCTTACACCTCCCTTCTTCTTGCACCTCCACCTCATCTTCCTCTTCATGCCCCTTCTTTTCCTACTGCCTTCTTCTTGTTGTTAATGTTGTTCTTGTCGCCGTCGTCAACTCTGTTGTTGTTGTTGCGTTGTTGTTCTTCTTGTTCTTCTTCTTCTTCATCATCATCCTCTTCCTCCTCCTCTTGTTCTTCTTCTTTTCCTCCTTGTTCTCGATCTTGTTCCTGTTCTTCTTCTCTTTTTCTTGTTGTTGTTGTTTTGTTGTTGTTGTTGTTGTTGTTGTTCTTCTTCCTTCTTCTTCTTCTTCTTCTTCTTCTTCTCTTCTTCTTCTTCTTCTTCTCTCTTTTCTCTTCTCGTCTCTCTTTCTTCTTTCTTTCTTTTTCTTCTTCTTTCTTCTACTTCTTCCTTCTCCTCCTCCTCCTCCTCCTCTTATTCCTCCTCCTCATCGTCCTCCTCCCCTTTCTCCTATTTCTTTCCTCTTATTCCTCATTTTCTTATAGTCTTGGCTAAACCCTGCTTATTACCGCGAGCAACAAACATTATGACATGCAAATAACCCCCCCCCCCCCCCCAAAAAAAAAAACCCGAAGTTTTCCCTGTAGGTGACAACTGCACTACTGAAGGAAGGGATCAATACAACCTCCCACCACACTCCATCCTTCTGCTTCACAACCCAGACCCTGCCTGCCTGCCCCTAGGACAGTCACTAACGTCAGTCGGCGACCTGACCCACTCTGGGTAACATGTGCTGAATGTTCGTTCTTTAGATCTTACGACTTTTCACTGTTAGTGATATTAAGAGTGGAGGAAACTGGTTGCAAAATCTTCAGTTGTGCCCCCACGGTCCACGGACTACGGGACAGGTGAAGGTGAAGATAAATTATCAGACGAAGGGAGACAGACAGGGAGAAAAGAGAAAAAACGTGCTGAATGTCTCACTAGAATCATCTCGTTTTCTTTCCTGCGAAGTGGTTGTTCAAATCCCTTCTGGACTTACTTGACTTATGCCTGTGAATAATTCCCTTGGGAACAAAGGGCGGCAACAACACTCCTCCAACGGACTGGGTTCGGGAAGATCCTCTTCAGCTTGGCCCAAATCATCCCGGCTGCCTTCGTCTCTGCTTCAATGCTTCTGCGCCAGGTTTCCATTTTCATAAATACAGGGTTCTGATGTTCCAGGTCCCTAATCTTGGTTGTTGACTTGGTTGTCGGAAATCATATCCGTTCACCACACCAAAAACCTGAGGGCCGACATCTGGCCTACTGACCTGCCGATGAGGGCCAAACACGTTGGATCCCTGGAGGGCCTTCAGAGCAAGGAAGCAGTTGTCAGGGCCTCAGGAGTTGCTGTCTGAGCGACCGTTCGACGACAAAATAAGAAGAAATCTCATCTTCTGGTTCATGTCAAAAGCTTTAGCAGTTAATGATGTGGGTTTTGAGCCAGGGCCCCAGGGCTAAGATTTGTTTGCTTGTTTTTTTTAAATGTCAAGTTCAGATTGCCTGCAACAATGACAAGCTTTTAGCATAAAAAATGTATGCTCTTCTTAAAAAGGAGAAAAAAATGTATCGTCTGAAGTCGGTGTATGGCTGCCTTTATTTCGAGGTTCTTGAAAACTTCCGAACGCGCGAAGTTCTCACTAGTGTATGCAGGCATATCAACTTTACGGTACGTGTGTTTCCTGAGTGTGATGAACGTCACTGCATGTTATATTCTGGGTGATTCCCTGGGTGTTAAGCTGGGGAACACCCTACGGCAACAACACCAAAAGGCAATAAACACCATAAACAACTTCAACTCCTGTCACTGATTAATGATAGAATGTTGCAGATTTGTCGTTATCTCCCAGAACACGCAACATTATTATCTATTCAAACAATGGAATTATGCAGTACATTATTCACACCCTAACACACCACTCTAGAGAGTGATTCTGACACTATCTGACCGAAAATGCGGGTGTCTATATCTCTCATGTCGGACTGACGTATGAGTGTATCTATCTATGTATATATCTATGTATTTATCTATCTACCTATCTATCTATCTATCCCGTAGTCTGGCGACCGTGGGGGCACTGCCTGCCTATCTATCTATCTATCTATCTATCTATCTATCTATCTATCTATCTATCTATCTATTAATCTATCTATCTATCTATCTATCTATCTATCTATCTATCTATCTATCTATCTATCTATCTATCTACCTATCCCGTTATCTGGCGACCGTGGGTAATGCCGAAGACTTGACAACCAGTTCTTTCCATTCCTCTCTCGGTTCTGCCTTTCTCAGGGTTTTGTTGAGTTCTAGGCCTGTCCAATCGCTGATGTTGTCCTCCCATCTCTTCCTTGGTCTGCCTCTTTTTCTTCCTCCTCGGACAATGCCTTGCAGTGTTGTCTTTGCACAGGAGTGCAGCATAAAAAAGGCCAGAGGACACCAAACTAGGTCTTCACAACATCATCACTATCATCCTCATTAATCAACAAGTCATTAAACTATCTTCGAGACTGTGACTTTGACATTGTGGTCGAAAGACTTGCCACCCAAGCTCTGTGTTGAAATCCCTGACGCTAAAGACAGAGACGGGAAAGACTGTCTGAAAACAAACGATCGACATCACCCCGTGGGGATGCAAGGGGGTGGGGGAAGGGAATCTGTCAGTATAAATAGCATCCCCACCTTCTGGAAATTCTGTGCTACGAAATCCTCTTTTCTATCCCTCTCTTTGTGTCTGTGTTGTTTCTTTTCTTCCTGTCATCTCCTTCTTGTGTATTTTCTGACCTTTTTTGGTCCATGCTCATGCTTTTTTTCTTTCCAGAAAGATTTAAAGATAATTTTCTTCTATGCCGAAGTCTGATACACTGCACTGGAATGATTTGTCAGGCGCTTCACTGCAGCACAACAGATTTAGCTCATTAGCGAGACAACAATAATTGTTGTATAAACGTTCGACGAAAGAAGAAGAAACGATCGACTGTGACCACGCGAATTCCTCTTTGATAAAGTGCTGGTGTTGTATATGGTATATGTATGGGTACTGTCTTGTAGAGTGTGTGTGAGGTGATGGTTGCACACTGTGCTGTGTTATTCGCTACATTTTTTTTTCCTTTCCTATTTACATTTTTATGTATGGCTTGTAACCCACTGACTTTCTCTATTTGTAAGATAATAAATCTTTGAATTGTGACAGGAATCTCAGTTGGTGAGAACATACGGTGGAAGGAAAAAGGGTGACGGCTGACAAAAAAAAAAAAAAAAAAAAACCGCGCAAGAAGAATTCGCCTGCCTCATACGTCGCAAGACATCACATCATGAGAACATCTAAATATCGATCAGTTTCAGTCAGCACTGGAGGGAATAATTTCATATTTACTTATCACACCATGTATGCTTTTCTCCGGGTGCGAAAATGGCGAATGCAGATGGGACAAAAAGACGATGGAGACACCGAGACAGACAGTGAGTGCATGCGTGTTTCAAAAAAACAAATTATCCAACAAATCAGTCCCTCCCCCCCCCCCCCCCCATCCTCCCATTTTTTCCGTTAAAAGCATAGCATGCGTGCACATGCATGCAAGCACGTAGGCAAGTTTAGCTGACAAGAACGGAACCTAAACCATCTGCATTCATGAGAGACATCCAAGACAGGTAGTGTAAATAATGGATTTCACAACAGATGAAAGCCGCTTTGCCACACACACATCCTACACACATACAGAGACAGCACCATTAAAAGCCCTCTGGCATCAGATTAAAGGAAAATGCAAAATCTTTCCTTTCATTCTCTAAGGTTTTCGGGTGCTTCTAACTGGGCTTTTTTCTGTGTTTTTTTGTTGTTGAAATCAGCAAAGTCAAGCTGACCTCCTGAAAGACACAAGACAGAAGAAAGCTGCTCTTTCATTACCCAGAAAACAGCACAGCGTTTTGTTTGAGAGGAAATAACTGGTCTTCGTGTGACTGAATAGCAACGGACTTGTCGACTTTCCTTTTTCCTAACAATCCAACACACATGCAAGCGCACAAGAATGCAAGCGCACGAGCGCGCGCGTGCGCACACACATACACACGCACGTACACATGCGCGCACACACACACAGATAGATATATATATATATATAGAGAGTGGAGATATATGATAGATAGATGAGATAGAAGATAGATAGATAGATAGATAGAGAAGATAGATGAGAAGTAGAAGATAGAAGACAGACTAGAAGACAGACAGACAGAAGAGAGAGAAGAGAGAGAGAGAGATAGACAGACAGACAGACAGACAGACAGACAGACAGACAGACAGACAGACAGACAGACAGACAGACAGACAGACAGACAGACAGATCGGTTATCATCAGATCGATACTCTCTGTGGTCCAGCCACGCTTTAGCATATTCAGGGTGCTAACACATCAAATGCCAAACACACACTGGGGAAAGGAACAGAGTGAGAGAGTTCACAAGGAAGGGGAGGGAGGAGAGGGAAGGGTGAAGAGAGAGCTAGAGAGAGGAAGAGAGAGAGAGAGAGAGAGAGAGAGAGAGAGAGAGAGAGAGACAGACAGACAGACAGACAGACAGACAGACAGACAGACAGACAGACAGCACAGACAGAACAGACAGAACAGACAGCAAAAGCAGACCAAAAGACATTACACACAAGAAACAGGCGGAAAGGATGAAGAAAGGTCTAGCAGTGCATTTTTTTTTTACCAGTATGTGATCATATTCACACACACACGTGCGCGCTCGCGTGCGTGCGCGTGCTACACACGCACAACCAACACACACACACACACACACACACATACACACACAACACACACACACGTGCGTGCATGCGTGCCTGCGAACGTGTGTCTGGGGAAAACACACGATTAATGCACGAGCATGATAAGAATTATGGCCTGTATGCAAGACAAATAAGGGAAAAGAGAGACCAGAAAAAAAAAACCAACAAAGAATGAAAGCAAAAGACAAAACGGCAAACAGACAGAGACTCAGAGAAAGGCAGAACAACATACAGACAGACAGATACTCGAAGACAGAGCAAATTTTATTTCAAGATGGTGAGGAAATAAGCAAGAGAGAGAGGGGTGGAGACACTGACACTGACACTGACACAGTTTTATTGTCCATACAGCATTACAGCCCTGTAGACAAGGGGGAATAACAAGTTCAGATGAATTCGTGTAACATAATAACATTTTTCAAATTTTCCTCTCACTTCGCACTTACATATACTACTGCACATTCTAATTGCCACGCAGGTGACACACACAACACACACACACACACACACACACACACACACACACACACACACACACACACACACACACACACACTCTCTCTCTCTCTCTCTCTCTCTCTCTCTTCT
>CM060331.1:15907749-15922749 GCA_030674155.1 Stramonita haemastoma | reverse complement strand
TGTGTGTGTGTGTGTGTGTGTGTGTGTTGTGTTGTGTGTGTGTGTGTGTGTGAGAGAGAGAGAGAGAAAGAGAGAGAAACCCATTAAATATTGCTAATGCTTACTTGTACACATAACAGCAAAGCGTCTACTGAGTAGTTAACATGTCAAGAAAACTGTTGACCGGAAACATAGACACAGATAAAACTCAACAGAAAAAAGCCTAAAACGCAAAAGCCATAGGTTATGACGCACAGAACAGTCCTGTAATCTCATTATCCAGTCACTGTCAGACTACACTTCCTAATTGGACGTTCCCAGAACTAGTTTTCCTTTGTGAAATACGTCATTAACTTCAGGTCAAATCCCTCGGTCTGTACAAATAGGCTATAACAGAAATAGCATTTTATCACGTGGATTGGAATGTTGGGCATCTAACGAAGAAAAAGCCAAACTTCTGTCAAACATATCAGGAGGTCAAACTTTGTCGAATGGACAAATTGAGTCAAATTTTAATCAAACGGATCCTGACTACAAAAATTTTTCAACGAATACAAAACAACAACGAGGGCAAAATCAGAGTGAACTTTGTTTCACATGCAGCATGACTATGAAATCTAATGAATGCAAAACTATGATTAAAATATCGTCATTAAATGGAACAGCATGAAATTGATCAGAATTTTAACTTGTATTCGTGGGACAGAACAGCTAGCAATTCATTTGCGTCATGGATCTCTTTGACTCGTTATCCTTTCATCTCTGCTGTTTGATTCTAGACCTGTCACTCACATCTGACCCGTTCACAACAATGGTCACTTTGATCTTCATTGCTGTAGGTCTATCAGCTGTACTGTGTGACAATCGGCATTGAAAAATATCGCTTTCATGCCGTGCTGTAACTCTCAAATTATGTTCCTTAATTAAGTCATGAGCAACCATCACCATTTAGGCTCTCTCTCTCTCTCTCTCTCTCTCTCTCTCTCTCTCTCTCTCCTCTCTCCTCTCTCTCTCTCTCTCTCTCTCTCTCTCTCAGCACATTTTCTTTTATCTTACAAGAGCAAGAATTACTTATCAAAACACATCCTGCAATTCTGCTGCTTACAGTTACTGTTTTGTTGATGAAGTAATTGTTAACTCGTTATTACTTTAACTATTCAGCAGACATTTCTTTTTAATTTATTTATTCTTTTATATCAAAGATAATGGAAAAAGCACTCATGTTTGTAAATATTGTCATCTGTTCCCATCGGCACATAATGGCCTACTCTTACGAAAAGCGGAACAGGATTTAACGTGTGCGCAAGATGTTTTGCGTGCGTTCGTCACGGGGCCTCGGTTTACAGTCTCATCCGAAGGACTTTTGGGGAGAGTAGAGTCAGCACTGATGTTAACTCCAGGGGAAAATCCCCTCGAACGGGAATCGAACACGGGTCGTCAAATTGGAGCGCAATGTTCTGACCACTAGGCTATCCCGTCCCCCCCCCCCTCTCTCTCTCTCTCTCTTTCTCTCTCTAAAACACGCATGTTCACACGAGCGCGTACAACACACACACACACACACACACACACACACACACACACACACACACACACACACACACACACACACACACACACACATATGGCTTGATGACAAATAGTAAATACACTGCTTATTCAATGTACCATGTGGAAATACACATTTTATTTTGACATTGAGTCAAACATTCACACACACACACACACACACACACACACACACACACACACATACACACACACACACACGCACGCACGCACACACACATAACACATACACACACATATACAAACACACCAACACACACACACAACGCACACACACACACACACACACACACACACACACACACACACACACACACACACACACACACCACACACACACACACACACAGAGTTACGTTACCGGAGAAAACAGAACATTTCTACGAAAAGCAGACATTCTCAACAACGCCACCCTACAACACAGTCAACTGGCATAAACCTCTAATCACAACACCCCATTAAGCCAGACCATTACAATGGTTATTTGAAACTTTTCCAAAATACTGTGTTCAATGGACCATGGCCAGACTTAACCGGGATCTGTATGACTGAATAATATCTAAGAACAAAACGTAACAAGGGGTCGGCTAAACAAAGCCACGTCTGATTTTTTTCACAGCTATTAATAAGAATTAGAAATGACAGAAGTTACGTTTATGTCCAATGACTGTGTAAGCCATGTCAGAGTTGAAATCGATGGAGAATGAAGGACAATATGAACTCAAAGCGCAGTAAACAGTAGGTTAAGTATATGACCAATGTACGTAAATATTTTGAAATTAAAATGAAAAGGGCAATATGATGTATTCAAAAATGTTACATAGACTATGTAAAAATGAATAAAAAAGAAATAAGTAATCAATGAATCAGCAAAAACAGTTTCAAACTCTTTCAAAGTAGAACTGGCAACAGCATAATCTGAATAAACTAACATGTTTACACTAATTTACAGCAATGTCTTCACTGTTGTAGTTAGGTTTGTTGTCGATGTTGTGCGTTCCCCGGCTTAACAACACATAGGGTCACCCAGAATAAACCAAATGTGCACTGTATCTTACTCATCCGACCTGGGAATCACTCACTGTAAGACCGTAAGTATAGCCAGGATGAGAAGTGTGTGATTATGACTGTATGTAGGTACACAAGAACACAAGACCAATAACTATGTGAAAGAAGAAATCAAAAAGCGTGTGGGCCCCCAAGAGCCTTTGCTCTCCACCATAAAGAGGAGAAAAGCTGATGTGGTTTGGTCACACCACAAGACACAACACCCTAGCAAAAACCATCCTGCAAGGAACAGTCGAGGGCAAGAAAAGAAGAGGCCGCCAAAAGAAATCATGGGTTGACAACATCAAAGTCTGGACCGCCCAACCCCTGCAACACCTCCTACTAGCCACACAGGATCGTGAAGCATGGAAAAAGATCGCTGTTGCGTCTTCTCTCATGTCCCCCCTACGTCCTTTGGGACATGGGACTGAGTGAGTGAGTGAGTGAGGTATCTCAGCATGCAGGCAGCCACACCAAAAATACCTAAAATGCTGCCATTGAAAGACATTATTACCTGATTAAATAGTTTTAGTTTAATTTTTTTTTTTTATTGAATCTTTCATAGGACATTTTCTACATGATAGAGAAGTTGTGAGTGGTCACCTGCACTTGTTTTTCTCCACTACTTTTTATTATTCAATAACTTAGGGACAGTGTTAAGGACACAAATAATCATTGAGCTTCCACTGGGTGGGAGAGAAGCCCCTCAAAACATTTCAAAGTATAGTAGCCAAATGTTAATGCAGTTTTCAATGCATTGCATACAGCAGTAACTGGCAAAGCTTTCGGGGTGGGGCCAAGCGACTGATGTAAGAAGATAAGCGCTTGAAGCTCTGCATGCTGGAGACAAGGACGGCATAACCTATGGAAAAGTTACATAGGATCTGGTCTATTACTGCATGCCCACATTCCTTCCTGTATCGGTTTCGTATTTGAATAAAACATGATTATGCTAAGCTTTCTTTCCTGATATTGATATTTATCCTCTCTCTCTCTCTCTCTCTCTCTCTCTCTCTCCTCTCTCTCTCTCTTCTCTCTCTCTCTCTCTCTCTCTCTCTCTCTGTTTTTTTCTTCTTTTTTTTGTTTTTTGTTGTGTTGGTTGTTTTTTTTGTTATTTGGAAGGGGGGGGGTTGTTTCTGATAGTCCCTAATCCGGGCAAGGGCCAGCTGAAAAAAATATGTGAATGCTTATCTGTAAACCTTAAAAAACAATGATGATTTATTCGTTCTCTGTTTCTCTGTCTCTATCTCTCTGTCTGTCTACTCTGTCTGTCTGTCTGATCTCTGTCTTCTGTCTGTCCTGTCTGTTCTCTTCTGTCTGTCTGTCTGTCTGTCTGTCTCTCTCTTCTTCTTCTCTCTCTCTCTCTCTCTCTCTCTCTCTCTCTCTCTCTCTCTCTCTCCTCTCTCTCTCTCTCTCTCTCTCTCTCCTCTCTCTCCTCTCTCTCTCTCTCTCTCGCTCCCTCTCCCCACCCGCCTCCACTCCCATCACGAAGTTTAGGTGCCAAGTATCTATAGACAACACTGTGCAATAAAAACCCATGGTAGCATTCAGCAGGGCTATCTGATTTCCTTCCATTTTGTCTGATGGAATTTATCCATCGTCTGCGTCATGTGGACAGGGATTGGGGGAGGGGGGGGGTGAAAACTAGGCTAATCTGTCAATTCAGTGAGCGTATATATAGTCAGTGAGAGAAGAGGCAGAGACAGAGAGAGAGAGAGAGAGAGGAGAAAGAGACAGAGAGAGAGAAGTTTTTTTGTGAGTGTGTAGAGAGAGAGAGAGAGAGAAGAAGAAAAATAAATGCTTTTATCACATTGATAATAATTAAGCACTGGTGTGCGTTTTTACATCCAGCCCCCAGCCTAGGGAATCGTAATCATGATAGATCACACACACACACACACACACACACACACACACACACACACACACACACACACACACAAAACACACACACACACACACACACACACACACACACACACACAACACACACACACGCAACACACACCACACACAGAGAGACCAAGACAGACAGACAGACAGTGACAGAGAGAGAGAAACAGAAACAGAAACAGAGAGAGAGAGAGAGAGAGAAGAGAGAGAAGAGAGAGAGAGAGAGAGAGAGAGAGAGAGAGAGAGAGAGAGAGAGAGAGAGAGAGACAAGAGAAACAGAGAAACAGAGAACAGAGAAACAGAGAACAGAGAAGCAGAGATAGAAACAGAGACAGATAAAGAGAAGAGAGGGGAGCAGTTACAAAGAAAATCAAAATCTCCCTTTACCCTAGCCCTCCCCAACTAAAAAAAAACAAAACAAACGAATCACTTACAGAGAACAAAACCATAACAAACAAACAAGGAAAACAAAACTGCAACCAACAAACAAAACACACATAATATACAATGTCAGGTTTCGCCATAGTCAGTCACCACTGTCTCAATGGAGGTATGAAGGGGTGGGAAGAAGAAGAGAGAGAGAGAGAGAGAGAGAGAGAGAGAGAGAGAGAGAGAGAGAGAGAGAGAGAGAGAGAGAAGAGAGAGGAGAGCGAGAGAGAGAGAGAAGAGAGAGAGAGAGGAAGACAGCGACGACAGCAGACAAAAAAAAAACAACAGAACCACAGACAGAAAAAGAAGGAGAGAGAGAGAAGAAAGAGAGGAGAGAGAGAGAGAGAACAAGAGAGAGAAGAGAGAGAGAGACAGAGAACAGAGACAGAGACAGAGACAGAGACAGAGAAGAGGACAGAGGGACAAAGAGAGAGAGAAAAGAGAAGAGAGAACAGAGACGAGACAGAGACAAGAGAGAGAAGGAGAGGGAGAGAGAGAGAAAGGAAGAGAGAGAGAGAGAGAGAGAGAGAGAAGAGAAGAGAGAGAAGAAAGGAGACAGAGAGAGGAGAGGAGAACAGAGAGAGAGCGGACAGAGAGACAACAGACAGAAGACAGAGAGACAGAGACAGAGAAGAAGAGAGAAGAGAACTTATGGAGGACAGACACACTCTATTCTGAACCCTGGGTCAGTGACCGGGCAGTGTGGAATACCATGGCGATGCTGAGAGCATTAAGCAGGTGACAGACTCAGCTAGCTCCAAAACCGTCAGACTGGAACAGTCACAGCAAACGGATCTCCTAAAGAAGATTTGTCTGTCACCTTATACGTATATTTTCAGCATTAAAGCAACAGATTAGCGCAAGAAATTGGAACAAGAATACCCCCCTCCAAACACACACACACACACACACACACACCAACCCGCGCGCGCGCCAACACACACAACACACACACTCATAAACACACACACATAAACATTCCACACACACACACATAAACACACACAAACGCGCGCGCGCGCACGCACACACACACACACACACACACACACACACACACACACACACACACACACACACACACACACACACACACACACACACACACACCCTACCTCCCCTTCTGGAAGTTCTGTGCTAGAAATTTCCCATTTTCTATCACTCCTTTTGTTTCTGTCTTTCTTCCCTAACTTCTCTATCCTTTTCCTCGCATGCTTTTTTTTCTGCCCCTACCCAGCCCATTCTCCTGCCTTTTTTCCTACAAGTCTGAAAATTGTTTTTTTTTATATCAAACTTTCTGATGAGCTGCCACCCTGAAATCGGAACGTGTCAGCTGAGGCCAGCAGGCAGACTCTCCTAGCAGAGATGCACAAAGCCACAGAAAACCATGGCACAGGAATAAAAAGAAGGGAAAGAAGAAGAAGAAGAAGAAAAGAAGAAGAAGAAGAAGAAGAAGAAGAAGAAAAAGAGAAGAAGAAGAGAGGAAGGAAGAAGAAGAAGAAGAGAAGGAGGAGGAAGGAGAGAGGAGGAGGAGGGAGAGGAGGAGGAGAGGAGGAGGAGGAGGAGGAAGAAGAAGAAGAAGAAGAAGAAGAAGAAGAAGAAGAAGAAGAAGAAGAAAGAACAGATCTTTCTTTATCTCAATACAGGCACCTCCCATCCTCCAGCCAATAAACACTCAGTTTGAAGCTGCTGTTGTTGTTGGGAGTTTCCCAGCTTAACACTCTGGGGGTGGGGGGGTCACCCAGAATATGCACTCTGATTCGCTCACCCCACCTGGGAATCACTGTGAGATTGAAATTGCACACCGAGTGAGAAGTTTGCGTGTATGTTTTTTCAATACCTCGCCATAAGGCAGACTACTCCATACTTTATAGAATTTGAAGCTATGGTCAAGTTGGGTGAGAAAACATGTCTGTCTTTTATTTGTAATTGAAACCTCGGGCTTTCAGGGACCTTCAATGTACCACCTTTCACACATTTCGTGCGGCAGTTCCTCCATTTCACTCTACACATTTTCTGAAAACAAACAGGTTTAAACGGTTTATCTGAACAGCAAGGTGGAAAAGGATCGTGTGTCAGTAACTTTAAGCCTTCCCTGTGTCTGCAGACTGGAGAGGCTAAGAGAGACAGATCCATTACAGATGGCTGGCAGTGAAGAGAGGTATAACACCCTGCTGTTTCCCCCCAGTCATGTTCAAATGCCAGGGTCATCTTGAATTATTGAACTCTCTGCTGGCATTGTACTGCTCCTACACTGTGTGGGATCGATAGTTTACTCACGTCTGTTCCTTCCTTAAAGTTTGTTGTTTTTTAAATGAATTTGTTTTAGTAAAACATATGTGTGTGTGCTTGTAGGAAAGCAAGCGTGCATGCATGGGGAGAGAGAGAGAGAGAAGAGAAGAAGAGAGAGAGAGAGAGAGGAGAAGAGAGAGAGAGAGAGAGAGAGAGAGAGAGAGAGACAGAGACAGAGACAGAGACAGAGACACAAAGAGAGAGAGCAGCAAGATCAATAGACAAGAAGACAGCGTGGTATATAGAGTCTCTCTCTCTCTCTACTCTCCTCCTCATCTCTCTCTCACTCTCTCTCTCTCTCTCCCTCTCTCATCTCTCCTCTCTCTCTGCAGTAAAAAAGGGAGGTTTTGTGGTTGGTTATATTTTTCTCTTGTGCTTGGTTTGTTTTTTGTTTGTTACGTTCGTTTTGAAGCTATCATATAATGTGTAACAAATGAAATGTAGCTATTCTGTCTTTGTTATGATTCGCATCAATATGCCTGTCAGTATTGTAATTGCCCTCCAGGGATGATTAAAGAGTTTTTGACTTGAATTTTTGTTCTTGTTTTGGTTTTGATTTTGTTTTTTTTGTTTTTTTCGACAATTAAACAAAAGCAAACCCAAAAAAGCATTCCATGTGCTGATTCTCCACAGCTATCCTCAGACACTGCAACCCACCCAGTCCAGAGTGCCCAGTCTGACAGACAACATCACACATAGCAAGCAGCTGCTGCACTCACTGACTACTTGACCCTCTTCCCTGTCTGATTCCTAACGACAACAAGCCACACTTTCGTTTGCAGCTTTCCTCTCAGTTCCAGAGAGGAAGGTTACCTAGACCTTACATCACAACCACTACTGCATAGAGGCTAGGACCCAAACCTCCATAAAGATATTATTGTTGTGCAAAAGTATGGTGGTTTTTGTCTTAGGGGAGGAGAGGACAAACACTCGTTTATCTCCCACGCATCCTTTTGGATGATGAGAAAAGGCAAAACATTTAGAGGAGTCGGGAAGTACGTAGCTATACTGTGACATAAATCACGACATATTTTTCGGAGAGATTTTTGGGCTGTTATAGCCAGGGGAACATAAATTATGTTGTCACAGGAGCATCATTCCTCTTCCTGGAGTTTTTCTTGCTCAATAACTTTGTTTCTACACAGTGTTGCTAGATAGTTGCCGCGGACGGGAATCTACTGTACACGGGGTGTCTCCTTTCTCATTCAGGTTGGCACTAAGCAATGTGATGGTGCAATTATTTTAGTCAAATACCAATACTTATATATATATTAAATATATATATAATATATATTAATATACATATATATATATATATTTATATATATATATTATATAATATAATAAAATCTGGAAATGAATAGTTTAATAGGGAGACAATATAATGTCTTTTCTTGCCCTATTTACAAACAGATTTGGTTTAAACTAAAACACCAACGTGTCAGTTTATGTGAGCAAGAGAGGGTAATTATATATATATATATATATATATATATATATATATATATATAATATATATATATATATATATATATAATCACATCTGGCTGTTTCTTGCACAGTCATTCAGTTCTTGGTAGCGCTAACACTTAATAACTGTAAAAGAAGCCCCCCCCCCCCCCAACCCCCCCCCCCCCCCCCCCAACCCCCTCCCCCCCTCAACGTCAGCATGTGTGTTTTAACACGCAGGTAAACGAGCATACATGCCACCATCTAATGTATGCTACCTGGATGTGTGCGCACAAATACGAGCCAGTGTGTGTGCATGAGCGACCTGGTGTGTGGACGTTACCGTTACAATCGTTTTGTTATACTTTTTCTTTCTACTGTTGCTTTTGCAACATCTATACTCTCAACATCTTAACTAAGCTCACGCAGCAACAACATAAACGTTTAACACAGAGCGCGTTTACTTCTAAAAAAGTTTTCCATCTAAAAGAACATGCAGGAGACAGCCAGATTTGCAGCACTGGAAAAACACCAGGAAGATAACGGGAAGAAACGGCACAGAAGGTAAAAGGAAAAGGCCTGCTGCTGTACACAAGCTGATTCCAGAGTTCTACGTTACAATACCAGTACTCGTGTCTGTGTTTGCTTAATTACGATGCAAAACGAATCGTTTTAGGGCGTTTATTTATTTATTTATTTATTTATTATTTATTTATTTATTTATTTATTTATTTATTATTTCATATCAAGGATAATCGAATTCGTTATTATGTGCTTTCTTTACATCCAGTCCCCGTGTGTATGCAGTTTTGTAAATATTGTCATCTGTTCCCACCGGCACACGATGGCCTACTCTTACGAAAAGCGGAACAGGATTTTACATGTGCGCAACTTGTTCTGCGTGCGTTCGCACAAGGGACTCGTTTATAGTCTCATCCGAAGGACTTTTGGTAAAGTCGAGTCAGCACTGATGTTAACTCCAGGTGAAAAATCTCCTCGAATGAGAATCGAACTCGGGTCGTCAAATTGCGAGCGCAATGTTCTGACCACTAGGTTATCCAGTCCCAATCAGGATGATAAAACAGGGGTGGTGATAATGTTGAAGAGGCGTTCTTCAAGTCTTTTACTTAAATTGTCATTTCAAAATACACAGTTATGGAAAACCTTTTCCTACATATGGAAACATAGTTGCATCTTTTTTATATCTACGCTCTCTCTCTCGCTCTCTCTCTCTCTCTCTCTCTCTCTTCTCTCCTCTCTCTCTCTCCTCTCCTCTCTCTCTCTCTCTCTCTCTCTCTCTACACCACCACACACACACACACAACACACACACACACACACACACACACACACACACACACACACACACATACATACACACACATACACACACAAACTGTGTACACACGTACGAACGCACAGACAGACAGACAGACGTCAGTCAAAGTCACGGACAAAATTTTATTTCCAGATGGTGAGAGAGCGAGAGAGCGAGAGACAGAGACAGAGACAGAGACAGGGAGACAAAGAGAGGCCAAAACAACAACAACAACAACAACAAAAAAGAACGAAGAAATAAAAACGAGGATGGTTATTCCTGGTGAGAATTGACAAACAAAAGAAGTGGCTGTAACAGGATTTTCTATCCTTCTCGGCACAATTTCCCCGTCTACAGTGTCAACCTGACACAGGCAGAGAGCATAAAAAACCCATTCTTTCAACCAAGTAATCCTGATGCTTACAGTAACGTCCACCCACAACAGAAGCTACGTCAATCTCTTTCTTCTTTCTTTTCTTTCTTTCTTTTTTTTTTTTTAAATAACATAAACCCTGGATTGCACAACAATTCCCTTACACTTGCTACCCAACATTTTTTACCTTTCTGATCTAGAATTAATTGCATTTCGTAGGCCTGTCTTGGCAACCTCTGATTACTCATTTGTAGTAATTTTAACCAATATCTAACTGCACAAATATATGAGTTTATAAATAAAGGATTTCTGGCAACTTCCCCATAAACCATTTTATTTGACGTTTTAACAGGAACTCCCAGAAAATGTTTACAAGCCATCAAATGTATTTTTTCTACATATTCTAAGCGATTAAGACCCCAAACTTCAGATGCATATAGCAATATTGGCTTAATTTTTACATCAAAAACTTTAAAATAAACCTGGTAAAGAGAGAGAGAGAGAGAGAGAGAGAGAGAGAGAGAGAGAAGAGAGAGAGAGAGAGAGAGAGAGAGAGAGAGAGAGAGAGAGAGAGAGAGAGAGAGAGAGAGAAAAAAGGGCCAAAAATTTGCAAAACCACATAAGCCACGTTCTCCAAATCACTGACACAGATTACTGACAAAACAACCACCACCACCAAAAAAAAAAAAAATCTAAAAAGCCCACCTTTAGAAAAAAGTTTTTCAAACTCCAATCGGATTACTTTGCCAAATCGCGATCAAAAAGATTTCAATCATTTTCTCGGTGGCAAAAGAAAATGTCATGTGATCGATATCGTCCAATGGAAGCCTTTCAGCCCCAGCTGGTAATGACGCATGGCGCCATCATGTGACTTCAATTCTCCAATCATAGCTTTTTTAAAAATAGAATATACCTCCAGTATGGCTCAACTCAGCACAGTACAGGCATCATTTCACCAAATATGTCCTTAATTTCTCCCAGGGGACAATCACGTGATTTGTGTGGACGTCAGAGGATCGATATTATTTTCATCAAAAAGAATCTGGTGTCCAGAATCCAATCCAAGTATTTAAATAGCTGCAGGGAGGCTGGTAAATGTTTTGTTGATGCGATTTTTTTTAAAGTGCCCTTTGGGATTTTCCTGATGTAAGTTTGGGGGTGGCTGAAAGACCAGAGTTTACCATTTATATGATTAAAAGATAAAAAACATAAAAAATGGGGGGTATAAAATAAATTTTTAAAATTCTTTTTATCCATCCACCCGGGGGAAAAATTTTTCCCAGGACAAAGGGGGAAAAAATTTGTTGAGGTTTCAAAAAAAGAAGATTTAAGCTGGGCCCCCAGCTTTTTTTTTTTTTTAAAATTTTTTAAAAACCCCTTTTAAAAACCTCAACTGTGTGTTTGGGGGGATTTTTAAAACCTTGCAGAAGGGGGGGTTTTTAAAAAAAAAACCCCCCCGAGAGAGGGGGGAATAGAGAGAGAGAGAGAGAAAAAAAGAGAGAGGAGAGAGAGAGAGAGATGAGAGAGAAAAGAGAGGGGGAGAGAAAAAACGAGAAGGGAAAAACGGAGACGGAGAAAGAGAAAGACAAGAGAGACAAAAAACCCCGGGGGAAGCCCAAAAGACAGACAGACAGATAAAAGCAGACAGACAGAAGAACAGACCCCCCGCCCAAGAAGACAAGACAGAGAAAAAGAGGAGAGAGAGAGAGAAGAGAGAGAGAGGGGGAGAGAGAAGAGAGAAAAAGGAGAGAGGGGAGGGGAAAAAGGGGGGAAAAGGAGAAACAGAGGAAAAGAGAGAAAAGAAAGAGAGGAGGAGGAGGAAAAAAGGGGGGGGGAACGGAGAGAGGGAGGTGGGGGGGTGGGGGGGTGGGGGGCGGGTGGTGGGGGGGGGAAAGGGGAAGGGGGGGCGGGGCCGACCCCCCCCGCCTTCGGTTTTTGGGGCCCTTTTTTCTTTTGGGGGGCCCCGCGCGAGGGGCCGGGCGCCCCCCCCTAGTGGGGGCCCCCCCCAAAGCCCCCCCGTTTCCCCCCGGCCTCCGGCCCCCCGGCCCCCCCCGCCCCCCCCTTCCCCCGGCCCCCCCCCCCCCCCCCCCCCCCGCCCCCCCCCGGCCCGGGGCCCCCCCGCCCCCCCCCCCCCCCGACCCCCCCCCCCCCGGGGAAACACCCCCCCCTCCCCCCCCAAACCCCCTCCCCCCCCCCCTCCCCCCCCGGCCCCCCGCTTCCCCCCCCCCCCCCCCCCACCCCCCCCCCCCCCCCCCCCCAAAACAAACCCAAAAAACCAAAACCACAAACCCCCCTCCTCCCCCTCCCCGGCCCTTAAATGGCGACCCCCCCCCCGGCCGAACCCCTCACCCCCCCTTTTAACCCCCCCCCCCAAAAAACCACCCCCCCTCAAAATTTTTTCCCACCCCCTTCACCCGGGGTTGGGGACCCGGGGGAAAACCATAAAACCCCCCGGGGAAAACCCCCATTACCCAACCCAGGTCTGTCATCAGGGGAAAAACTTTTTAAAAATTTTAAAAAGGGGAAAACCGGGGGCTGGTTTTTTTTTCCCCCATGGAAATGGGGGGAAAATTAACTTTCTGAGGAAAACCCCCTTGGGTTTTTTTCCCAAAAATTAAAAACAAAAAAATTGGGTTTTTAAAAAAACCCTGGTTTGGGGGGTGTTGAGATCAAACGAAGTAAACCCAAAAACATAATTAAACAATCGGTATTAAAAAACTCTGCCAAATGGGATAAGATGGTTAAAATTAAAAACTTTGACCTTTTAAAAAATCAAAAAAAGGCAAAAGGGTTTTCATAAAGAGAAAATTTGGGGCCCCCAAAAGGGGATCCGGACTTTAAAAATCTACCGAATGGGAAAGCCCCAAAAACCCCAAATCGTCTTTTAAATGGAACAACCAATCAAAGGGATAAAAATTTTTCCCAAGGGGTGTAATCCAAGGGCCAAAACCCCAAAAAAATTTTTTTTGGGGGGGCCTTTAAGACCCTTTTTTTAAAAGGTTTATAAAATCATTTTTCATCTTCCCCCTGTTTTATAGGGGGGGGGTGGGGGGGGGGGGGGGGGGGATTAATGGGGGGGTTTTTTTTCCTGATCTGTTTTTTACCCAACACAAAAATTTGTCTTTTTTTTTTTTTTTTTTAATCCCTCAACCCGATCCCCAAAAAGGTTTTTTTTTTTTTTTTTTTTGGTTTTTTGCCAATTTTTCCCCCAAGCTTGCTTTTGTTTTAATCAAAGGGGGGCTTAAAAAACCAACCCCCAAAAAAGGGGGTTGGGTTTTTTTTTTCCCCTGCTTTTTTTTGTTGGGAACTTTGGGCCCCCCAAAAAAACCCCCCCCTTTTTTTAAAATTAAAAAAACCCAACCATCAGGGCAAAAAAAAAAATTTTTAAAAAAGCCACCCAAGCTCTCCCCTCTCTCTCCCTCTCTCTCTTTTTTTTTTTCCCCCAAAACCCCGTTCCTCCTCCCCCTCTCCCCCCTTTTCTCTTTCTTCCCTCCTCTTTTCCCCCCCCCAAAACTCGGCCCCCAAAATTCCCCCCAACCTCCCCCCTTTTTTCCCCCCTCTCTCCCCTTTTTCTTTTTTTTCCCCAAAAACCCGGGGGAAAAACCCTTTTTTTTTCCCCTTTTCCCCCAGCGGGGGAAAAGGGGGGGGCTATGTTTAAAAAACTCTTTTTTTTAAAGGTTTTTCCCCTTTTTTTTTCCCCTATCCCCCCATTTTGTTTTTTTGTATTGGGGGTAAAAGGGGAAGGGGGGGGCCAAAAAGTCCGGGTAAAAAGTAAAAAGTCGAAGTCTGAAAGTTCCCTCCCACCCCTCCTTCCCCCTCAATCACTCTTTCCCCCCCCCCCCGGGGGGGCCTCTCTCCCACCTCCTCTCTTCTCCCCTCCATCCTTTTTTTTCCCTCCCATCTCTCCATCCCCCTGGCACCCCCCCCCAACTCCCCCCCCCCATTTTTTCCCTTTTTCCCCCCCCTTTTTTCCCCTTTTTTTCCTCTTTTTTGGCCCCCATTCTTTTTAAAAACAACAATCCTACGTTTGAAGGGGGTTTTGCGCTTTGAGAAAAAAATATTGTTTTGTAGAAATAACCAAAAGAGCTAAGCTGTTATACCCAAAAAATTTTCCTTCTGTATTGTATTGTGGAAAAAAGGGCCCAAAAAGTAAAATTTAAATTTTTTCCAAGTTTTCTCCCCCCTTTTCCCCCTCTCTCCTCCCCTCCCTCTGGGGGGTATCCCACTCCCCCCTCTTCTCTTTCTCCCCCCCCGGGGCCCTCCCCCCCCCTCGTCCCCCCTCTCTCCTCATCCCCCAATTGAAATTGTATTCACTGTTAAAAAATAGAGATACAATTGTTTTTGGGGTTTTTTGTGTTTTAAAAAGGGTTTTTTTAAAATTTTTTTTTGTTTTTCGAGTCCCTTTTTTTTTTCCCCCCCTTTTTTTTCCCTTTTTTTTTTTTGGGGATTTTTCCCCCCCCCCCCCAAAAACACACAGGGGGCGCGCGCCCCCCGGGGGCCCGACGCACGCACACACCCCCCAAGGGCCCACCACACAAAAAACACAAACCCAAAAACACACACACGCAAAACGCACACGGCCCCGCCAACGCACGGGGGGCAAAAACACACACACAAACACAAACACCCCGGAATGAATTCTTTTTCATAA
>CM060331.1:15901357-15903857 GCA_030674155.1 Stramonita haemastoma | reverse complement strand
GGGGGGGTTGTCTTTATTTTTTGGTTTGTTGTTATTTTTTCAAGGTGGAAAGGGAAGGGGATTGGGGCATTGGCTTAGACGGCAGCGTTGGTGATGGTAGCATTTTTTTTTAATGTTGTCATGAAAGTATCACAGCAGACAAGATTTCCCATTTACTTGACACTACAAACCCGCCAAGGCTAACTGCCTACCCCCTTCCTCCCACTAACCCCCAACCCCCCCCCCCCCCCCCACAAAAAAAAAAAAAGTAATTCTGTGCAAATTTTAATGCTACCCTTAGGCTTTCCGATCGACCCAGTCCAGATGGACAGACAGTAGTAGACACTGGCAGCTGCCAAGGCTGATCGTCCATCTTGTTTCCTGTCTGAGGCCTGAGGGCACCATACCAGATTTTTTTTTTCTGTAGCATTTCCCTCTTCAGTTCCAAAGCGGAATGTTACGTACGTGGAGACATTACAATGCAGCTGCTAGGGCTTCCAAACTGGGACACTGTGTCATTGATTGTTGGCGTATTTAGATATCATGTTGATCGTTTGGTCCATTGTAGTTCTTGTTATTGCCACTGCTGTTTCTTTTTAGCTTACCATTGATTTGCTATTTTGTTTCCTATCATACTGTTGCTATATCATTGGGCTTATCTATGATATTGTATCTTTGTGCTAGGGATACGTCAAGGTAAAAAGCTTTACAGGTTTCCATTTACATTAATGACATAACAGACCTGTATTCAAACATGCTGGTACAGAATTGGTGTATTTTGTCTTAGAAGATAAGATCAGGGAGAGAAGGTATAAACACATTTATTTCCCATGCATCCTTTTGGATCCCTAAGCAAAAGCGATTTAATTTGAATGGTTTTTATTATTAAATTATTACTGAATTCGTGAGTTTGGTTAAGTATACTTTGTACTTGTTTCAAGTATTGCGTTTGGATGACATGTTTGGTAGACAACAACATTGTTGTTTTCTGTCCTATCAATTATACAACAGTTCTGAATTATGAGAAAAGTGTCTCGTTTTAAGAAATCAAAAGAAGCAAATTAGTCCACTGATAACAAAAATGTCAAATATGTTCATTTAGACATCCTGAATATCCACATGTCTGAAATACGGGAATAACATTTTATCAGAACGTTGATCTTCCGTACATCTTTCTCTACATTGGTCAAATCAATATTAAACGGCTCACTAAACAACTTACATATTCCAGTAGGATAGCACTAAAGCACCCTACTTGTACGATTAAAGTCCAGGACACACTTGCCAGTGTATCAAAGCCCCCCCCCCCCCAAAAAAAAAACAAAACAAAAAAAAAAAAAAACGATCAACTTGAATAATTATAAATACAACAGTTCATAACAAAAAATCTGAAGATTGAAGTATGACAGTCGAATTAAGAACGCTTGGTATACCATAAGAAATAATCACAAGCAAGTCGGGGGAAATCAAAAATCGAAAATACTGCCGCAACTATTCAGACCCCCGCCCTCCCCCCCCCCCCCCCCCATCTTAATTTTTTTTTTAAACATACAATGGAATAACAGGTGAAAATGAATACGAGTAGGAAACCCATCTAGAGAAAAATATACATTTTTGTAGGTATCATTTTCACGAATTTTCTGTCACGGAACAAATACTTGTGTGCAATAAGGGGCAGTTTTCTATGGAGAGAGAACACACTAGCAGAATCCCACACAAATGTTGTTACCAAACTATTTTTTCTCCCTGCTGGTTCGTGGTTCTCTTTCCCTGTGATAGTTCCTTTCTTTTCTCTCTTAAGAGTTTTGCCACCAAAAAACATGTCGTGAGGGTGTGTTGAAATACCTAACAAGACGTATATATACATCATAAATAAGTCTGCGTTGTCGAATCTCGATGGACACGATTTAAACCGAAACCCAACATGTTATTGGATACAAACTGCTGGTAGTGCGTGTGACAAAGGATTATATGTCCAGCTCTTCCTCCCGCTTTAAACACTAATTTTTCTTAACGCTTCGAACCTGTCAAAGCAGCCTCGAAACACTATGCGTGTGCACATGCATACACACATGCGTGCTTAAATTTATGTTTGTATGCATGAATGTGAGCGTACGTGCGTGCATGCATGTGCTGTGCATAGTGGGTGTTATTGCTGGGATTCGTTTTTTGTTTTGCTTTATATTTTTCCTTTCTAAAACCTAATTTGTGAACTCCCTTGTTTTCTTTAGCAGCATCCGAACTCTGCTCTGGGCGTATACAGTAAACACACAGGGCAGCATCAACGTTATTACGTGGAAGCGTTTACATCAACAGACGTGTGCATTTACAGAACCTACAAGAGAGACGAAATTCGCAGCACTGGAAAACGTTGAGTAAATAAACAGTAATTGGGGATCTGAGGGGGGTGTTGTTTTTTTTTGGAGGGCCACGTGTAAGCTGGCTGACTCCAACGCGTGCGCGCGCAAACACACGTACACACACACGCGCGCGCGCCGCACACACACACACACACACACAC
>CM060331.1:15888857-15896357 GCA_030674155.1 Stramonita haemastoma | reverse complement strand
GGGGGTAATGCCATGTCTGCTGAATGCGATTCACAGTTAGTTGTCTCTGAATTCTATTTTAGAAAGAAGACATCATCATGTTTTTCTCTTGGCGTGCATCTCCTGGGCTTGGCCTGTTGCCATGGCGATATCATCAGCAACATCCGGCGGTCTCTGAGAAGCAGACTGGAGGCTGAAAGGGATGGCAGCTATATCCGTGCATATTCTTCTCTCTGTCTCTGTGTGTCTGTCTGTCTGTCTCTGTCTGTCTGTCTGTCGTGCTGTCTGTCTTCTCTGTCTCTCTGTCTCTCTCTGTCTCTGTCTTCTGTCTCTCTGTTCTCTCTCTCTCTCTCTCTCTCTCTCTTCTCTCTCTCTCTCTCTCTCTCTCTCTCTCTCTCCTCTCTCTCTCTCTCTCTCTCTCTCTTTCTCGCTCTCTTTCTCTCTCTCTAAGTTCTCTGAGTGTGTGCATTTTTGTTATTTTAGTATTGCCTTTCTGTCCTTATTTCTTGTCTATTGTTTGCTGCCGGTTGTTGTCTCTTGTTTTTTTTTTATTTGGCTTTTTATTGTTTTTATTGTTGTTTAGTTAGAGGGGTTTTATCGTGATCTTATCCCTGATAAGGGCAGGGACTGGGTGTAAAAAAAAAAAAAGCACATGAGTGCTTATTCATTATCCTCGAAATAAAAAAAATTTGACTTGACTTGATTTGACTTCACTTGACTCTCTCCTGGTCAGAAACTGCCTGTTTTTTTTCTACTTTTATTCCGTCTTTTTATCTATCTCCTTGTCTGTCTGTCTGTCTGTCTGTCTGTCTGTCTGTCTGTCTGTCTGTCTGTCTGTCTGTCTGCCTGCCTGTTGCCTGCCTGTCTGTCTGTCTGTGCCTGTCTGCCTGTCTGCCTGTCTGTCTCCACTCTGGGAGTAGAGGGAGGCTGGTTGCAGAATCTTCAGTTGTGCCCCCACGGTCCACGGGACTACGGGACAGGTGAAAGTGAAGGTGAAGACATGTCTGTCTGTCAGTCTGTTTGTCTGTCTGTGTGTCTGACCCTGTTCTCTCATTTGATCCTCATTTGATCCCTCATTGTATCCCTCATTGGATCCCTCATTCTCTGCCCTGTCCGTTATTGAACGAGTGTCTCCATGCTTTACCGATTCTATCCCCCCGATGTATAATTACTTACGCCAGTCAGTCGCTATACGTCTGATTGGGTTTTGATTCTGTCTCTTTTTCTGTCGGATGAAACAACACAAGACAAAAGAACGCACCCACATACACGCACGCGAGCGCGTGCGCGCACACACACACACAAAACACACACACACACACACACACACACACACACACCACACACACACGTGCGCACGCGCACGCGCACGCGCACGCGCACGCAAGCTCTCTCTCCTCTCCCACTATCAAACTTGTTTTTCTCTATTTTGGTGTCCATATCCACGGTGTTTTTTTTTTCTTTTGTTGTTGGTTATTGTTGTGTTGTTTTGTTGGGGTTTTCTTGTTTGGAGGGGGTATTTTGTGTTTCTTTTGTTGAGCGTTTCTGCTTTTGTTGTTTTGTTTTGTTGCTGGGTTTTGTTTGGGTTGTTTTTGTGGGGGGTGTTCCTGTGTTGACTTGTTTGGGCTTTTCTAAGATTGAAATGTAGCTGTTTCTAAAAGCAATAAAAAATATTTGGTGGGTTTTTTCCAGGCTAGGGAAAAAAAACTGTTGACTAACGCGTACTTCGTTCTCTCCTCTCTCTTCCCTCTCTTCTCCTCTCTCTCTCTCTCTCTCTCTCTCTCTCTTCCTCTCTCTCTCTCTCTCTCTCTCTCTCTCTCTTCTCTCAAATAAAGTCATGGGACTGGTGGTGATGATGATGATGTTGATGAGATGACGAGGAGGAGGAAGAGGAAGAGGAGGAGGAGGAGGAGGACAACGATGATCGTGATCATGATGATAACATTTAGTGTTATTACATACGTAACTATACAGAGGATAATTATAAAGTCATATCAGGTTTAAATCTTTAGCAGGAGTAGGAGTCACTGTACTTCTTACCCTGTCTTGTGTTGTATTGCATTGTATTGTACTGTATTGTTTTGTACTAATTTTGCTCTATATCATACTGCGTTCTATTTGATTTAACTGTATTGCACTGCACAGCATAGCACTGTATTGCATTGTATTAGATTGCATTGAATTGAACTGTTTTAGAGTATGGTATTGCGTTGCAACTCACTTCACTGCACTGTACTGCACTGCACTGCACAGAACTGTACTGCATTGCGTTGTATTGCATTGCATTGAATTGAACTGTGTTTGTATATCATATTGCGTTGCAGACTGACTTCACTAAAGTGTACCGTACTGCATTGCATAGAACTGTAATGCATTGCATTGTATTGTATTGTTTCGTTTATAATCACAGATTTCTCTGCGACAAATTTGGAGCTGCTTTTTAAAAAAGGAAGCGTGATCGAGACTGAAAAAGAAGACATTTTCCCCTCGTTAGTGTATTTGCGGTCTCTTAAGAGATGACAAGTCAGTTTTCGCCAGAAATAAATCTTTTGTTGCTCACACAAGGTTGTTGGTCTTTTCATATGCGCTAAGCTAAATCTGCACTTAATCGAACCCAAAATAGCTTTTTTTGCATTGTATTGTATTAAATTGTATACCACTTAAAGTCACAACAGACTTATCTGCGTGAAATTCTGGCAGCTCTCCCCCAGGGAGAGCGCGCGTGTCGCCACAAAAGCAGCGCGTTTTCCTGTCTGCGTTTGTATTAAAATTGGTTTCCTATCAGAGTGGCTCTTTTCTGCAGAATTTTGCCAGGGACAATTTTCTTGTTGGCATGAGTTCTTTAAAGCAATTTTTAATTTTTCAAAATTGAAAAAAAAAGAAAGAAAATCCTTACAAACTGCTCTGCACTGACACCGTTCTCGCTGGAAGCACAGCTAAAATGAAAAAAAACAAAAAACACACAATCATCGGAGAAACTCTTTCCACTAAAATCTAACGAACTAAGCAAACAAGCAGACAATCATACAAACAACAACAATTAAAAAAAGCCTCGAAAGATCCCAAATTAAGTCATCCTTACCAAATAAAGAAGGAAAAAAAGCAAAAATAATCATAAGTTTAGAACAGACTCTCTTTGGTACAGGTGACACTGTCAGTTAAAAACTGTAGCAGCTGTCATACAAAATGCCAATGCTTTCAAGTTTGAAGCGACAATGTCAGTTGCTATCTTCGTCGTTGCTCTGCTGTCAGTAGTTCATGGTTTTTTTTTTCCATTTTATATGCCTATATACCGTATAATATATATATATGCACACACACGCGCGCACGCAGCGCATGCACGCACGCACGGACGCACGGACGCACACACACACACACACACACACAACACACACACACACAACACAACATAAACACACACGTGCGCGCACGAGCACGGATGCATGCCGGCACACATGCACACCACACACATGCACACACACACTCACGCATGTACGCGCGCGCGCACACACACACACACACATACACACATACACACACACACGTCAGCTATCAAAAATAAAACACTTTCTAGATAATCATTCACGCAAACTCTTTTTTTGTGGACACATCTTGCTATAGTTGACTATGCCTCATCTCTTTGGGACAACTGCAGTGAAACTAATTTGAAATTCATTCATCGATTATATAAAAGAGCACTAAAACTTGTCCTATTAAAATCAAGCTCCCTAACCATCAATGATTATAAGCAAACACGTGTATATTCTGCAAATTTAAAAGGAGAAAACCAAACCATTGATCCGATGACTAGATTGGAGAATTTTTTTATGCTTTTTTTTTCTTACACAGTTCAATAGTTTCAATATATTTTTTTTTAAATTTATTTATTAATGGGACTATTAGCACTGTTATATTTATATTATTTTGATTAGTGGATAAGGCCTTATTTTTAGTTCTGGTTGTTGTTGTTGGGTGTGTGGTGGGTTTTTTTTTGTTTTTTGTTTTTGTTTTGTTTTGGGTTTTTTGTTTTGTTTTGTTTGTTTGTTTGTTTGTTTTTTGTTTTTGTTCATATGTGTAGGGAATTTCATTTATGAATATAATCATAAATCATTATTATAATTCTTCTGTTTGCTGTTTGTGTTTACCCCTTCCTCCTTGACACCCCCTCCCCACCCGTTCCCCACCCCACCCCCCCCCCCCCCCCCCCCCCACCCCCCTCCCAATTTTTCTTTTTTATGTGTGATTTTTGTATTTTTTTGTTTTTTGCTTTTGGTTTGTTTTGTTTGGGATTTTCGTTTGTTTGGTTGTCTGTTGCTTTTGTTTGTTTTGTTAGTTTTTTGTTGTTTGTATGTTTGTTAGTGTATATGTTATTTCCTCTCAGTGGAGATCGGTATTATCATATGGTATTGTTGCGTTTGTTTGTTTTGTTTTTGTTTTTGTTTTTTGTTTTTTGTTTGTTTGTTTTTTTGTTCGTTTGTTTGTTTGTTGTTGTTGTTGTTGTTTTTCTTCTCCTAATATATAAGTATGAACTAAAGTGTGGAGATATTGTAATTTGACATAAGTTGCTTAATGACATTTTATGGATTCTTTTTCTTAAGTCTGAAATAATAGTTGGTGACATTGTAACCGATATAAGCTGGTTTTTTGTGTGTGTTTTTCTTTTTGAAACTATATGATTTTTAAAAGACTCTAAATGTGTGCATGTACGTAGGAGTATACGTGCTGAGTGGATGAGCGCAAACCGTGTGTGTGTGTGTGTTGTGTGTGTGTGTGTGTGTGTGTGTGTGTGTGTGTATGTGTGTGTGGTGTGTGTGTGTGTGTGTGTGTGTGTGTGTGTGTGTGTGTGTGTGTTGGTGTAGGTGTGTGAGTGTGGGGGTGTGTGTGTTTGTGTGTGTGTGTGTGTGTGTTTGTGTGTGTGTGTTTGTGTGTGTGTGTGTGTGTGTGTGTGGTGTGTGTGTGTGTGTGTGTGTGTGTGTGTGTTGTGTGTATGGCTTTTGAGTGGTTTTTGTTGTTGTTATTGTTGTTGTTGTTTTTGTTTTTTTTTGTTTTTTTGTTTTTCTCCTTTGGTTGTTTTTGCTGTTATTGTAGTTGCTTGTATTATCTATAGGCATATTTTTATTTTAAAGCTGTTGAAATCATGTTAGCTAATTAATGCTGGTGAAATGATTGGTGTTGTTTTATTTGCTTGTTTGTTTTTTCCCCTTTTCTTTCTTTGTTGGCTTTATTGTTTGCTAGGGATTTTCTGCTTTGTTTTTTGTTGGTTTCTTGCTTTGTTGTTGTTTTGATTTTTTTTCTTTTCTTTAGATAGATGGCTTGATGGAAAAAAGCAAATCGATGCTTACTCAATGTACCATCTGGAAATAAAAATTTGATTGATTGATTGATTGATTGATTGATTGACACACACACACACACACACACTCTCTCTCTCTCTCTCTCTCTCTCTCTCTCTCTCTCTCTCTCTCTCTCTCTCTCTCTCCCCTCTCTCCTGTAAGGGTGGGTTTTTAATCTCGGTCTTCTAATTTACACAGCGGCACAGTTTTAAATTTACAGCTTTACAATTTTACGAGGAAAGAACCCTGGAATATCCTCAGTAAGAAACACGATCGGATTGGATCAATATGCAACGCCCCCCCCCCCCCCCTCCCCTCCTTCGCCCCCCACCCCCCACCCCACCCCACCCCTGTCAGGATACAAGAGGCCAGTCAGTATAAAATTAATAGCAACCCCAACTTCCAGAAATTCTGTGCTAGGAATTCCCCTCTTTTCTATCCCTCTCTTTCTTTCTGCGTTGTTCCCTTTTCTTCCCGTTGCCTCATTCTTGTCTATTTTCTGCCTTCTTGGTCCATTTTCCTGCTTCTGTTTTCCCAAAAGACTTTAAAGATAAAATTTCTCTCCAACACCGATACCAGGTGCTTAAATTCTGACTTGTTTAGACCTTAACAGCAGTGCAACAACCGCATTTTTGCTCATTTTGACAGACAAGTGTTTACTGTAAAAGCGTTCGACAAAGAAGAAGTTTCTTTGTTTTTCAAATCTCTGTGGTTGCCGTTGGTACGTGCTGGTGTGAATATAGAAGTCCTACAGAAAAAAAAACAGAAGAAAAAGGGGCCAAAATGTAACCGTTAGAGTGTAGCCTAAAGAGGCAAATAAAGGGACCACACCACAACCCCATGTTGGCTAGCCGGGCCTAGCATGCAAATGACACTCTCTTTCCCGGCACAGCGGGGAATCGACCTGTTAAGCTCACTTCAGTGCAACCTCACAGACAGTGAGACACACAGACTTAACAGACCGCAAACAGACACGACAAAACAAAGCAAAGGAAACAACAAATACAGCTAAACAGACAGACAGAAAAATAGTGGCGGATTGACAGAAAGACAAACAAGAGTTACACACATACACACACACGCGCGTGCGCGCGCGCACACACACACACACGCACGCACGCACTCACGCACACACGCACGCACGCACACACACACTCACACATACACACACGCGCACACACACACACACACACACACGCACGCACGCACACAATAACTCACACATACACACACGCACACACACACACGCACGCACGCACGCGCGCGCGCGCTCGCGTGCGCGTTTTTTGTATGAATAGGCCATTGCATGCCGGTGGGAACAGATGTCAAGATTTACAAAAATGCATACACACGGGGACTCGATGTAAAAAAGCACATGAGTGCTTATTCCGTTTTTCTTCGATAAAAAAGAATAAATAAATAAGATCAAAACACACACGCCCCGCGCGCACACACGCACACACGCACGCACGCACGCACGCACGCACGCACGCACGCACGCACGCACGCACACACACCACACACACAACACACACACACACACACACACACAACGGACAGAGATACACACAAAGAGAGGCGGAGAGAATGAGACTAAGAAAAATAGAGAGACAGAGACAGTAATAGACAGACAAACAGACAGACAAACAGAAAGGGATAGACACTCAGAGACAGAGGGGGGAAAAACAGACAGAAAAAGAGAGTGGAATAATTACATGGACTGTGTGTTTACACATTCGTCAGAAGAAGAAAAAAGAAGAAAGAAAGAAAGAAAGAAAACGCAATCCTACACGCAACCAAAGTCCACACAAAAAAGCTGTTCTTGCAGATTATCTGCACATTCCAGTGTATGTAGCAAAAGTGCATCTGTCAGCAAATGAGAGAGACAGAGAGAGAGAAAGAGAGAGAGAGGGGAAGAGAGAGAAGGGGGGGAGAGAGAGGGGGGAGGGGGGAGGGAGGGAGAGAGAGGGGGGAGGGAGAGAGAGAGGGGGAGAGAGAGGGGAGGAGGGAGGGAGAGATTTGATTTGATTTATTCTTTTATTCGAGGATATGGAATAAGCACTCTTATGCTTTTTTACATCCAGACCCGTGTGTATGCAGTTTTGTAAATGTCATCTGTTCCCACCGGCACACAATGGCCTACTCTTACGAAAAGCGGAACAGGATTTAACGTGTGCACAAGATATTT
>CM060331.1:15879229-15888757 GCA_030674155.1 Stramonita haemastoma | reverse complement strand
GGGGCAGTTTTTATGGGAGAAAAAAACTACAGCAATCCCACACAAATTTTGTTACCAAATATTTTTTCTCCCGGCTGGTTTTTCGGATTCCTTTCCCTGGATAGTTCCTTTCTTTTCTCTCTTCAGATTTTGCCCCAAAAAAAACTGCGGGGGGGTTTTTTAAAAAATTTTATACCAAACAAAGTATATATAATCAAAATGGTCTCGTTGCGAATCAATGGACACATTCAAACCGAAACACCAAAATGTTTTGGGGATACAAACGCTGTAGTGCGTGTGAAAAGGGGATATATGTCCGCTCTTCCCCCCCCTTTTAAAGATAATTTTTTTAACGTTTTGAACCTGTCAAAGCACCCCGAAACCTAGCGTGTACACCCCACATACATCATATTAAATCAGTTTTGTTTCTATCATGAATTGGCGTGCGTGGTGATGCAGTGCTGTGCATACGTGGGTGTTTTTGTAGCCCTTTTTTTGTTTTGCTTTATATTTTTCCTAACTTTCTAAAACCTAATTTGTGAACTCCCTTGTTTTCTTTGCAGCACCGAACTCTCCTGGGCGTATACAGTAAACACACAGGCGATCAACTTAATTAGTGGAAGCTTTACATCAACAAAACGTGTGCATTTACAGAACCTAAAAGAGAGAGCGAAATTCGCGCACGGAAAACTTTTTTTTAAATAAACAGAATTGGGGGATCTAAGGGGGGGGGGGGGTTGAAGGGCCACGTTAAGCTGGTCCCCCAAAAAACGGTCGCGCGCAAAAAAAACCACCTACACAAAAAAAAAAGCGGCGCGCACACACACACACACGCACACACACACACGAAAAATTGCACAAAATCAAAAACATACCCCACCGCACATTATGAGCGGTACATACTCAAATGAATGCATACCCCAAAAGGTTTTTAAAAAAAAAAAAAGGCCCCAAATTCTTGTGGGTTTAGGGGACGAGACACAAGACCTCGCTTTTCCAGGGGCCAGATGTAAGGGCGGGGCCCACTCCTCTCCCTCGCGTTTTTGTTTCCCTGACCCCAAAAGGGGCGGTACTACTTACAGCTGGGGACTGGGGGGCGGGGAACTGTGCTAAATCCAAGGCGTGCAAACGGCACCCCCCAATTGGTAACCACGCAAAACGCTTAACCCTTGCTTGACCACTGAGCAATTCGTCTCCCACACGAATACATAATGCTTTAAAAAAAAAAAAAAGGGAAATTTGACCAAGGATTAAATTATATTATCAAGTTATAAACATGTTTTTTTGGGGAAACTACTATGATGGCTCTCCCTCTTTTTCTCATCCCTCTCCTTCCTCTTCTCTCCTTCCTCTCTCTCTCTCTCTCTCTTTCTCTGTAAAAAACTCAACAGTTTACAGTAAATATAAAAAATGTCCATATCTTAAACTTTTTTGAAAAAGAAAATGAAACTTGGTATTTTTTTCAAAAGTACTTTGTTTTTTAAAATAATAAAAAAAGTTTGCTTCCTACGCGGACGGAAAGGAACCCTCTTTTAGAGACAATCAGCACGACCTTTCAGCTCCCACCCATAAAAAAACCCCTGCTGCAGACATAGATACTGATCGTGCAAACCCATTCCAACCCACAGCCAAAAAAGCTTCTGTAGAGAGACAGGCAGTTACCGTCTGGCCAACTAAAGCACCTCTTCAATGAAAAAAAAAACGGTAAGGAGGGGTGCGGAAAATAAACATTTTTTCCCCCCCAAAAAACCCCCCCATTTTCCTTTTTCCATCCCAATGCCCCCCGTTTTCCCGCTTTCTTCAAAAGAAAACCCAATCACCACGCACCCCGCACGCACCCCCCCCCAAAAACCCCGCACGCACGCACGCACGCACGCACGCACCACGCACGCACCACAACACACACACACACACACACACACACAAAACCCACACAAAAGGGAAAAAAAAAGAACACTAACCTTAAGCCACCTACTTCGGGTTATATAACATTGAAAAGAGAACAAATGTAGTCATTTTTCATTTAGATGCATATGCACGAAATCACAAGTGAAAAAAAATGATAGGAATAAAAACCTTTCTCACCCCTAGAATAAGAAAAAATTTTTCTTTTCCATTTTACCAGCCATCCCCCCTCCCCCCCCAAAGAAAAGAAAACGCAAGCAAAAAAAAAAGAAAAAATGGAGAGAGACAAACAGACAGCAACAGACAGACAGACAAGACGTTGAGACAGAGAACGACAGACAGACAGAACAGAGACCGAGAGAGACAGGACAGAGACACATAGAGCCGAGACAGAGATGACAAGACAAAAAAGGAAAAGAAAACAAAAACAGAGACACAGACCAGAACAGAGAGAGCAGAGAGCTGTCAAACCTAGACTGCCCCCAAAAATTTTCCCCTAAAAAAAAAAAAACCCGATGTGACGAACTGATAAAAATGTTTAACCCTTCAAAACCCACAGCAGAGAAGCTAGTAGCTAAATGTTGTGATCAGAGACAAGGCAGCCAGCCGAACCATTTTGGCCAGATAAAACAAAAACGGCGTCCACCGCCACTTGGCCTCGATCAAAAACAATGCAGAAACAAATAAAGAGCAGAAATAAGGAAATGGAGGGTTTGTCTTCAAGGGGGGTTTTTATTTCCCCCAAAAAAAGTGCAGGGAACAGACAACTTAACCCCCCAACACCCCCCGCCCCGGAACACGCACCCCGCGTGCACGCCCAATACATACATACGACGTACGTACGTACTACTATAATATTATATAATTATATATATATATAAAAATATTTTTATATATATAAACATATAAATGTATTATGTATGTATGTTTGTATGTTTATGTATGTATGTATGTATGATGTATGTATGATGTATGTATTACGTGCGAACATACATACATACAAAAAGCTTTTATACATACATGCATACTACAAAAACATAATACATACATAAATACATAATAAAATACATCATACATACATACATCCTACAACAAAATCATACATACTACAACATAAAAATACTAAACCCACAGTGTCAAACTTTGAAAAGATTTTATCAAGATTTTTCTCTTCTACTCTCTCTCCTTCCCCCTTCCCCCCTCTCCTCCTCTTCTTCCCCCCCCTTCTCCTCTTTCTTTTCCCCCCATTCCCCCCCAAATCTCTTTTTCTTCCCCCCCCTTTTCCCCCTCTCTCCAAAAAAATAAAACAACACAAACAGGGGAAACCCGACTAAAGAAAATGCAATCCGCAAATTAAATCATCACCCCCTGTACCCACCCCCGTGCCCTACGGGGGCATTCCCCCAAAAAATTGTCAAGCTTTTTCCCCCCATTTTAAAAACCCGTTTAAAACAGGGGAAGATCAAAAACACAGCAATGCTGCGTAGAGTTTTTTAGCCAGACAAAACACAAAAAACACACACAAAACACACACACAACACAACACACACACACACACACAAGAAGAATCTCGGGGCAGTCTCCCTACCCCTTTGACAATAATGGCTTTGGGAAAAAATAAACTTCATGGGGGACCAGGCGACACTTAAAAGTGTTTACCTTCCAGGAAAAGACATGCAAAAAAACAACAGACCCCAGGCTCAGTAAAAACACTGTCCAAAATTCTGGACAACTTTGGGGATATTGAAATGTGTGGTTGTGAAAGAGAAGGAGTAAATGCTGAACGTGTGCGAAATTGAAATTGATGGATATAAGTGCTGACTAGGGATATTGTGAGAAATAGACCCGATAAATGCTTAATCATTTGTGAAATTGGATGGGATATAAGTGCAGACTCACAGGTGATATTGTGAAAATGAGACCTGATTAAATCCTGAGTCATGTGCGAAATTGATGGGAAATAAGTGCTGACAAAATGAGGATAAGTGTTGAAGAGAGACGGGGAGTAAAAGCTAAATCGTGTGGTGAAATTGATGGAACATAAGTGGCTGACTATCTGAGGATATAGTGTGAAGAGAGAAGCGAGTAAATGCTGGATCATGGTGAAATTGATGGAACATAACTGCTGACTCACTGAGGATTTTGTGAGAAATGAGAACCGAGTAAATGCTAAATGCTGTGTGAAATTGATGGGATATAAGTGCTGACTAAATGAGGATAATAGTGTGACAGAAGAAGCGAGTAAATGCTAGGATATAGTGTGAAGAGAGAAGCGAGTAAATGCTAGGATATAGTGTGAAGAGGAGAAGCGAGTAAATGCTAAGGATATAGTGTGAAGAGAGAAGGCGAGTAAATGCTATGGATATAGTGTGAAGAGAGAAGTGAGTAAATGCTAGGATATGTGTGAAGAGAGAAGCGAGTAAATGCTAGGATATAGTGTGAAGAGAGAAGCGAGTAAATGCTAGGATATATGTGTGAGAGAGAAGCGAGTAAATGCTAGGATATAGTGTGAAGAGAGAAGCGAGTAAATGCTAGGATATAGTGTGAAAGAGAAGCGAGTAAATGCAGGATATAGTGTGAAGAGATAAGCGAGTAAAATGCAAGGATATAGTGTGAAGAGAAAGCGAGTAAATTCTGAGTCCTGTGTGAAACTGATAGATATAATTGGCTGATTACAAGAACAAAATCAGTCATTGTTATCACCAGCACAATGTATCATTGTTATTATCACCATCATCGTTTCGCCGTCATTATTATCATTATCATCATCGCTGCCCTCGTGCATCGTTATCATTATTTGATTTTTTGTTTCTTCGCGTTGCTTTCGGCGTTAATATTTGGTTTTTTTTTTCCAATGTAGTTTAATTTCTTTTTTTTTGATCTGTAATATGTGATCATTCACAATCACAAATACTACTGTTGGTATTAAACCCCAATAAAGGGCATTGCCATCATTTGTATCACTGAATATCATCATTGACATCATTTTTATCATCATTATCATCATCACCATCATCACCACAATCAAGGAGCATCATCATTAAGTTTTCTATGGCAAAATTTTATGTATTTACAAATTGTGATTCTTAGTGTTTTTTTCAAAATCTCACCGCCCCAAAAAACGAATGGATAACGCCTTATTAAACTAAAACTACAGTGGGTTTTTTAGTCACTATTTGAATCTTTTTTTTGGCCCTAGGGACTTTACAAACAAAAACAGGAACTTAATTTTTTTACGGTCTCCAAAAGCCAAACATGCGTGAGAAAAATGCACACACACACACACACACAAAACACACACACACACACACACACACACACACACACACAAACAAAACGCACACTCACTCACACCCCACAACACACACACACACAAAAACACCAACACACACACACACACACCCCCACTTTGTGGACGTTTGTTTCTCCATTCAAAGACGATCAACACTTTTTTTTAGGCAAAAAAACAAAAACGATGGAACCGTCATTGTCACAAAAAAGGGGATGTTAAAAAAAAAACCGGGGGGAGGGGGGGGTAATATGCCATGTCTGACTGAATGCGATTCACAGTTAGTTTTTTTCTGAATTCTATTTTAGAAAAAGACATCATCATGTTTTTCTCTTGCGTTGCAACCCCCTGGGCTTGGCCCCGTTGCCATGGCGATATCATCAGCAACATCGGGGGTCTTCTGAGAACAGACGGAGGCTGAAAAAGGGGTGGCGCTTATATCCGTGCATATTCTTCTCTCTGTCTCTTTTGTGTCTGTCCCGTCTGCGCGCCCGTCTGTCTGGGCTGTCTGTCTGTCTCTCTCTGGGCCCCTCTCTCTCTCTCTCTGTCTCTCTGTCCTGTCCTCTCTCTCCTCTCTCTCTCTCTCCTCTCTCTCTCTCTCCTCTCTCTCTCCTTTTCTCTCTTTCCGCTCCCCTCTTTCTCTCTCTCTAATTCTCTGAGTGTGTGCATTTTTGTTATTTTAGTATTGCCTTTCTGTCCTTATTCTTGTCTATTGGTTTGCTGCGGTTGTTGTCTCTTGTTTTTTTTTTTATTGGCTTTTTATTGTATTTATTGTTGTTTATTAGAGGGTTTTATCGTGATCTTATCCCTGATAAGGGCAAGGGACTGGGTGTAAAAAAAAAAGCACATGAGTGCTTATTCATTATCCTCGAAATAAAAAAAATTTGACTTGACTTGATTTGACTTCACTTGACTCTCTCCTGGTCAGAAACTGCCTGTTTTTTTTCTACTTTAATCCGTCTTTTTATCTATCTCCTGTCTGTCTGTCTGTCTGTCTGTCTGTCTGTCTGTCTGTCTGTCTGTCTGTCTGTCTGCCTGCCTGCCTGTCTGCCTGCCTTCTGTCTGTCTGCCTGCCTGTCCTGCCTGTCTGTCTGTCTGTCTCCACTCTGGGAGTAGAGGGAGGCTGGTTGCCAGAATCTTCAGTTTGTGCCCCCACGGTCCACGGGACTACGGGACAGGTGAAAGTGAAGGTGAAGACATGTCTGTCATGTCTGTCTGTTTGTCTGTCTGTGTGTCTGACCCTGTTGTCTCATTTGATCCTCATTTGATCCCTCATTGTATCCTCATTGGATCCTCATTCTCTGCCCTGTCCGTTATTGAACGAGTGTCTCCATGCATACCGATTCAAATCCCCCCGATGTATAATTACTTACGCCAGTCAGTCGCTATACGTCCTGATTGGGTTTTGATTCGGTTTCCTTTTTCTGTCGGATGAAACAACACAAGACAAAAGAACGCACCTACATACACGCACGCGAGCGCGTGCGCGCGTACACACACAACACACACACACACACACACACACACAACACACACTACATACACACACGCGCACGCGCACGCGCACGCGCACGCCACGCAAGCTCTCTCTCCTCTCCCACTATCAAACTTGTTTTTCTCTATTTTGGTGTTCCATATCCACGGTGTTTTTTTTTCTTTTGTTGTTGGTTATTGTTGTGTTGTTTTGTTGGGGTTTTCTTGTTTGGAGGGTGGTATTTTGTGTTTCTTTTGTTGAGCGTTTCTGCTTTTGTTGTTTTGTTTTTGTTGCTGGGTTTTGTTTGGTTGTTGTTGTTTTTGTGGGGGTGTTTCCTGTGTTGACTTGTTTGGGACTTTTCTAAGATTGAAATGTAGCTGTTTCTAAAAGCAATAAAAAAATATTTGGTGGGTTTTTTCCAGGATAGGGAAAAAAAACTGTTGACTAACGCGTACTTCGTTGTCTCCTCTCTCTCTCCTCTCTCTCTCCGTTCTCTCTCTCTCCTCTCTCATCTCTCTCTCTCTCTCTCTCTCTCTCTCTCCACATCTCTCTCTCTCTCTGTGTCTCTGTCTCTCTCACTGGTCTCTGTCTCTCTCTCTCTCTCCTCTTCTATCTCTCTCTCTCCTCTCTCTCTCTCTCTCTCTCCTCTCTCTCTCTCTCTCTCTCTCAAATAAAGTCATGGGACTGGTGGTGATGATGGATGATGTTGATGAAGATGACGTAGGAGGAGAAGAGGAAGAGCAGGAGGAGGAGGACAACGATGATCGTGATCATGATGATAACATTTAGTGTTATTACATACGTAACTATACAGAGGATAATTATAAAGTCATATCAGGTTTAAATCTTAGCAGTGAGTAGAGTCACTGTACTTCTTACCCTGTCTCGTATTGTATTGCATTGTATTGTACTGTATTGTTTTGTACTAATTTTGCTCTATATCATACTGCTTCTATTTGATTTCACTGTATTGCACTGCACAGCATAGCATCTGTATTGCATTGTATTAGATTGCATTGAATTGAACTGTTTTAGAGTATGGTATTGCGTTTGCAAACTCACTTCACTGCACTGTACTGCACTGCACTGCACAGAACTGTACTGCATTGCGTTGTTTTTGCATTGCATTGAATTGAACTGTTTTTTGTATATTCATATTGCTTGCAAACTGACTTAACTAAAGTGTTACCGCACTGCATTGCATAGAACTGTAATGCATTGCATTGTATGTATTGTTTCGTTTTTGTAATCACAGATTTCTCTGCGACAAATTTGGAGCTGCTTTAAAAAAAGGAAGCGTGATCGAGACTGAAAAAGAAGACATTTTCCCCTCGTTAGTGTATTTGCGGTCTCTTAAGAGATGACAAGTCAGTTTACGCCAGAAAATAAATCTTTTGTTGCTCACACAAGGTTGTTGGTCTTTTCATATGCGCTAAGCTAAATCTGCACTCAATCGAACCCAAAATAGCTTTTTTTGCATTGTATTGTATTAAATTGTATACCACTTAAAGTCAAAACAGACTTATCTGCGTGAAATTCTGGCAGCTCTCCCCCAGGGAGAGCGCGCGTGTCGCCACAAAAGCAGCGCGTTTTCCTGTCTGCGTTTGTATTAAAATTGGTTTCCTATCAGAGTGGCTCTTTTCTGCAGAATTTTGCCAGGGACAATTTTCTTGTTGGCATGAGTTCTTTAAAGTACTTTTTAATTTTTCAAAATTGAAAAAAAAAGAAAGAAAATCCTTACAAACTGCTCTGCACTGACACCGTTCTCGCTGGAAGCACAGCTAAAATGAAAAAAAACAAACACACAAATCATTGAGACAACTCTTTCCACTCAAAATCTAACGAACTAAGCAAACAAACAGACAATCATACAAACAACAACAAAAAACCTCGAAAGATCCTAAATTAAGTAATCCTTACCAAATAAAGAAGGAAAAAAAAGCAAAAATAATTATAAGTTTAGAACAGAGTCTCTTTGGTACGGCTGACACTGTCAGTTAAAAATTGTAGCAGCTGTCAAACAAAATACCAATACTTTCAACTTTGAAGCGACAATGTCAGTTGCTATCTTCGTCGCTGCTCTGCTGTCAATATTTCATGGTTTTTATTTTTCATTTTATATGCCTATATACCATGTATTATATACGCGCGCGCGCGCGCGCGCACACACACACACACACACACACACACACACACACACACACACACACACACACACACACACACACATACAAAAACCCACACAGCACAAATACCACACACATATACACACGCGCGCGCGCGCGCACAGACACATGTACGCACACATGCACACACACACACGCATACACACAACACACACACACACACACACACACACACACACACACACACACACACACACACACACACACACTGGTTTACGGTGGGTTTTTAATCTTGGTCTTCTAATTTACACAGCGGCACAGTTTTAAATTTACAGCTTTACAATTTTACGAGGAAAGAACCCTGGAATATCCCCAATAAGAAACACGATCGGATTGGATCGATATGCAAACGCCCCCCCCCCCCCCCCCCTCCTTCGCCCCCCACCCCCCACCCCACCCCACCCCACCCCTGTCAGGATACAAGAGGCCATCAGTATAAAATTAATAGCAACCCCAACTTCCAGAAATTCTGTGCTAGGAATTCCCCTCTTTTCTATCCCTCTCTTTCTTTCTGCGTTGTTTCCCTTTTCTTCCCGTTGCCTCATTCTTGTCTATTTTCTACCTTCTTGGTCCATTTTTCCTGCCATTTTTTTCCCTAAAGGACTTAAAAGATAACAATTCTCTCCCACACCGAAACCAGGTGCTTAAGGTCTGACTTGTCAGACCCTTAACAGCAGTGCAACAACCGCATTTTT
>CM060331.1:15866729-15869229 GCA_030674155.1 Stramonita haemastoma | reverse complement strand
CGAGAAGACCCATCAGAAAGGGAAAAGGGAGAGGGGGAATGGAAAGAAAAGATAACTAACCATTGACGTCAAAGGACTTGACTAAGGCTTTTGATTCCGTACGGGGAGAGAAGCTGAGGACGGAGGAAGGGGGGGGGGGGGAGTTTCTAATAATGCCGATACGTCTGGATTTTGGGGTTCTTTTTTTTTTTAGGGGGGGGGGGGCACCTTTCTCGCAGATTTTCCCAAGTTTAATTGATCCCTGGAGTCAGTCCACAAAGTTCGTTCCACGACCTCTGATGAGGCAGGAGACGAATCTGTCAAGGCCACTTGGAATGGCGGCGGACTGTACTACTAGGTATGAATACAGAGAAGAACGGTGGGGAAAAGTATAGCCAGCCTTTACAGGCTGTCCTGCTGTCTAGGTATGTGTCATCAATTTTAGCTGGTGAAGTGTGTGTGTGTGTGTGTGTGTGTGTGTGTGTGTGTGTGTGTGTGTGTGTGTGTGTGTTGTGTGTGCGGCGTGTCAAGTCAAGTCAAATTTTTATTTCCAGATGGTATATTGAATAAGCATTGATTTGCTTGTGTGTGTGCGTGTGCGTGCGTGCGTGCACGCGTGGTGTGACGTGTGTGTGTGTGTGTGTGTGTGTGTGTGTATGTTGTGTGTGCGTGTTGTGTTTGTGTGTGCGTGCGTGCGCGTGTGTGTGCCGCCGTGTTGTTGGGTTTTTTTTTTTAGGGAGAAGAGGAACGTGTATTTGCGAAAGAAAATGAGACAGGCTGTCTGTATCTTCATCCACGAAAAAGGAACGGTTAGGAGACAATCAATAGCAGATCTATATTCTTTCAACCAGCATCACACTCAGATCACACTCTGGCTCACTGATTTCGCACAAACTTATTGGTCTCAACTGGGTAGTTGTGTAAACACCATCTTCCCCCTCCACCAACAGGGCTTAACCGATCTTTGCTTGGCAGCACGCACGCATGCACGTGTGCCCCCCCCCCCCCCCCCCCCCCCCAAACTACCACCACCAACAACACACACACTTTACCACACAAAACAGTTTTTAACACACACACACACACACACACACACACAACACACACACACACACACACACACACACACACTTAACACACACTAACACACACACACACACACACACACACACACACACACACACACACACACACACACACACACACACACACACACACACACACCTTTAAACACACACACACACACACACACACACACACATCACACACACACACACACACACACACACACCCCCCTCACCCCACCCCTACACACACACACACACACACACCACACACACACACACACACACACACACACACACCTCACACACCACACCACACACACACACCCCCCTCACCCCCTACACCCCACCCTACACACACACACACACTTCCTCCACCCCCCTACCCCCCGCCCCTACCCCCCCTCCACTTTCCCCCACTCCTGCCTCAGGCCCCACAATCTCTGTGATCTCTGTTCTGAAGAAAGAAGAGGCACTTGACCATAAAGGACAAAAAAAAAACCCCAAGCAGTCCCTATTGGTTAAAGAAGAAGAGTCTGTCTTTCTCTGAAGGTTAGAGAGCTATGCGTGTGTCACTGCGTGGAGAAAATCATATCACTTACGCTGCACTTCACTTGCAAAGCCAACGATAATGAGGAAGCAAGCAAGGGTGTGTGTGTGTGGAGTGCAGAGGCTGCTAAAAAAATCCACTTTTGCATGCTGGGTGAACATGGGAACACGTCACCTTCACCTTCACCTATCCCGTAGTCCCGTAGAGGCACCACTGAAGATTTTGAAACCAGCCTCCTCCATTCCTCGCGGCCCTTTCCTTTCTGTAGCAAATGGTTCCACTCAAGGCCAGAACATTGTAGACTAGCTATATACTTTTCTTTTTGGTTCCTCGGTACTGCAGCTCCGAGGTTCACCAATGGTGGGATTTTGCGTATGCGACCGTTTTGTGCCCTGGTTTGGGAACTGGTTGTCAAGTCCTCATGGGTTCAAATGAATTAAGACTTCAGGCCAACGTCGCTTTCCAGAAAAAGCTAGAACACAACCAGGCTTTGTTCATGTAAAAACCAAAAAAAGTCCTATATAAATACTTGTACACATTCTACAGACATATAAGATTTTTAAAAGCCCATGAATCGGAAGAGGACTTTATTGGAAATAGTAACAACAATTGCAGAGCACACACAGAGTGTGACCTGTATCATCCGACACAACACACAGTGTGTCTCCTCAAAGAGGAAAGCAGCGAGGGAGAGGAGATGGGCGCCCCCTCAACATGCTGGCCCCTAGAGAAGCTAAGGTCTCTGACGCCTCGCTGCCCCTACGAACCACACAGTTACGGACACCTACCTAAAAGAATCTAAGATTTAGCATTAGGCCAATCACAAGTGTGACACAAACAGAAAGAAGGTTCAAAAGCGATGGGTGCCGAGGCATTTCATGAAACAATCCACCCACTGATGGATAGA
>CM060331.1:15831729-15861729 GCA_030674155.1 Stramonita haemastoma | reverse complement strand
GCTTGCAAGTTGCTTGCTTGGTCGGCTGGCTGTGGGGTTGGTTGGCTGGTTGGTTGATTGGTTGGTTGGATGGATGGCAGGTTGCTAGATTGATTAGTTTGAGGATAGGTTGGTTGGCTGATGGTTGGTGGGTTAGTTTATTGGCTGGTTGTTTGACCGGCTGGTTGGTCAGTTGATTGGCTGGTTGGTTGGTTGGTTGATGATTGGCTGGCTGGTTGATTTGTTTGCTGGTTGATTGTTTTGTTAGTTGATAGGTTGGTTGGCATGGCATGCTTTCTTTTTATTTGTATCTTCTACACTAAACACATTTCAGAATTCAGTCTAAGAGTAAGACATGTTGATGCACATTGATTAAAACCGTATGTAGAGCATAGGAGTATACTATACTCCTATCACTATGTGATATAAAAAGACATCCTTACTTTGCACCAGTCCAATTCAGCAGAAAATATGACAGCAGTCAAGCTCTAATCTTTTTTAACCAGACTGAGAATATTCAGCAGAGCGAAATAAAGCATGTGCCATATTGGCACGTGTAAGCAGAGATATAAAAAACAAAGTATTGATGATACCAAGAATAAAAACTATAGATCTACATGTTTTTGTTTGATAAAAACTTTGTTTTCACCTGTTCAAATGCAAAAAAGAACACACATTCATTACCTTGAAGTCAGTCTTGAGGTATGAATTTTTAAAATCCACCAAAAAAATCATTCAATTATGCCATTTTATTGAACATAAATACTGAATGAAACTAATTTCTCATGTCTAAGTTGAAATAAGTGCTGGGCCTGACCTGTCAGGTGCTTAGTGGCAGTGCAAAAGCATTTTTACTCATGAATATGACAGACAACAATGGTTGGTGTAACAAGAATAAGAAACTTGTTTCTTGGATGGATAATATGCATGAAATATATCTTCTTGATTATTGTATTGTTCTACTAATTTGTATGCTAAAGCATGTCACATGCATTCATGAGTATGCATGTACACCACACATACACACAATCACACGTATACATGCATGCATGTACACACACACAAACACACACACACACACACACAACACACACCACACACGCACGCACGCACACACACACACACACACACACACACACACACACACACACACACACACACACACACACTTTTACCCTTTCATTCACATGGACTTGTTCAAGCACAAGACACTAGACAGAAAGACCGAGCAGGCAAAGAAAGAGAGAATAATTTCAATAGCTCAATGGTTTTCTTTACTCAGACAGGGTCTTTCAAAAAAAAAACCTTTTCAATTCATGATAAATGATATTGATAATACTAATAATGATGATACTAATCATCATCAACGCTGTTTTGATCAGTGTCAGCAGCAAAGGAAAATGTTCTTGAGTATGTGAATATAAATTTATCATATCAGGCTTACAACTGATGCAAGCAACTCTCTCTCTCTCTCTCTCTCTCTCTCTCTCTCTCTCTCTCTCTCTCTCTCTCTCTCTCTCTTTAAATTTTATTTTACATTTTTATGATAGTATCTCTACCCCCCCCCTCATAAGGAATTAGTTAATTTTTTTCCCCCTTTATCAATTGTATGATTTGGTCACATGTAAACTTTACAGGTGGTGTGGATTGATGTTTTCAGTTGTTTATTTATCTAGTTTTCTTGTTTGCTCCTTACTATTAACACTTTTTTTATTTTCCATAATCAAATATTTTTATTGTGACTTCAGATTCTGTTTCTGATTGAGTGCATTTTATTACTTTATATTATAGTGTCCTTATTCTTGTGTGTTGTTTGGTACTGCGTAAGCTTATGTTTAGTACTTTCAACTTGATGTATCCTGAAAGCGGGACTGGATGTAAAAAAGCACATGAGTGCTTATCTATTATCCTCGAATAAAAACTTTGCTTGCCTTGCTTGCCTTGCCTGCCTTGTCTCTCTCTCTCTCTCTCTCTCTCTCATCTCCTCTCTCTCTCTCTCTCTGGGGCTGGATGTTATTTTAAAAAAAAAAAAAAAAAAAGCACATGGGTGTTTATTCATAATCATGGAAATAAAAGAATTTGATTTCACTTGATTGATCTCTCTCTCAATGGTAGGCCAATCGATGTTGTTACACACACACACACACACACACACACACACACACACACACACACACACACACACACACACACACACACACACAACACAAACACAACACAACACAACACAACACACAACACAACACAACACACACACACCAAAACCACACACACACACACACACACCACACACCTTCATAACACACACACACACACACACACACACAACACTCACACAGGCGGGATCTGCCTCGCGCCTCTACTTGATATGTATGTATGTCTGCTCCGCGGAATCAATAATATATTAATAATAGAATAAATCCGATGCAAGACCTGCTGTTGTATTGCGGGAGAGAGAGAGAGAGAGAGAGAGAGAGAGAGAGAGAGAGAGAGTCGACGGAACAGCTTGGGCGCAAGTCATGCGTAACTAATTCAGCAGAAAGTCGTCTGCTTCGATTCATTCACAGCACAATCGGACAATGTGAAAATAAAAATCGACAGTGAAAGCACACCAGAAAATGCATCAAACTCACCATTTAATTGTTTGACAATCTCTGGAGTTTTCTGGACAACTGCACCTGGAGAGATCCTGCGATTCACAAAATAGACGGTGTTCGGAAAATCTTATTGATTTACATCTGCGGCGCCATTTTGGTTTCTGCTTGGAACTCTCAAATCTAAAACGGTGTGCATCTAAATAAAGACTCGACCACACTGGTTAACAAACCACACCCGAGTACGTTGATTTTGCGCAAGAAATGTATCCGTTACATATTTTGTGACTTGTCGATTGATTAAAATATGCTTGGTTGTTTAACTGCCATAACATAGACTTTGATGGTGACAGTTATACGACAGTTATACTCCGACAAATCGTACAAACTGTAGATTTCACACACACACACACACACACACACACACACACACACACACACACACACACACACAAAGTAAAAACCAAGTATTCCCAGAATGTGGTAGGTGCTTGTTCTCACCCTTTATCTTGTGAACACATTCTTTTTTTTTTATTGCCCTATCTTGACATAATTATGCAAAAATTCTGGTATCATAGATCTGAAAAGGGAATCTGTGGGTTTACTCACTCGTAGACCAGAAGTTTTTGATATTGCGAAAAGTTATTTCTCGGTCTGCTATTAATGTTCTGTTACAGGTTTTCTTTTGAATTTAATTGTTTTAATTGCTGGGCTTGTTTTAGCTACTTTTAATTCTTGTTTAAGTCGGTCTAATATCACCTATAGTGAACAGACTTTGAATGAAAAGCAAACAAGCAAAACACACACACAGGTAAACAGGTAAATAAGTAAATAAATGAATAAGATAAAATAAAAACGAAAAAGAAATGAGACTACCCGATAATTTTTTAAACATAGAACTATAAATAATAATAACAATAGCAACAATAACAGTAATGACAATAATAACAAAAAGAATAACATTAAACACAATGATGATAGGAAACAAACAAACAACTTGACAACTTTAATCATTCTGTTTTACGTCTGCTACTCTCTCCTCTCCTGTTTTTCCCTAATAAGATTTTCCTCTTTTTTTCCATCCCTCTTCAGCAACACCTCTCAATGTTTCAGTGCCAGTATCAAAACTTTATCCTCTCACTAAGCAGAGAAATCCATATCAGTTTCAAGCCATATATAAAAACAAAAAAAAAACTGCGGGAAAAAAAACCACGTTTATCACAAAAAGTAATACAATCAAAACTCAATCCAAGAAGGAAGATGACAGGACGGTGAAGACGTTCACCTGCCTAACAAGTAAACCATGAAGTTCTGCGTTCGATTCCCAGCCTTTTCTGTTCTTCGCAGCTTGATGAGAAAATTGAACTGAATGTCTTCTTCTTCTTCTTCTTCTTCTTCTTCTTCTTCTTCTTCTTCTTCTTATTATTATTATTATTATTATTATTATTATTATTATTATTATTATTAATGTCAAAGTCCTCCAGATGAGACTAAAGGTCATGTGCGAATGCATGCAGAACAACTTGCCCAAACATTAAAAACCTGCTCCGCCTTCCAGAAGAACAAACCACTACGTGCCAGTAGGAACAGATGACAATTTTTTTTTAAAGACACATGCATACAGGTGTCGTGTTTAAACACCATCCCCGATGTCGGAATGCAGCTACTTAAAATTAATGTCTGTGTGGGTTTTTTGTTTGTTGGTTGGTTTTTTGTTGTTGTTGTTTGTTGTTGATTTTTTTTGATTTTTTTTTTTTTTGGGGGGGGGGATACATTTGAAAAAAAAATCTTACGAATTGGTGTACCAAGGAGATCTAGGTGAGAAGTGGAAACAGACAATAAGCAATCAAGCAAAAATCAGTCTTAAAAATCGCACGCGCGCGCACACCACACACACACACACACACACACACACACACACACACACACACACACACACACACACACACACACACACACACACACACGCGCGCGCGCGCGCGCGCGCGCGCGCGCGCGCGCCACACACACACACACACACACACACACACACACACACATGTTCCAGTACAAAAATGATTATAACACTTTATACAATAAGAGCAATAGCAATAAATGATGCACTATATTACACTCTTTTTTTTTTTTAATCCACAGCTCCTTGTCTTCATGACTGTGTCTTCTCCTCCTTCACCCTCCTCCAAGATTGGGGGACGGATAGCCTAGTGGTCAGAACATTGCGCTGGCAATTTGAAGACCCGGGTTCGAGTCCGGTCGAGGAAATTTTCTTCCTGGAGTTAACATCAGTGCTGACTCCACTCTCCCCAAAAGTCCTTCGGATGAGACTTTAAACCGAGGCCCCGTGTGCGAACGCACGCAGAACATCTTGCGCACACGTTAAATCCTGTTCCGCTTTTCGTAAGAGTAGGCCATCGTGTGCCGGTGGGAACAGATGACATGATTTACAAATTTGCATACACACGAGGACCGGATGAAAAAAAGCATACGATTGCTTATTCTGTTATCCTCGATATAAAAGAATAAATAAATAAATAATAAATAAGATCCTCAGAAACCACGAAACAAAAGTAATGACTTGAATTGAGTTGCGATCTGTATCATATGGGTATCAATCCTCTCAATAATTGAACAGGGGGAAGCCGGGGGCTGGAAAGGGAGATGCAACATTATAGACTAGTATACAAGGACTGTAACTGCTCTCCATGTTATAATAGTTATTTCAGTGCGCAAACCGTAGTATCACTTAAAGGGGCATAATTTTATGCAGCTTACAAAAAGCATGATGACAAGAGTTGTCTGTATTGTGTAGTTAATGAGTCGGAATGTAAATCTTCATGAAAACAATAGTGCTTTGTACAGTGCGATTTTTTTTACGAAAGAGTGTATTGCTCAGAATGGATATTGAACATTCGTTGAAATTAAATAGACATTAGGTTTGACAGGTTTTTTTGAAACACAGACTTCTGCATTTATTTTTATTTATTTATTCTCTTATATCGAGGATAATGGAATAAGCAATCATATGCTTTTTTGCATCCAGTCCCTGTGTGTATGCAGTTTTGTAAATGTAATCTGTTCCCACCAGCACACAATGGCCTACTCTTACAAAAAGCGGAACAGGATTTAACATGTGCGCAAGATGTTCTGTAAACAAAGATAGTTTATATTGTGGTGTTATGAAAACAAAGTATAATTTCACAGTCATGGTCACAAGTGTTGGAAAGAAGTAATGAATGGATGTTTAGTCACAATTACAAAATGTTCTAAAAGGAAAAAGTGCATTAGTGAGTTGCCAAATAACAATATGATTTCATTATTTAGGTTCAGGTGTATTAATCATTTGTTGCTGATTGAAACAGGACGAGTGAATGGCATTCAGTGCACAAATGTTTTCAAATTTTGTTCCGACAAAAAAAAAAAAAAACTATCAGAACTGAACAATTTTATAGCACAAGAATAGCCTCATGAAATTGATGAAGAGGTTGACATTTCTATTTCTGTCACATGCATTGTTGTAAATGTTTTTGTTAATGCAAATTATATCATGTAATCTCTGATTTTCTTTGTTGAAAAATTCTATGCCCCCAACTGGGGTCAAAAGTGAATTAAATTTTGAACCTTGAAGTGTGTGTGTATGTGTATTTGTGTGTGTGTGTGTGTGTGTGTGAGAGAGAGAGAGAGAGAGAGAGAGAGAGAGAGAGAGAGAGAGAGAGAGAGAGAGAGAGAGAGAGAGAGAGAGAGAGAGAGAGTGTGTGCGTGCGTGCGTGCGTGCGTGCGTGTGAGAGAGAGAGAGAGAGAGAGAGAGAGAGAGAGAGAGAGAGAGAGAGAGAGAGAGAGAGAGAGAGAGAGAGAGAGAGAGAGAATTTTGTTTAAAAGGCTGTTTGTGTTATTTCATGCATTAGTATGCTGAAGGGAAAAACTGGAAAAAAAGTGAACTGAATACACACACACACACACACACACACACACACACACACACACACACACACACACACACACACACACACACACAAGAAAAGTCAGCATTCTTGAATACAAATATGTTTTATTTCATAACATACGCCATAACAAGGACATACAGAATGGTATATACTGCAAAAAGCACAGGATAATAAAAAGATCAGGATCTTCCACAAAAAAGCCCCCAGCACATTTAATTAATTAACTAATTCCTTTCAGCAACCTGCTGCTTGAAAAAGATTATCAGGGACAATAGGTATCAACATACTGTGACAGTTATGTATAGTGTCTGCACACACAGGGTTCACGAAATATAAACGTGCAGGATGTTTCTTCATATCTTTCAAAGAAATACTACACACACACACATTCACCTAAAAAAAATATGTATATAAAACCTTGCAAAAGAGGATTAATTAATACTTGCTGACAATGCTTTCAAGGCATCTTCGTACATCTTACAATCTGCAATATCAACGACATGCACACAATAATTATACCCTGTGCCGCAAAAAAAGAAAAAAGGGGACACTTATGAAACATCTTGATCTATGGTCTGTCTTTGACGATGATATTAACACTCAGAACAGCTTTTGAGAACAACAGGGCTGTGAATAAAAATTGTTCATAAGAGACCTGAAAATCAGACTGGTCAACTAAATATGTGAAACTCATTCAGACCTTTTCATACACCTCTTTTCCTTTTTGCAAAATAAAAATAAAATAGCCACCAAAGATGTCAGACCTGCTGTGATCATTTTCTACAAATATTTTTTTTAGTTCTACATGCACAACAAATATTGACTAAGAAGCAAGATTTGCTCTAGCTACTCCATACTATGCTTACTGTACATGGAAATACAAAAAACAAAATAGAACATTCATCCGTAAGTTCCCATGCTACATGCATCCTGATACAGAGGAGCTACAAGACAAATATGTTCCAGTGTCTTATTACACATCTTTCATTATTCTGTCAGATGTTTTCTGCGTGTTTTTTCACAGAAACAAAGCAACAACTACACAGACGTTTCTGCCCCTCTGGTACTTCACAGAGAATATGCCGCCTTCTTACAAGAGCTCTGTTAGGTTAGTCCACATGAAATTGTTCACAAAAGCAGCACCCAGAATCCTGTCTTAAGATATGCGCCTGAAAATACTTTAAATACAAAAGAAAGCATATACAGTAGCAAACAAACATCGCGCTACTTGGATGTACTAATAATATTCTGCTGGAAAACATGGTTCATACCTGGTCGTACTACTGAGGTAATCCTAACATCCTAGCAGCATATATCACACCACAGAGATTGATTCCCTTGTGTTCTGGAAGAAAACATTACACCTCTGGGACTCATAAACCTTCTATAAGCAAACATCATACCTTTGCGGCATGATGTTCATATTCTTTGATCTAACGTGTCCAGTCCTGGAACACCGACTGTAACTTAAGTTCTGGGATTGCAAAGGGAGGAAAGTCTCGAGTTAAAGCCCTTATCTGTTCAATGGAAATCTGCATATCGTTCATTAATTAAAGCAATAAACAAAATGCATAATCATGATGGAAACACTCACTGGCAAAAAAATTGAATAAATAAATTCTATGAAGGATGACTAATTCACAAAAAAAAAGTTTGAAATAAAACACTGTTAATTTCCAAGAATTATTCATGTTTAATATATATATATTTTTTTGACAATCGTTTAGTATCAAAAAAAGGCCTCTCTTTTTTTGTATGTATATCTAACGGCCACAAATTTCTCCAGATCCCTGTCTAAATGGCAGTTAAGTCATAATTGCATGAATTTGTTAGTCCCAATATCTTAATAAACTATATCAGCTGAATGACTAGATTAATGAGGACATGTCTGCCTCCCATAATTATCCTTGTTCTGCTTCCAAATCCAAGATGTTCTTTTTCGGTTTTTGACCTTTACATAACATGCATAAAGAGATCAAGACTGTGTATATCATAATTTAAATTATAATCGATATTTAACAGAGTTTTTAAAAACCAAAGCCATCAAGAATTACACACTGACATTTTTTTCATGCAAAATAAGAACAAAAACACACCGTATAATTATCTAAATATAAGACATAAAGCAAAAACTTGAATAGTCAAAGGGCAAAGTTGCCACAAAAGATCTGAAAACGCATAATAAAAAATGCAATGAAAGTTATCATGTAAGTATAAAGATCAGAGAGAGAGAGAGAGAGAGAGAGCGCCAAATGTGTTTATCACAACGAGATTTGAGAAGATTTGAAAAAAATAAATAATAGATATTGATTAAAAAATTATAAAAATAAATATTTTGTTAAAATTCCAATACAGAAAAACATGCACTTCTGAGGAAAAATGAATATCATTCAAAGATGACAGCACCCTGTCTAGATACTCAGAAAGAGACTGTATCTACAGAAAAAAAAGGGTGATTATAGATTTTTTTTTTCCAAAAGCCACAGTACCCAAAAATATTGGGTAGGAAAGAAAGAAGAGACTTTCTCAACAGAAAAAGCTTCCATTTTGCTCAAATTGACTTTATACAGCATTCACACACTGCACTCGAAGAAACAGATATCTGCTAAACACATATGAGGATTATTTTGTATTTCAAAATCTTTTTTTCTTTCATAAATTACCTAGGCTCTCAAGCTGGGAGGGGGGGGAGGGGGGGGTAGGTGGGTGGGGGGGGGGTTCCATAATTTTTTTAAAGCTGTCATAATACAGGCTGGAATGGACATGTTTTTGTTTTCTCTAAAGTCAACAGTCTGCACAGAACTAAACACACAGACACACACACACACACACACACCTATCAAGTTTTCCTCTTTCTTACCTATCTACTCTACACAGTACAACATGCACAAACACATTCTCCTTTCTTTCTACTCTCTGTTGTTTGACAAGTATACAAATAGATTTAACAACTTCAAAGCATTCTTGAGCAATGGGATCTACTTCGTTGGTTATGCAGTCACAGCAAATACTGTTCTTTGCATAGTGATATGGTTTACTGAAATAAATTACATTTCAAAGTATATTCCGAACTTGTAAAGACAATTCATAAAGTTACTTTTCAAAAAAAAAAAAAAAGAAAAACTGAATATTTTGCTAGTATTGACTTAATGTGCTGATATATTTCCACACCAAAAGTATCCTTGCAATATGAATAATATGAATCACTTAAAAAAAACAAAAAACAGAAATAAACACACGGTCTGAATGAATGTTACCAGTTAAAAAAAACATTACTTTCCATTGCACTTGAAACAAAATAAACGTTCATTGCTCTTAATGCATTTTACCCACTTAAATCTATCACTTTCAAAGGCATGAAAAGAGAAAGACTGCTTCCTTTAAAACAAAAAAAGGTTACTTGTTCCTCACGTTCTCTTATACTGCTGCTAATAACATCAAACACCTTGAGCAAACAGACACGCTGATTGAAGTCAACAATATTTGGTCTTCCGTTTCCTTGTTGACACAAAGACTTAATCACGTCAGTACACTGACACAGAGAGAGAGAGAGAGAGAGAGAGAGAGAGAGAGAGAGAGAGAGAGAGAGAGAGAGAGAGAGAGAGAGAGACAGAGACAGAGACAGAGACAGACAGAGAGACAGAAAGAGACAGAGAGAGAGAGAGAGAGAGAGAGAGAGAGAGAGAGAGAGACAGAGACAGAGACAGACAGAGAGACAGAAAGAGACACAGAGAGAGAGAGAGAGAGAGAGAGAGAGAGAGAGAGAGAGAGAGAGAGAGAGAGAGAGAGAGAGAGAGAGAGAGACAGACAGACAGACAGAGAGACAGAGAGAGAGAGAGAGAGAGAGAGAGAGAGAGAGAGAGAAGAGAGAGAGAGAGAGAGAGAGAGAGAGAGAGAGAGAGAGAGAGAGAGAGAGAGAGAGAGAGAGAGAGAGAGAGAGAGTGTGAGTGTGTGAGTGTGTGCGTGCACACTCGGGGATTAGGAATGAGGATAGGAGAGGGGTGGGGCAAACTATGTACCTTTTTGTATACATATCCATGGATGTACAGTGACACCAAATTTTATAAATTTATTTTCCGATTTGCTCCACAAACCAGATTATCAACTATTCGTCAACAAATATTCAAGTCTCACAATGTTTTCTTTACTTTACAAAGAATAAAGAAATTGAGGGATTTGACACAAGTGAATGTGACAACATGAATGATTTCTTGATTAATGATGAGAACTATTCCATAAAGAAGCTTTTTTTTCTAGAATAAAGAATCAACCCTGTTTCAAAGAAAAATATATTGAAATAGAAAATTATTACAGTTCAAGTCAAGGTAAGTCAAAAAGTACATTTTAAAAAATAATGCCATGCTTCAGTAAATCCTTGATTTGATTAAACAAGTTAAAGGTATCAGGCACACAAACTCAGCATATTGGTGATGGATGATATATCGTGTAATACTGATGGCATAAAGCATCAAGTTCAAAGTGTGGATTTTAGGGAAGACGAGCAGAATGAGCTTTTACAGTTCTTTTGAGCATTTTTCTTCTGAGAAAACTAAAAACCCCACTTGAATTTTCCAACCAGTCCGACTGAGTGTGTAAAACTATAAAACCAGTGATTGAGAAAAAAAAAATATATATATATATAAATAACAACAGCAAACACACACAAACAAGTTTAAAAAGAAACTAGTTTTTGAACAAATCTTCCCTTTTCTGGGTTGTGTTTTTCATATAACACCTTAATTCATTAAAAACTACACACGCGCTGGTCTCATCCTAACACTCCTAAAAAAAAATAGAATACAACAAAATATAGATCTATAAATCATTTTTTAATGGAGGAGGGGAGACCTGTAGTCTTGACCAAAAAAAAAAAAATAAAGTAAAATTTTCTCAAAAAACGGAAACTAAATCAAAGCCACTGTCAGGGTGCTGCAATGTGTACATAAGCAGAAGTATTTGCAAAAATAAAAGCACAATAGCCACCAAAAAAACAAAGACAAAAATATCAACAACAGCAGCAATACAAAATGAGAGATAATCCTAGGTATTTCCTATTGTTACTGTAGCTCATAAATATTACAGTACAAAATAAGCACCACAAAAGCTGACTTTTTAAGTATGGTTTAATGCCAGTTATTTTCCATCACAAACAGTAAACAAAGTACAGATCCTTCTTCAAAAGCTGTAAGGAACATGACAAAGACTTACAATACACAGGGGTGGGTTTTCTTTTTTTTTATATCAGAAATCAAATGTATGGATCTTAGCTGCAGGAAGCCATATTTTTACATGAAGAAAAAAAGAATTCCTTAAACCACTTACAGATCATTTCACGCCATTTCATGTTGCTTACAGCCTCAGGCTATATCACGGCTGTCCCCTTATCCAATGTCTATCTATCTCAGATCACAGATGAACAAGAAGACGGGCTTAAATTTAATGAATTCTAAAAATAAGACTTTTTCAGATCATAACTGAACACAGAGACAAGTTGCAGCCTAAACAGCACACACCTGAAAATGACTGTTTTTTTCTGGTCACATCATAACTGAATGAAGAGATTGGTCAGAGCTCAAAGAATCTACTAAAAAACCTTGTCAGATCACAAAGGGACAGACTGACCGGCTTGAACCAAAACAGTATCTTTTAATCAAAGGACTTTTGTTAGATCGCAGTGACTGGTTACAAACTACAAGGGTTTATTTTGTCAGATCACAATTAAACAAGGAGCCCCGCTACAACTCACACAATAATTTAAAAAATACTGGTTACAACTTACACGGTTTCTGAAAAGACTTAGTCAGATGTAACAAAGAGACTGGTTATAGTAATACAGTATCCTACAAAAGCTTTGTCAGATGTAACTGAACAAAGAGACTGGTTATAGTGATACAGTATCCTACAAAGGCTTTGTCAGATGTAATTGAACAAAGAGACTGGTTATAGTGATACAGTATCCTACAAAGGCTTTGTCAGATGTAACTAAATAAAGAGACTGGTTATACTATAGTGATACAGTATCCTACAAAGGCTTTGTCAGATGTAACTAAACAAAGAGACTGGTTATACTATAGTGATACAGTATCCTACAAAGACTTTGTCAGATGTAACTAAATAAGAGACTGGTTATAGTGATACAGTATCCTACAAAGGCTTTGTCAGATGTAATTGAACAAAGAGACTGGTTATAGTGATACAGTATCCTACAAAGGCTTTGTCAGTTGTAACTAAATAAAGAGACTGGTTATAGTGATACAGTATCCTACAAAGGCTTTGTCAGTTGTAACTAAATAAAGAGACTGGTTATAGTGATACAGCACAAAGGCTTTGTCAGATGTAACTGAACAAAGACACTGATTACAGCTACAGGGTTTCAAAACAGAATTTGTCACATGCACATCGCAACTGAACAAACAGACTGGTTACAACCTAAACGCTTTCTAAACAGGATGTTGTCACATTACAGTCAAACGAGGAGACAGACTACACTCCACACAGAATCTTCCACACAAGACTGAAACCACATGAAGCTAAAAACAAAGCCAGCTTTCAGCTATCACACGACCAGTAAAAGAATCCAGAATCAAACTAAAAGTCTGTATGGCAGCAGCCATATTGGACCCCTACAGATAGCACGACTTTTTCTTTCCTGATTCAATAAAACACAGATACTTTCTCTTCCTTGCTCAAATCAATTTTACAAAGAAGCTTAAAATGCACACCAGTTATAAAATGCTAATATATAAAAGTATTTTCAGAAATGCAAATATGAAGGAAATATAAAAAACATGGGATCAAAACAATCCCAACCGAGGCAGTAGGAGATAAAAAATAAAAAAAGTACGTATTTCAGAAAGCCTGTCCATATCTTGACAGTGAAACATTCTCTGAAGGATTCAAGCAGGTTTTTAAGCAGGTAAAGCCCAGACAAATATGCCAATGATAAAAAAAAAATACCAACAACAATATTCATGTAAACAACATGCAAGCACATACACAAAATTATTCAATACATATACTAAGATTTAAACACAAGAACATGCCATCCAGGGTCTTCCACATGCCAAACATAGCTATCCATCTATTTTTCACTGCACTGCCCTTTTTCCCCTCTGTTTCCATACTGCAATGTTTGTCAAAAATGTGACAGTGGTACTACTTATAAAAAAAAACCTACCAAGTTAGCTGAACCAGAATCTGATATCGGGTCTGAAAAACTATTCCTGCTCCATACACCCAACCCTACAACAAAAGCAACTTGTTGTTGTAGTTAAATTGACGTCCTAGCGGAGATTTCTAATTTAGGGACTGTAAACAAAAGCAACCTTTCCCCCCACACAATTTACATATGTGCACTGTAGCCTTTAGTTCAGCAGTGGAGAAGAAGCATAGCAAGCTGTTATTCCTGGCACCGCAGTACTAAACATACCACCAGAGGAGGTTGGGAAAAGTGCATGTCTTGGCAATTCATGTCGACTTTTGCATCATCTTCAACCTCTGGTAATATGTGGGTGACAGGCCTACTGTTACTGGTTAGTACAACAGGATATGATTATTGGATAACATATGGCTTTCATATGGAATGGTCACACATATACATTTAACACTGATACTTTGTGACAATCTGTTTCACATACAGAATGGGTGTATACATTTCTTAACACCAATACTGTGTGACAATCAGTATCACATATATTATAAAAGATGCAATACACTTCTCAACATGGATACTTTTTTTTTGACCATCACATATCATAATGTCACGAGTTAACAGTTTGCCTACATTCCACTCATCTTTCATGGCATATCTTCTGTTTCACTGATGATAATTTCCATATCACACAAACTGTGTCTCACTCAGCAGCATTTTCTGCTGAGCAGCTGAAATGAGGTGTAACGTGTAGGTTCTACAACTACAGTAACAGAATTATATTAAGCTTTATGTACATGTATATTTAGCTTTGCTCCAAAAGTAAACGTTTAAGCATCAAACTTCTTCTCATTAGCCAAAAACTGCCACACAAGCACATACCTATACTCTCATTGCATAAGCGCCGAACCTTTCTGCACCCCTCCCCCTCAATTGCCACCCCACCCTCTAATAATCCTCAAACAAAGCTAGATTTTTTGGTCAATACAAACTGCAGTAAAAAGCAGACCACATATATATCCCCCTACAGGTGGAATACTTGCAAGCCTTTTCTTTCACTTGACAAGAAGAACTTAAACCATTATTAGGTGGGATGAACTTTCTGTGGGCCTTGTTCGTATCCATACAGAAGTGAATGTAAACTTAAATCCCCTTCCATTTCCAGATCACAATCATCCAACTAATAATAATAATTTTTTAAAAAAGCTCTTTTCATGAATGAAATCAACACACAGGGTCCATAAGGTCAGAGTCATCAAGAGCAAACTGACCAGGAACGGAGCACCACTCTGCATACTGTGCACACTGAGATGGAGGCAGAGGAAGGATCATGGTCATCTACTCATCTGCAGCTTGTAATGCTGATGGATATCTGATTCAGCTTACACACAGACAACTCAACTCCTTACAGACTTCCCTTAAAGCAGCATTTACAGGTACGACTACAATACAAAATTATTGTAGAAAAACAAAACACAGCTACTTTCAATTCAATACATAACAACATTCCACACTCAACTACATGAAACAATTCTTTCTACTTCCAATACCAGCACAGTATTGCTGAAATGATTGGTCAGTTCTTTTATGTTCCAGCATATTATTGTTTTAAAAAAAAAAATTGAAAAAGAAGTTCGTTGTTTAATTAAATATCAGCACACTGTCAATAAAAAGTTCATGAGGCCAGTATCAGCCCTGTTATTATTGCTTGGTACAATGGGTAACTCAGTTAAAACGTTATGCAGTAATCAATGCTGAGGTCCCTAATAAATGTAAAAAGAAAGCTATCTATTCTGTTCAAATAATACACAGAACTGGATGCTTAGGTCCCATAGAAGTTAAAAAGCACTGGACACTTGGGTCCCGAAGAAGTTAAAAAAAGAACTGGACACTTGGGTCCCAAGAGTTAAAGAAATGGACACTTAAATCCCAAAGAGGTTAAAAAGAACTGGACACTTAGGTCCCAAAGAAGTTAAAAAGAACTGGATACTTACATCCCAAAGAAGTTAGAAAGAACTGGACACTTGGGTCCCAAAGAAGTTAAAAAGAACTGGATACTTACATCCCAAAGAAGTTAAAAAGAACTGGACACTTGGTTCCAAAGAAGTCAAAAAGAAAGTGATCATTCTTTATCTTATGGTCTCACCCCCTATTTACCGGCTCCCACACAATGTAGCAAGTGAGCAAATTGACAGCTATGGTAAAAAAATACATCAACTTTGTACAACACCGACACTGCTATCATCTCTTTTGGAGTTTTTTTTTCCCCAGCCATGATTTCACACAGAGAAATCTGCCTGAAAGCGGTGTACAATACAATACAAAACAATACAACCACAGAGATAATACCAATCACATACCAAACAAATTTAAGTAGAAAACAGCTTTGAATCAAAAACTGTGTTAAAAAAAAAAATGCAGACCATGATTCGTTAAAAAAATATAAAAACATACACCACACAGGCTTACAAGCTTCGAATTGTGAGCACCTTGTGACACATCGCTTGTGGAAGACAGACCACAGGGCAGGGTTGACAAAATCGTGTCAAAACTACATGTACACTACTTACACAAACACATTCACTTCTTTACATGTACTTGAAGGAAACACTCACAGGATTCTCAAATCATGCCCTGATTTGCAACATTGAAGCCAAATACAGCGAAAGCACACAGATAAATATCAAAGTGATCACACAAAAAAATAAACCCTACATATATAAACAATGCAGATGGGTTGGGAACTTGGGGCAATGGTCAGGGATGGTGTTTCATTCTGGTAACAACTTACACATATCACACATGGTTTGTTAACAAACAAACTAAAATAGACGATAACAACGCTGTTGCTTCTCCTTTAAAAATGCATAATGACATTTGTAAGACACTTCTCAGTTTTGCTGTGCCCCTTCTAGCTCCACGTCAAAGAAACAATTAATGCTGTCTTCAAAAATGAAACAAATTTGAATCATAAAAAAAGCCAAGGCAATGCTGGTGTTGTAATTGAAGGAACTGCAATTTACAATTTATAAAAAACTAACCAGATTCAGATTTCCATGTCAATGTTTGTGCAAGATAGCCTGTATTTCACACTTAGAACAATATGTGTGTTTAATCTTTATCATACTGCAAGCAATACATGTCTAATCCTTTGACACTCGACACAAACATTTGGTTTAATCTTAATGAGCCACATTTAGAAATGAAGTTAGCCGCAAATACGTAGGGTGTTGCATCAGAATAAGTATTCTTAGATTGAATCCGTCCTGAAATTAACAGTGTGTATAGTACTCTGAACAAAACACAGGAATTTTATAGCATTCCATCCAAGTTTTAACTTGTCTTTCTTTAGCCACAGAGAAAAGACAGCAAAATTGTTTTAAGCTATAACCTTTTTCTCTTCTCTCCCTCTTTTTTTTTTAAGGATCAATGTTGAATATAAGGTTGGTATCTGCATACTGACGCAAGTCAGATTTTACAGACTTTTTAAGGCATCAAAAATGTCATCTTGGTTTAGCCAAACTTCTGACGTCCCAACAACCCACAGGTATTGTTGGTTACTGATAATAACCATGGTGATGAATGGAATGACAATGCAAATTAGCTCACTGGCCTTTGTAAAGGTTGAAATTTGCTTCATTTCTGTGTTGTCACGACAGCCTTACTATAATAATGCCTTTCCTCAATCAATGGAGAAATTCAGATTTGACAAAATCAGCCAAGATTAAAAAAATAAAAAAACATTTAAATATTCAAAATAGTGTGCAACACTGAATGTATACAATTTCATACTTTGACGACGTGAAAAGCTGTCAACACAAACGGCAAGGGCAGAGCAAATAATGATGCCAACAACAATCAAAATGATGATGATGACGATAAATAATAAAATGGTGATGACATCAACAGCAACACGAATAATAACAGCCACCCCAAATCACATGGAAATGATGACACAGTAGGCAACAAGAATGATCATAGCAGTGTCAACTGTCACGAAATGACAATGACGCCAAAAGTCGCAATAATAACAAATAGTAACAGTCTGATGATGATGATGATGATGTGATGGTGGTGGTGGTAGTGATGATGGTGATGGTGGTGGTGGTGGAAGTGATGATGGTGGTGGTGGTGGTGGTAGTGATGATGGTGATTATGACAGTAAAAGTGTTTAAAAAAAAAAATGATGATGATACCCATGAATCAATAATTTAGTTGAAAAAGAAAAGTTAAAAAAAAGAAGACATGACTCCGTGTGTGTGTGTGTGTGTGTGTGTGTGTGTGTGTGTGTGTGTGTGTGTGTGTGTGTGTGTCTGTGTCTGTGTCTTCGAGTGTATGTGTCCTGACAGTGTGCTTACATACATGTACGCATGTATGACCATGCATGCACACCCACACACATGTGCTTGTGTCTCTGTCTATATGCATGTCAAAGAACATGCATTCAACTAGCAGCATGCATGAAAATCTTCACACCGTAAAACATAATCCCATATATAATGCTAATGCTGCATGAAAATCTTCACACCCAAAAACAGAATCCCATATATAATGCTAACACATAATTATGCTAACATATAAAAAGTAGTGTATATTTCTACAAGTACATAGGTGTAAGCATAGATGTGGGAGGGAAAAAGTAAGGCAGAGAGGGGTAAAGAAAAATCAAGAGGCAGGGAAAGGAAGACACGGACATAGACAAAAACTGCATCCAAAAGAAAAAAGGATTGCTTGAATAAACCAACCCTTCTTTCTCAGTGATCTTTGTCCCTCTTGCCTGTAATACACTATATCAGCACTACAGTAATACACTTTATCAGCACTACAGTAATACATATATCAGCACTACAGTAATACACTATATCAGCACTACAGTAATACACACACTTCCTTTGGCCTAAAACTCCTACCGCCAGTGACATACATATACAAAAACATCATCTCACTAAAAAAAAAAAAAAAAAAAAAAAACAACCCAAAAAGCAAACTGAAAAACCATGTAAGCAATCACTACCTGCTTGTAACGATTTTGATGCAAACTCAAAAAACATACAATGTGACAAAAAAGGTAAGATAAATCTGGGGCAAAAAGAGAGAAGGGGGAGGGGGAAAAATGAGAGTGGTGAATATCATATTGGTTACCAATGAAGTAAGTTGTGGTATCTGCCCAACTACTAGTAATCAGTAAGCACCCATAGGAGTTAAAGGTTTAAACAGAAGACTAAGAACAAACCAAGCAGCGAACCCCAAAGTTAAACACAAACATATATATATATGTACATAGAGCGCATTCAAGACATCTACCTGTAAACCACATTTTTCAATCCATTTGTTTTGACAGTTTCTTTTTTTTTTAAAGTGCAAACTGCGCTTTATGCAAATATTATGACTTTTATTATTATTATTATTATTATTAATTATTATTATCATCATTTTTATTATTATTATTATTGTTTATCACTATTATTGCTCAAGGTGCCAGATCTACTTCCAGCTGCCCAGCAAAGATCATTATGAAGATCCCTCACAAAGTCTGCTGACAGACAAACGTCCAGTATCCCTGACCACACATCAGTCCAGAAACTGAGGGTCTTTTGGACGCTGGAGGGAGGTGGAAAGGGTGTGGATTGTATTCTTATCATTATCAGTATTGCTGTTGTTACTACTATTAGTAGTTGTAGTCTCGTGGTCTAAAGGAAATACACCCACCTAAAAAAGAAAAGTAATACTATCCAAATCTGAACCCTCCCCCCCCCCCCCCCACCCTCTCTACCTCACCCACACCATTTCCATCCTCTATGCAATGAGTGGTGGTAGTCTGAGTCCTAGTCTTTCAGCTATGATGAATAACCAAAAAATAATCCCAACAAACCCACAGTCCTGTATGTGACATGCATTTAGCATACGTGAGAAAGTTCACAGCAACTCTAGGGTAGGCCAATGTGTGCCAGTGGGAATGGATCACAAAATTTACAAAACTGCATACACATGGGGACTGGATGTAAACATGTACATGACTGCTTATTCCATTATCCTCGAAATAGAATTTTTAAAATCGGGCTACCCTGGAGGGGGGAAGGGGAGGGGAGTGAGGGGGGGGGGGGGAATCTGTATCAAGACTCTGACATGTTAACTACAAAACAAAATAATCCACACACAAGCTAGGAGGGAAATGAGACTGGCACTATACTATGGCATATACTTTCTTTCTAAGGAGAACGGTTCAAATTTCACCCAGAGATATCTGCCATATCATTTTATATATATAGTAGCCGAAAACCCAACAAAACAAATACAATAAAAGATACAGTTCCTTACAAAACAATAGCAATGCAATGCAATGTAATGTACAATAAAAAGCAAAAAAACATACCAAAATTGAATAAATAAAAAAATAATAATAATACAATCTTCCCAAAATTGAATACAATAAAAAAAAAAAATTAATACAATCTTGCCAAACTAAGCACTGGGGATATATTAGTGCTGTCACTATATCAGCGGTATAAAAATCCAACGGGCAAATAACCCAAACACTAAAATCAGTCTTTTCAAATACCAAGCATAGCAAAATAAACAGGTGAAGCCCATGCATGCATCTATAATATCACCGCAAAATCAAAATAATAAAAAAGAAAAACCATGTACAATGCACATTAAAAAGTGTATGGACTTGCTTTAAAGGGGGACTGGGCAGGGAAAGGAGAAAGCAGGCAAGAAGGAGATGACTGGAAGAGAGAAAGATAGAGAAAAAAAAAAAAAGGTTAGTAACAAAGACTATCATGGAATAGAGGAAATTTCAACCAGACATTTCTGCCTTAACATTTTCAAAAAAATAGCGTGTGTGTGATTTTTTTTTTTTTAACTTAAAAATGCTGGCACTTGACTGGAGTGATTAAGTACAGAATATGAATGACACAATTCATGTGTTCTACACAATAGTAATGACATCCTCAACAGACTTGTTACCAATTTAGACAACTTCCTGAATGTCCAGAAATAGGAGTTTCTTCATGGGATAAAATGTTAAGTAGTTGACATGATCTTACTGATAATCATACACTTTTTTTTCTGACAGTCTATGCATTTTATTCAAGCTGTCCTTTTTATACCATGTGAGTTGGCAGCTTTCTTATAAATGGTAAATACATGAATCATAATGGGAGGGGGAACCGTCATATGTAGCCAGTTTCACACACAGAAAACCAAGCAGGTGTCCACATCTGACACATCCTAGTCTGCATGTCGACAGCTTTAGTCTGTACTGTTCACAAAATACTGACAGCACGCAACTCTACTCTGAACAAAACTGTCCATAACTGAAGAAATGGAAAACAAGATGTAGTTTCAGGAACCTTAACATTCCCAGGACACTCCATAGTCAAAGAGTAGGATGTCTGTCTGTCTCTATAATGAGAAGAAAAAAGAAAAAAAAAAGACTGCATCAACCGAAAAATCATTTTGTGACAAATTTTTCTATCCAAGAAAAACTCTATGATTTTTGTACCAACAATCATAAAACATTCTAATCAAGTCATTCTCTTTCTATCTATTCATAACTTGTATAATTACAGTCAAACATCAGCAGATAAATACATAAGGACTAAGAAAGCAGGGTATGTTAGGAAAAGAGATAAAATGAACTTAAAACACACTGGTTCATGTGATTGTAACATCCCAGCCCACTAGACTCACCCTTTTTTTTTTTTAACTTCCTCAACAACTGACACTAGAGATTTTCAGGCAGCTTTCTCAAAACTGGATTTCCACCCAAGCAAAGATTTCCTTCCCTACGAGGAAAAGTTTCAAACTCGGCACGAAGCCTTATCAGGGATGTGATCCATCACACTGTCACTTCCCTTTGTTTAAAAAAAAACCCAACCTATCGCTGCAATGCCTTTTTTCCCCACCCCCTTCCACCCCAAAGCTACATGTTTTCACTGATGATGATTCACCCCTCAACTCTCACAGTTATGTGTGCCAAAATATTCTTACTGATGACTTTTGTGTAACAAAAGATACACCACACACTCCTGTGCAGCAAAAGAACAAAAGAAAGCAGAATAAATTTATAAAGCAGCCCAAATGCCAAACTCACAGACACATACAGGGCTCACAGTCCAAATATTAATAAGCAAAAAAAAAAAAACAAAAAACCACCAAAACTGCACAAGTTGGTCAAGAACTTATCTGGGGGTCATGGTCACAAGGTCAAATATGCCATCTTGTTTTGACTGGCTATATGTGCAAACCAGCCTCCCAGACACACTAACACCTTAGTTCTACATGGGGTACATCTAATGGCAGGCACCCTTGTTACTTACATCAAATATCTCACCAAATGGTTTACACAGTATCAATTCAGGCAAGAATCTGCATTGAATAAAGCAGATCTGCTGAGCAAGTGTTAAATGGGCAGATGCATGCCAAACACACTGGAAAAAACATCTCTAAATCAATATGAATTCTTTCCTTCTTCAGATAAAATCATAAAAAATAAAGCAGTGGGAAACATGGTGTAAGCATTACTATACTACAAATGAAAGACTTGGGGGACTTTTTCTTCTTAAAACAAACCATGTCAAAAGGTTTAAAAAAAAAAAAAAATTTCAAGTATTAGCACACAAACTGGAGAGTAAAACAAACCATATCAAAAGGTTAAAAAAAAAGAGAAAAAAAAGGATTAGCACACAAACTGGAGAGCGATTACACAACAGCAGAAAGTCTGCACCATACAATAAGGAAGGAGATAACTGAATCACTTTCTATGAAAGTTCATGTAATGGGTACGAGTTAGGGTTTTCCTTGTTTCTGCCTCTGCTTACTTCAGCAAGTTTCGTTATTCTGCTCAATTGTTGCTTCATAATTTGATTCAAATTGGCTTGACAAGCCAACAATATGAGTGTGTTGAGGAAATCTGTGTGTGTGTGCATGCGTGCGTGCGTGCGTGTGCATGTGTGTGTGTGTGATGTCTGCCTGTGTAATGAATGCATGTGTGCGTTGCATTGTATGTTTAAAGTCCGTTTATATTCAGTGATATTGGACGAGTGCATGCTTGGTGGGTGTGAATGTATACATGTGCATAAAATCAGATGGAATACAATAAAAATATTATCTCACCACAAGCTGCTAGAAAATGAAAATGTAAACCAAAATCCCTGCATGCTTTATGAAATAATGTCTAAGTTAAGCAGCAATTAAAACAAACATGAAATGATGCAACTAATACTACAGTGTTAAGAAATCTTCATAACAATAATATTGACAACATATAACACATACGCATCACTATCCTTTCTTCTTCACCACACTTAAAACAACAAACATCTAACATCTTTTCTTCGATACCACTAACAAAAAAAAAAAATCAAAATATGATGACCATTAGTCAGCATGCATAAATAATACTAATATTGCCAAGCAAGAACATTTTCGGAAGTCCTGTTCATATAAAAAATGTTTTTAAAAAATAGTGCAAATCGGAAGCAACTAAAACATAAAAGATTTCATCTTTTATAAAACAACTCAGTAAGCAAGCAGACCAGACTTCAGATTTTCTTTCACCGTTCTGAAGCTGGTTTGTCAAAAACAACTCGCAGCAGCATCCTAATAACCGTCCAACTTTTGCTCTAAAACTGGCACTAAAAAATTACCTTAAAATGTTCATACTAAATCTCCCTACCCCCACAAAGGCAAAGATGTCCTTGACTTTCCCTTTACAGAATGCATGCGGTAGATTCAGATCTGTTCACTGGAGAGGGTGTTACGCTTGGTTGAACATGTTGGCTTTTTCCTTGAAGGCTTTTTTGCGTTCCTTTGCCTCTTCTGCCTGCTGTCGCTTCTCTTCTTGTTCCTGTCTGATTTCTTCTTCAAATTTCTTGCCGGCCGTTTGCTGTTCGATCTGTGCAACCACGAGAGATGAACACATGTAAGAGCATATAGATATACTTATATTTATAATTGATTAAAATGCTTGGAGTGGTAAACGCAAGCATGTATCATGTATGAGCAAAAGACACATATTTTTTATGAGCAAGCGCGAATGCATGAATACACATTATCAAATATATGAACACATGAGCAAAAACATGAACGCACGCACGCACACACACACACACACAAACATAAACCAATCAAACCATGTTTAAAAAATCAACATTTACTGTCAACCATTCAAAAAAAAACACCCAAAAACCTAAACAAATAACTTCAAACTAATCATACATACAACCCCCACCACCACTTACACCCTTTTCACAAAGCAATACACACCTTTGCCTGGAAGAAGTTCTTGGCACCTTTGACCCCTTCGGCATCGACGTCGATTTCGCTGACATTGGCGTAGAGCTCCATCAACCCACTGCCCTCCTCCAGTTCTCCCGCCATGGCTTTGCGGAATATCAACAAGAACTGCACACACATTCCACTGCCATTTATCTATTTATTTTTTTAAATCTTATCCACTGTAAAATATCAACAAGAACTGCACACACATTCCACTGCCATTTATCTATTTATTTTTTAAAATCTTATCCACTGTAAAATATCAACAAGAACTGCACACACATTCCACTGCCATTTATCTATTTATTTTTTAAAATCTTATCCACTGTAAAATATCAACAAGAACTGCACACACATTCCACTGCCATTTATCTATTTATTTTTTTTAAATCTTATCCACTGTAAAATATCAACAAGAACTGCACACACATTCCACTGCCATTTATCTATTTATTTTTTAAAATCTTATCCACTGTAAAATATCAACAAGAACTGCACACACATTCCACTGCCATTTATCTATTTATTTTTTTAAATCTTATCCACTGTAAAATATCAACAAGAACTGCACACACATTCCACTGCCATTTATCTATTTATTTTTTTAAAATCTTATCCACTGTAAAATATCAACAAGAACTGCACACACATTCCACTGCCATTTATCTATTTATTTTTTAAATCTTATCCACTGTAAAATATCAACAAGAACTGCACACACATTCCAGTGCCATTTATCTATTATTTTTTTAAATCTTATCCACTGTAAAATATCAACAAGAACTGCACACACATTCCACTGCCATTTATCTATTTATTTTTTAAAATCTTATCCACTGTAAAATATCAACAAGAACTGCACACACATTCCACTGCCATTTATCTATTTATTTTTAAATCACATCCACTGTAAAATATCAACAAGAACTGCACACACATTCCACTGCCATTTTATATATTCATTTTTAAATCTTATCCACTGTAAAATATCAACCAGAACTGCACACACCATCCAGTGCCATTTATCCATTTATTTTTATATCACATCTACTGTAAAATATCTACAAGAACTGCACACACCATCCAGTTCAATTTATCTATTTATTTTTAAATCCTACCCACTGTAAAATTTCAACAAGAACTGCACACACCATCCAGTGGGACTTCTTTCCTTTCTTTATTTTTAAACCATATCCACTGCACAATATCAACAAGAACTGCACAAACCATCCAGTGGGAATCCTGTATCTATTTTTAAACCATATCAACTGCACACTATCAACAAGAACTGCACACACCATCCAGTGGGAATTCTGTATCTATTTTTAAATCATATCAACTGCACAATATCAACAAGAACTGCACACACCATCCAGTGGAATTTCTTTATCTATTTTTAAATCATATGAACTGTACAATATCATTATCAACAAGAACTGCACACACCATCCAGTTGGATTTCTTTACCTATCTATTTTAAAATCAATTGCACAATATCAACAAGAACTGCTCACACCATCCAGTGTGATTTCTTTAAGTATCTGTTTTAAAATCAATTGCACAATATCAACAAGAACTGCACTCACCATCCGCTACAATTCCTTTATTTTTATCACATATATGTTAAGACCGTTTAAATCTTGGCAGCGTCTTTTTTTTTCTTTAATGTATGCAACTGACCTCCTTGGCATCTCTTACAAAGACCACATCACTAACGAGGAAGTGAGAATCGGAATCGGTCAAGCCATCGGGCCCTTTGAAGATCTCCTGACCACAGTCAAAAAAACGCAAACTGAAGTGGTATGGGCACGTCGCAAGATCAACAGGGCTTGCCAAGACGATTCTGCAGGGAACTGTGCAAGGCGGGAGAAGGAGAGGCAGGCAGAAAAAGAGATGGGGGGACAACGTCTGAGAGTGGACGGGCCTCAGGCTGAGTGCACCCTGAGAAAGGCTGAGGACAGAGGGAAATGGAGAGAGCTGGTTGCGAGGTCTTCCGTGGCGCCCCTACGGTCTAAACAGACTATGGGACAGAAGAAGAAGAACTGACCTCCCTGAAGCTGATCTTGTCGTCGTGGTCCTCGTCCACCTCCTTGATCATGGCCTTGAGGGACAGGTGAGTCTGGGGCGCCCCCAACTTCTCCATCATCAGCTTCAGCTCGTGGAAGTCAATGAACTTGTCTTTGCCCACATCATACCTGCCACACCCCACACCACAGCGTTCAGTCAGTTTCCCTTAGTTACTTTCAGCTCCTCTCAGCTGCCAATTATCCAATCCCCACCCAGCCCACTGTGGCCAGCATGTGCTGTATATAGCAAGAACTGACCACACATGGACTAGGTAAAAGGAAGGAGCGCACTAAATTTAGCACTCTTGACTAACTAAGCCCTACTGAGTGATGTTGGATTTGTGCACTGTGATGCGGTCATGTGTTTTACTTTATAGGGTGATCACGCTGTAGGACACTGAGGAAGATTGGGTAGATGGGCAGTAAACAGAGTAATGGATCCATCTAGAAAGTGATATCACAGTTCGAATCTTGCCCAAAGCAAGCTCCTGAGTGAAACTTGTATTATATTTTTTATTACGTTTATAATCTTAAAAGAACACATGGCAGCAACAAGAGTTGTCTCAAGAGACAAAATCTGTAATAAAACAAATGCACAAGCATATGCGCACAAGTACGTCCGCCCATGCACACACGCACACACACACACACACACACACACACACACACAGTGACACACAGTGACACACACACACACACACACACACACACACACACACACACACACACACACACACAGTGAACATAGCTCTGAACAAAAACCTACAGTATACACAGTTATAACATAACTTCAGGGAGGTCAGGGTTTTCAACACCTTATCATATATCACCCTGCCTGTATGTAAGATTCCCCCACCCTCCTTCAGTAATTTGTTTTGGTTTTTTATATTTTTAAAACAAATTACAGTGCAAGTACAGCCTGTCTCTTAATTATACCAATAGTACCAGGGAAACATTTTGGAAAAAGAATTTCTATTTTTAATAGATTACCAATACAGCAATAGTGGTGATACTAACACTAGTAACAGTAATACATGTCCCATTTTATCCATGGATACGAATATATTATTATTAATCAATTAGTATATTACCAAGTAGTGAGTACTAACCATCCCAACAGTTCCAAGTTCACATTTGGAATTCAGTTAACACAAAAATGTGTAGGTCATACTTTCTCAAGTTTATGCAAAGAAAGAATCAACCAAACACATCTGAAATGAAGCTTCTGTACTGCACTGTCAAACTGTTCCCATCAAACTTACTAATAAATTTATAATACTAATACTACTACTAATAGTAATGCTAGTAGTATTACTCACTAGTAATATGACAATAAGTTGAATAACAAAACAAGCAAAGAATTTGCGGTGAAGTGCTTCAAGACATCATCACTAGATAGTAGATTCAACATATCCTGTACCGCGTACGTGCAGTGAACGAACCAGGAAGCAGTAGCATACAATACATGTTTGTTGCTCAACAGATCCTTGACAAAATCTTGTCTTCCTTTAGTTTTCTGAACCAAATTAAAATTTTATAGTTCTTACAAAATACAAACAATCAAACACACACACACATAAACCCCAAACAAGGTGTTAACTGGCATGTTGTATACCAGACATAGCTGATGAATGCGGAGTTGCGGCAACTAGTACAGTAGTAGTGACTGTCACGTTTCATCAAAATCTTGTCATTTCTTATTCTATCTGAACTGTAGTAGTATGTTACAGTTTTGCTGAAGTGAAATCAAAACCCTAACTCTGGCCGAAATATTATATTACATATGAACTTACAATTTACAAAGTTTTACGTTTAGAGAAAAAAAAAACCCACTTTATTGCCAATGGCAATATAGGTATGTGGGGGGTTTTTTGGGGGTGGGGTTGTTTCTTTGGGGTTTTCAAATGTCGAGGTTTAGTTTGTTGTCATTTTTTTGTTTCTGTTTTTTGTTGTTTTTCTGCTTTTCTTTTTTTTTTTTTTGGAGGGGAGGGGGGTGTTTAAGGGGGCGGTGGTGCATAACTTCCATTAATTAATAAGAACATGTAAAATGCATACATCTGCAAGTCTACAGAAAAAACTACTGAATGCAGTCTACAACTGAAATAAACTTTGTTACCCACAGAACGTGCCTCAGTTTGATTGCTTGACACATGTATTCCTCATGACATTAGTATTCAGTCATTAGTGACCGGACAGAATGAATCAGCCAGTTAGTCACACTAGGCCTACAGTCACACAATTTATGTGTGCCTACTCTCATGTATACACTCTTACCAACACACACGCACGCACCGCACGCACGCACGCACGCACGCACGCACACACCACACACACACACCACACACACACACACACACGCACGCACGCACGCACGCACGCATGCACGCACACACACACACATTGCGTGCCAGCGGTAACAGATGACAAAATTTACGAATTTCAACTGTGTACATAAGGGGACTGTATTTAAAAAAGCACATCTGCACATGAGTGCTTATTCCATTGTCCTCGAAATAAAACTAAAAGAATAAAATTAACAAATAAATTGAGAGAGAGAGAGAGAGAGAGAGAGAGAGAGAGAGAGAGAGAGAGAGAGAGATCAATTGATGGGTTGTGTTGTAGCTGACAGTTACTAGCAACCGAATCTTGATGCGACAAAAAATACCTTCGCTTGGGTTTACAACTGAAAATAACATAGCATCAAACATCAGCAATGCAACAAGGAAGGAAAATAGCAAAAAACTCACTTGTTAAACGTCTTTTGAAAATCTTGAATCTGTTTCCGGCTGAACTCTTTAAACTCTGTGTAGGGATTAAACACGTTCGTTGAAGGCAAAACTGCTCCTTCTTCACTTTCGTTGATCAGGTTTCTGCGATTGAGTTTGTTCTGGAGTTCATTGTCTGCCATGGTGAAAATCAAGACACGGGAGCCCTTGCTTGCGAGAAGACAAGAAAATTGATGTAGCCTAGGCCTAGCCTACCTCGAGAACAAGCCTAGTTGTAGCAGACAGCTGAATAGGCAACTTCCTGTTTGAGCAGCAGCTACTTCTTGTCACGTGACTTGGACACCGCACAACGGGCTTTCGTTGCGCAGTTGTACACCTTATTCAAAATGTTAATTAATTTCATGGGCTATTATCGTTAACACTGTCAAGTACTCGATCGATTGTTATTTCTCAAGACTACCTGTCCGTGATGTTCTGTTCAGGCTTCCTTTCATACATACCTGGGATGCCAAACCTATGATTGGCAAGCATTCGTTATGCAGTTCTACAAAATGGGACAGGCATGTGCTGCGATGTCCACAACAATAAAGGATGGAATTCTTTCAATGGAAGAATGATGAATATTAAAATGTTCACTCTACCTACCCATTATAACTGTAGGGTGGGAAAACGCCCAAAGAAACTAAACAAGCTTTTCCCAGGGAAACAACTTCGTTTCAAATATTCATGTAGGCTAATATCAAACCATGAAGTACCCAGTCGCATAAGTTCCTTATTATTTTACTAGACTCACAGTCACTTAACCGATCTCCCCCACTGCATCTTGATATACATCATATAATTCCTTCCTCAGACCCATATGTATGGACTGCACTTAAACTATACTGCAAATTACAAATTATGCAACTTCCAGAAACAAGTAGGCCTATATAGTATAGGCTACTTCCCTAATGTCCTAAAACATAGAGTAGTGGTTTTTTGTTTGTTTTATTTTTCAGGGGGGTGGGGGTGGGTAGGGGGGGAAAGGGGAGGGGGGTTATGGTTTGGTTGCTTTTAAATACAAACAATGTTGACAGTAATGACATAGACTAATTTTTTTGTGTCACCACGTTCTACTATCCACGCACTGTTGTGTGTGTGTGTGTGTGTGTTGTGTGTGTGTGTGTGGTGTGTGTGTGTGTGTGTGTGGGGTTTTGGTGTTGTGTGTGGTGTGTGTGTGGTGTGTTGTGTGTGGGTGTGCCGTTTGTGTGTGTTGTGTTG
>CM060331.1:15824229-15826729 GCA_030674155.1 Stramonita haemastoma | reverse complement strand
TGCGGGTGTCCGCAGTGCATGCTGAACTCAGCATAGCTGCTATGACCTTCAGCTACTGATATCATATAATATCAGTTCAGCATAATAGGCTACATCAGATATAGATATAGATCTGTACCATGGTGTGTCTACTTCCCCTGGCAAACTAGGTTATGTCGGTAACTCTCAGGTTGCTGTCTGTTTTCAGTTTTTGTTCTTTTTTTTTCTTCTTCTTCGTCCACTGCTCAGACAGCAACTATTTTGTCTGTCATATGAGCGAAATATGCGTTGTGCTGCCGTTAAGCGCCTGACAAGTCAGGCCCAGTTCCTCCGATTTCGTCATGGAAGGGAACTTTTAGTTTTACCATAAAGTATTTCTGGGGGAACTAAAAGCAGGAGAATGGACCAAGAAGGCGGCAAATAGACAAGAAGGTAACAGGAAGAAAAAAAGGAGCAAGTTAGAAACTCAGAGAGGGATAGAAAAGAGGGAATTCCTGGCACATAATTTCCTGAAGGTGGGAATGCTATTTATATTGCCATGCCCCAGCGCATCTCCAATGAGGGAGTTTGAATACTAGACTGTGATTGTGGTTCGAAGTGCGAAACCGATGTATATGTAGGCCTAGAGATATAGAGATGGAGACCAAAGGAAAAAACAACACGCTACTAAACAGCAACACACAAATTAAAGACTTCTAAAAACAACAACAAAAAATCGGTATATTGATCTACTCTTTGAACACGCGCGCGTGTGCAAAGGAATGGAGGTAACAAGTTAACGCGAATTCCTGCTGACGAAGAGACGTAGTTATGACAAGGCGCCTCTGTAAACTTCTTTGGCCGCTGGACGTTCATCAAAATTCTCACATTTGTTAATAAAATGTACGAACCGAGTCATCGGCAAGTAACATTAATCTTCAACAGCCTCTAAATATTTATAGACTAGACATGATACCCCGGACCCATCTTCAGTCATAATCCTCATTCATCTCAATTCGACCACATAGCCGAACTAGACTCAAAGGCATGACCTTAGGTTTCATGTGACCGCGTCTCCTTGTTGGAAAAGCTGTTTCATAAGAATGGAGAGGGCAGAAAGTAAAAGAAAGAAGAACCACGTATTCATGGTCACCAGGGCAACGCAAACAGACAGACAGTGACACCCGTACTAACCCTGAGATAGCTGGCTCTCCCCAACAAAGCATGACAAGCGAGAGCTCCCAAGCCCCTAAAACCAGCCAAGGTGCCATCAAAGATCTGCAGTCCCTTAGGACTAGACTATGCCAGCTTCAAACGTAAGTAGGCCTATACCCATTCGCCATGACGATATATCATTGCAAGGTTTGACGTCAAAAGTAAAAATACGTTTTGAGGTGCATTCCGAGCAAAACAAAGATACATTTTCCTCCCCATGTTTCACTCTGTATGTTCGAGAAAAGAGACGGGAAAATCATACAGCATGAAAGCTTGCATACAGAAAAACGAGTCTACACCCTTTCTGAGGTACAAAAACCACTGCAGGCTATGACGTTTTCTACAAATAAACCCAGTTGTACACATAAAATATGGTGGTATCAATGACCTAAAATCAAAAGATACACTCTACCTCGGCAAAAGTTTTGTCTCTACTTTCATTTCGATTTTTTTTTTTTATTAACAAAAAAACAGCTGTAGTGAAAGACTCAAAACTAGGTCTTAGAAGCGAAGTGGCAACTTCTCAATACTATGATCACCTCTGCATTGTTTAAAGCAGACAACATCATCTTCTTGGAAAAATCTTGTACTTTTTCCCAAAAAGTTGGTCTGAAGATTGGCTTCCACGTATTTGGAAACAAATCCGTTGTAGTACCCATTTACAAACAAGGGGGGAAAAGGGTCTACAAAAACTGCTACTGACCTATAGCACTGATATCTCTCATGCATGCAAACTCATGAGAAAAAAATCATCTAGGAAGATTGGTTCATTTCAGTAAAAAAAAAAAAAAAAAAAATAATAATAATAATAAATAAATAAATAATAAAAAATACATTAAAAAATTATATAATTCCGTTAGATATTTAGGATACGTCGTCGATAAGTTATTGAACACTTCTTAAAACTAGCAATGCAAGTCAAAGAACAGTTTGCCAGAACGGGGAAAAACACCACACCACTTTCTTGCGACATTTTTTGACGTTAAAAAAAGCTCATGATCAACAATTGCATAGTCAATTATTTTTACACTATCTAAAACAAGTCCGGCCCAGGGCATCCGGCTTCGGCGTGGGAGAGAAATGTTATCTTTGAAGTCTTTCCGGGTGGAAAAAGGCAGGCGAGCAGACCAAGAAGGCAGAAAAAAAGACAAGAAGGATGTGAAATGAAGAAAAGAAGCGAGGCAGAAACAAAGAAAGGGATAGAAAAGAGGGAATTCCTGGCACAGAATTTCCAGAAGGTATGGATGCTGTTTATACTGACAGGCCCCAGACCACGGGTAAAGAAGTTGATTTACAATCGGACTTTATTTTGCAGAACGAGACATTT
>CM060331.1:15799229-15809229 GCA_030674155.1 Stramonita haemastoma | reverse complement strand
TTGTTGCTGTTGTGTTATTGTTGTTGTTGTTGTTTTTGGTTTTGCTGCTAGAGCTCCTATCCCAAGTTCACTACTGGTGAGATTTTGTGTTTGTCACCAGTTTTGGGGGGGTTGGGTTTTTTGTGTGTTTTTGTTTGCCCACTATGAAAGTAGCTGCATTCTGACTTCGGGGGTGTATACTGGATGTGTGTGTGTGTGTGTGTGTGTGTGTGTGTGTGTGTGTGTGTGTGTGTGTGTGTGTGTGTGTGTGTGTGTGTGTGTGTTGTTTTTTTGTTCTACGGCTAGAGCTCCTATCCCAGGTTCACCACTGGTGAGATTTTGTGTATGCCACCGGAGGGGGACGGATAGTCTAGTGGTCAGAACATTGCGCTGGCAATTTGACGACCCGGGTTCGAGTCCGGTCGAGGAGATTTTTCTCCTGGAGTTTACATCAGTGCTGACTCCACTCTCCCCAAAAGTCCTTCGGATGAAACTTTAAACCGAGGCCCCGTGTGCGAACGCACGCAGAGCATCTTGCGCACAGGTAAAATCCTGTTCCGCTTTTCGTAAGAGTAGGTCATCGTGTGCCGGTGGGAACAGATGACATTTACAAAACTGCATATACACGGGGACTGGATGTAAAAAAAAAAAGCACAAGAGTGCTTATTCCATTATCCTCGATATAAAAGAATAAATCAAATCAAATCAAATCTCTCTCTTTCTCTCCTCTCTCTCTCTCTCTCCCCTCTCTCTGTCCTCTCCTGCTCTCTCGATCTCCCTCTCATCTCTCTCATCGTCTCTCTCTCTACCTCTCATTTTTTCTCCTGGAGTTAACATCAGTGCTGACTCCACTCTCCCCACAAGTCCTTCGGATGAGACTTTAAACCGAGGCCCCGTGTGCGAACGCACGCAGAACATCTTGCGCACACGTTAAATCCTGTTCCGCTTTTCGTAAGAGTAGGCCATCGTGTGCCGGTGGGAACAGATGACATTTACAAAACTGCATATACACGGGGACTGGATGTAAAAAAAAAAAAGCACAAGAGTGCTTATTCCATTATCCTCGATATAAAAGAATAAATCAAATCAAATCAAATCAAATCAAATCAAATCAAATCTCTCTCTCTCTCTCTCTCTCTCTCTCTCTCTCTCTCTCTCTCTCTCTCTCTCTCTCTCTCTCTCTCTCTCTCTCCTCTCTCTCTCTCTCTCTCTGTATATATATATATGTATTGTGTATATATAATATAATTATATATATATATTATATATATATATATTATATATATATATATATATATATATATATATATATGAATGTATGTATCTACAGAACTTCACACTTTGTGCCCCTTACAGGCGTGGCCTGGATGAACTGGGTGCTGCTGGCCACAGTGCTGGTGTCCCTGCCCATGCTGCTGATGGTCAAGCAGCACTACGCGCGCATTGATCTGGACACCCTCAACATTGAGGTCTCCGTGCCTCAACAGCCGCTGCCTGCCTCAGCCTGAGCAAGGGGCCTGAACTTCGTGTGCCGTGGGAACAGATGACATTTACAAAACTGCATTACACACGGGGACTTGATGTTTAAAAAGCACGAGTACTTACTCCATTATCCTCGATATAAGAATAATAAATGAAATAAATAAATAAAATAAACTTCTTCAGTCTTCACCTGGCTACAAGAAGCGTGTTGTCCCGAGTTCCTAAGTTTCCGGTCTAGGGCGTGAGACTTTGAAGACATGATGCCGTGAAGTTCGTTAGAGAGACAGTGTTTGAACTTTTGTGGACAATGTTCATGTGCGTTTTATGATAATATTAGCTGTCCTGGCCAATTCTGTGTGGCTTAAGTTTTGGCCTGAGTTAGGGGCTGAAGTCTGAGTCTTGAGCATGGATTTGCATATTGACAGCTTTTGATGCATCAGTAAGCCTGTGTTCAACTTTTTTTTTTTTTTTTTTTTTTTTTGGGGGGGGGGTTGTTGTTGTTGTTGCTGCTGCTGTTGGCAGCCGTAACTTTTGTGAGGTTCCTGTCCCACTGTTCCCACTTCCTGGTCCACTCCTGTTGATCTAGATCTCCACACAAGCCATGTCACGATTCGTTATCGCGCCTCCTCAGGATCTCAAGTCCACAGGGGACCCACCAATGTCAGACTGGTGATAGGCCACCAGCCAGAGGGGCCCTGCACTGCTACTGGGTCAGTTTAGTGGTGTTCGTTCAGTGGATTTTGTTCTGAGCTAATATGTACACAGGACACGACCTACTAAGTTCTCAACTGACATCAATGACTTAGTTACAGAGACATAGTGAGTGAGACTCCCACCCAGGGTGGTCATTTGGTGACTGTTGGACTGTCATTCTAAGGTAACCATACCGTTTACAATAATAATGTTGTATCATTCAGTTTTTGCATGCTATCTGGCCTATGTGTTCATTATTGTATGGTGATATCAATAATTATTAATCATATTTTTCTAAGGTGGCCTGGTTAGGTTTTGAGACTCCTTGACTCCTCTACAGAAAAGTCAAGGCGTAAATCAGGTCCGAGAAATACAAAAACACTTGCAGGGTTGGTCATGTCATTTGAGCAAATTTTTGAATCACAGAAAATGGGTGGTGCTTGAATGTGTTGTCCAAACCTTCCCACTGAACCCACAGCATGTGCAATTCTAGGCAAAAGCTGACTGGAAACCAAAAATAAACAATCTTAAATCACCATAATAACTATGTGGTTTTGATAGATTTAAAACCAACCTGTAACTTTCCGGTCAGCAACGCTTTATACTAACACCATGCCAATCATATTTTTGTCTTCATCATCATTGCTCATGTTGCAAATCTACCATCTGTTATAACGTAGAACACCTAGCTTGCCCTCCATACTGACTTACCCAGGCATTGCGCTCTAAAGACTAGAGCGCAACTCCGTAGTCTTCTGAGACTGGTGGGTGCCTACTAGGGTCATGGCGAAGTCAGATACCTGGGCCGACTTGTCAGGCTATTAACAGCTAGCTGCAAAACGCATTTTCGCTCTTGTGACAGAGAACAATAACTACTGTCTGATCTAGCTGAGCGTTGGACGACGAAGAAGAATACTTAGGTCACTGCACAATCTTTCAGTAGTCTTGTCTATTTTTTTTGTTCAGATTCCCATTGATGTCATGCTTTTCTGTGTGCTGATGTTGTTTATTTATTTATTTATTTATTTATATATTTATTGATCACAGTGAAGTCTTGTCTCTTCTGTGTGTTGAATTTCTTCAGGTGAAAAGAAAGGTATCACAAAAAATGAGCGTGGTAATTTTTTTAAACGCCAGGGGGAATTCAAACTGTGACTTAAACGCAATATTGTTATTGTGTCTGCATATGTATATATGTGTGTAACTATTGTGAATGTACATCTGGAGGAAATGGTTGCAAAATCTTCAGTGGTGCCCCCAGGACTATGAAACAGGTGAAGGTGAAGGTGAACATATCTGTCCAGTAATGTTCCTGGTTGAGTTCTAAACTTGTGGTGATGGAACACATGTGAAGTATGAAATGTCGCCATCAGTCTGTCTTCTTTTGTCCCTAGACACACTGAAGGTTACCTAACATTGATAGGCATTCTTACCATGACCATTATTTTCTGCTCTTCTTCATCTCTTCTCTTTGGGGCTTTTTGTTTCTGTTTGGAAATGGGGCTTTCACCAGTTTGTTTTTTAATAATAATAATAATAATAATAATAATGATGATGATGATGATGATGATGATGATGATGATGATGATGATGATGATAAGAAGAAGAAGAAGAAGAAGAAGAAGAAGAAGAAGAAGAAGAAGAAGAAGAAGAAGAGTAAGAAGAAGAAGAAGAAGAAGAAGAAGAAGAAGAAGAAGAAGAAGAAGAAGAAGAAGAACAACAACAACAACAACAACAATAATAATAATAATAATAATAATAATAATAATAATAATAATAATAATAATAATGATAATAATAATAATAATAAAAAATAAAAATAAAAAAAACCCACATCATTATCATCATCATCACCATTATTGTCTTCATTGGTATTGTTGCCGGTGCTGTTTGCTGTATTTTTTCTCTCCCCTCTGTTCCTCAGCTAGAGCTCAAGAGGTTCACAAATGGTGAGGGGTTTTTTTTTTTTAGTGTGTGGTGTTTTACCCCCCATTTAGGTAGCCGCAGTCTGACTTCAGCGATGTTTGCTGTCTAATCTTTGGTTGTTTGCCATTTCTGATGCTCCCATGCCACTTATTCTGATCTCAATACCCTCCCATTGAGCAAGACTGGCAACATTATTCTGGGTAAGAGACAGCTGGAGTAAAAAAGAAAAAAGTTTATTTTATTTTATTTATTTATTTTCATTTATTTCTTCTTTTATATCGGGATAACGGAATAAGCACTCATGTGCTTTTTCACATCCAGTCCCCGTGTGTATGCAGTTTTGTAAATTTTGTAATCCGCTCCCACCTGAACACAAAGGCCTACTCTTTCGAAAAGTGGAACAGGATTAAACATGTGCATAAGATGTTCTGCGTGCGTTCGCACACGGGGCCTCGGTTTATAGTCTCATCCCAAAGACTTTGGGGGAGAGTGGAGTCAGCACTGATGTAAAATCTAGGAGAAAAATTCCCTCGAACGGGAATCGAACCCGGGTTGTCAAATTGCGAACGCAATGTACATATTGCGAACAAAACCACAAATTGCGATTTACAATCAGAAACACTGCCAAAAGATCCTAGAACAAAAGGGCAAGCATCAGATTGGGGCTATCTCTAGTGGGGAGAGGGGAGTAAACACAGGTGTCGTGTGTTGTGTAAATGCTGCTGTGTAAAAACGTACAAATTGCGAACAAAACCACTAGGCCATCCCGTCCCGTTTATCAGAGGATTTGAACCCAGGACTTTTCAGCTTTTACCACTGCACACCTGCAATATGTTTTTGTTATGCCCTGTTTGGTAAGATTGGGTTTCAGAAACCCTCCAGCATTCTTTTCATAGAACTGTTGTTGTTGTTGCTGTCAACTTTTCATGTTTTTGTTTTTTTAACCAGTGTTATCAGATATGATGAGAGAAGGAAAGTTTGGTTGATGTATGTGGGGGGAGAAACCCCACATAACTGCTGTATTGTATAGTCGATGCATGCGTGCAATGATTTATGAAATACTTCACCACAACAAAAGAACTTTGGTTGATATGTGTGTGTGTGCAATAGAATACTTTGCTACAACAAAGTATGGTTGGTGCCTGTGTGCAATAACTGATGGAATATGTTAATACAACAAAGGAAATATGGCCAATGTAAGGTGCAATACAACAAAGTATGGTTGATGGATGTGTGCAATAACTGATGCAGTATAATGTAGAGCTGGCCAATCTTTTAGCCTGAAGAAGGTTTGAAATAAACCGAAAATTTGCTCGCCAGACACTTGGGTGTTGTGTCTTTATTTGTCTGCTTGTTTTAACTGATGCAGTATGTGAATACAACAAAGGAAATATGGCTAATGTAAGGTGCAATACAACAAAGTATGGTTGATGCATATAATGTCATTATGTGCAATAGAATATTCATATATATGCAAAAGGTATGGTTGATGCATGTAATAAAATACTTAACAACAACAAACTATGGTTGATGCACGTGTGCAATAAAAACTACAACAAAGCATGGTTGATGGATATGTGTGTGTGTGTGTGTGTGTGTGTGTGTGCGTGCATGCATGTGCGTGCGATTCCTACTTCCCTTATGTACAGGTACAATTGTGGATACAACATATATGCATCATGTTACCTGTAATATATTTCATGTGTAAAGCACTGTTACAGTCTTACAGCAATCAGAAGAATAAATTTAAAGAATGATGAGAACGAATAGTAATACATTTACACTGGATCATATCCTCAAGGGTGTGTTCTTGCCACAGAAAACAGAACCTGTCCGCTTCTTGCTGACAACTGACATGTCTAGCCATCTTGGTTTTGGTTTCCTGTTTCTCTCTCTGATTTCTTCATTGGGTTTTGATTTTCTTTCTTTTTTTTTTCTTTTTTTTTTTTTTTTTTTTTTTTTTTCTTTTCTTTTTTTTTTTTTGCTGCCTCGTCTTCTGTGACATTCCCGTACTGCTGTTCCCACGCCGCTCATTTCAATCTCCCCGACACAGCCATACCCATATTCTTTTTGTCTCACCCCTGGGGCCGGGAGTCCACAGGGAGCCCATCAATATTAGGCCGCCGCGGGGCCACCAGCCAGAGGGGCCCTGCACTTCTGCTGGGTCACTTTGGTGGTGTTCAGTGGTGCCTGTTCTGAGCTAACATACGCAGGACACCACCTACTAAGCCCCCTACTAACGACAGTATTAGCTCAGTCGCGGAGCCAGACTGAGTTAGCCACCCACCCAAGGTGGCAACCACCACAACGTCCCTCCAACGACAGCCTCCCCACGAACCTCCTACCCCAAAGGCTTTGACACAAATTCACCACAGGCACAGAAGCGTATGGGGAAACCGAATCTGAGGTCACCATGAGACCAGAGCAACGGAAGCCACCGAATCAGAGGCAATTTTTATTATTGCATGATGATCAATGATGATGAGGATGATGTAATGATGCTGCTGTGGAGGTGCATCCGCTTTGAGACTACTTGACAGGGTTGTTCTCTACGCTTACTGTCATAAAATATCCTGGCGTCAACCAGGCCCGAGAGATACAGACACCTGCAGTGTTGGTCAGGTAATTTGAGCAACACTCTCAAATTCGCATCCGTAAAGTGGATGAAGCTCGACTGTGTGGTCCCAGTCTCCCCACTGAGCCCACAGCACACTCACTCTGGGTAGGAGCCAGCCGGAGCCCGAAAAAATCCCTATGACTTATGGGATTCGAACCCGCGACCTTCCAGTCCGGAATCCAAGGCGCTAACCACTGCGCCATGGCGGCTGGTTTGATTTTCTTTCTTTGTATGTTTTCCTTTTGCCTGTGACAGTTCTAGTTTGCCTTTGTAAGGACTTGATGTAACACAGTGTCCAGCAGCATTTACACAACACACGACACTTATGTGTACTCACCTCTCCCCACTAGAGATAGCCCCAATCTGATGCTTTCCCTTTTGGCCAAGGATCTTTTGGCAGTGTTTCTGATTGTAAATTGTCATCCTGTTTGAGTGCTTTGATCTGAATTTGTTCTTGAAGAAAATCAAAGATTCTGTTGGCACTGTCAGCATTGAAGCCCCCTGCTCGTGCAATTGATGTTAACTCAGGCCGACTCACTGAAATTTGAGGGTGTCACTGCAAGAAGATATCCAGACATCTTTTTCCTGCTGCCTTTTTTTTTTTTCACTATCAAACACATATGAAATGTTGTTCCTGGTCACTATCTCATATGCTAGGGCCATAACATCTTTCCCGGTTAGGCCAAAAACATGCCCTCAAATTTTAAATTACGGTCATCCAGTTCTTTTTCTAGTGCTGGGAGAAGAACTGAAGGTCTTCCCTGGTGCTTAACATCACCCGTGGCATACTTGTGCTTCCCATCAACAATTATGATATTTCAGTGTGGCAGGAGGAATGCCGTCATCTCTTGCAGCTCTTACACACTCACAAACACAAATTTGAATAACTGCAATGCACAGGTTTATTGCAACTAAATGCAACCAACACACACACACACACACACACACACACACACACACACACACACACACACACACACACACACACACACACACATTCCTTTCTGCAAAACATCTTCCTCTCTCCATTGAAAAAAAAAAAAAAACTTCAAGAAAGAAACCACTGATGATAAAACATGCTAGCACAATTCAACAATATTTCTTGAAGCCCTTCTCATTCCATAACAACCAGTATCAACATTGAAAAATTAAAAATCCACCTACACTGAAAACAACGACGAAATTAAAACCTGCTAACATAATATGCCAACTGTGGATACAAGAATGATGTAAAAGAGACTTCAGTATGTCACACTAAACTTCTCTTGGCAGCCTTCAGTCTCGTAAGACTATGGAGTTGGGCTCTGGGAGTTTATTCTGGTACAGCATCAACTGTGGCTACTACAAGTGATGCATATCTTACTGATCTCTTTCACTCTATACTGTTGTCGGTGTCTGATGGTTTGCCTAAAATTCACACACACTTATATGCTGGTACAAACACGCCCGCCATTGTCCAAGCAGTTTTTTTTTTTTCTTTAAATTTTTTTTTTTGTACTTTTGTATTATTATTTATTTTTTCCAAAGCAGTCATTTCTAAGATCTGAAGCTGATCCAAGTCACCTCAAGGTCCATTCCTTCATTAAAAATGTAGTTTCAAGATTAACGTTACAGTATTTTTTTTTTTTAAACGCGAGTACACTGGAATAAGACTGGTCTGTTTTGAAGGTACAATGACAATGAGGAGGAAGCATAAGAAATAACCTGCTTGCAATGTGGAGTTGTTGGGGTTGTTTTTTAATTTTTTTTACAGTATAGACTGGTGGTGGTGTGTGTGTGTGTGTGTGTGTGTGTGTGCGTGTGTATGAATGCAACTCTGTGTGTGTGTGTGCATGTGTGCATTGTGTGTGTGTGTGCGTGTGTATGAATGCAACTCTGTGTGTGTGTGTGCATGTGTGTGTGTGTGTGCGCACAAGTGGGTATGACCATGCTTGCATGCGTATGTATTCTTGTAGGTATATGCACCTACATCTGTGTATGTATGTTTATATAAAAGTGAATATGCATGGAAAAGAGAGAATTAAAGACATGTTATAAAAACAAAAACAAAGCCAAAGCCAAATAAGAAGTAGAAGGATACTAATACACATCATACTTTAAATAAAAGCATGTTTACAATGCCCAAACTCTTACAAAAAAAGATTCACAATTCATTTACTTCTCCACATTCATAAAAAAAAAACCATCTTATGTCCCAGACAGCCAGTAAACTGACAACAGCGTGACAGCTGTAGCGGGCATTCATTCAGGTCTAACAGTCCTCTGGATAGGTGTTGTTGTATGTGTTGTTGTATGTCAGGAGAATGTTCACAGAACTGGCAGAAGGCTGTACACTCTGACACACAGCTCGTCTTCACTTCCATAACTTGGTGGTGGCGGCGGCAGCACTGCCTCGCAGTCTGCACACAAAAAAAAACACTATATGTTGTTTTACACACACACACACACACACACACACACACACACACACACACACACACATATATATATATATATATATATATATATATATATATATATATATATATATATATATATATATATATATATATATACGTTAAGGAAGGAAGGTGGCAGGATGGTGAAGACGTTTGAGTTTCTGGGTTCGTACCCAGCCTTGCCCTTTCTTCCCAGTTTGATGAAAAAATCGAACTGAATGTCAAAGTCATTTGGATGAGACAATAAACCATGGCCCCGTGAGTGAACGCACGCAGAACATCTTGTGCACACGTTAAAATCCCGTTCCGCCTTTCGGAAGAAAAAGCCATCATGTGCCGGAAGAAGCGAATGACAAAATTATAAAAAACCAGCATGCATAGAGGTGTCGTGTTTAGACACCATCCTTGAGGAAAAATCAGGGAGTTGGAGTCCCAGGGTGGCTCGGGGCTGTATATGGCAACGTTCTGGTGGCTCCTGCGACGGTACTGGAACCATTCATATCGGTCATTGCCTTTCCAATGGATCATACCAGTGGCATAGAGAGGGGGGGTCTGCTGCATGGGTAACAGCTTGCCCTCCATACTTACCTACCTAGGCTTTGCGCTCTAAAGACTAGAGCACAACTCCATAGTCTTCCGAGACTGATGGGTGCCTACTACTATACACGGTTAAAACACTTATTCCCCTGTAGCGCCCATATATACCGTAACCCTGGAGCGCCCTTTGGAACCCGCAAACCATGTGCTTACTACAGAGGCAGCCACTGTTGTTTACATAAAGGAGACTCTAGTGAGAGTTGCTGTCTTTGCATTAACAAGATGCTACCATGTTCTGAACTTTGCGGTGTTGAAATAGGTACATTTT
>CM060331.1:15776729-15794229 GCA_030674155.1 Stramonita haemastoma | reverse complement strand
TTTCTCCGCTGTGGACACACATATAGTCATCTGGTGTTATACTTCTTTGTCTTGTTCTTCTTCTTGTTACCATTACTGCTGCTGTTAGTGTTGTAGCTGTTGTTGTTATAGTTGTTAATGTTATACCTGTTGCTGTTGTAGCTATTATTGTCTTTGTTGGTGTTGCGCTTTGACACTTCTGCATGCATATTATTATTGTCGTTACTTCTGTAGCCCATAGTTTATTGTTGCTTTTTTTTTCTCCACTTTTCTTTGCTTGGCTGTCTGTATGATGTAGTTGTTACAATTTCTCATTGTCTTGTTTGTTTGTTAATCAGCAATAAAGCTATTTTTCAGTCTTTTGTACTGAAACTGATATTGTTTACATCATTTGTTATTTCATGTGTTTTTTTGTGTGTGTGTTTTTTAATATTCAAAGAAGTTAGTGAAAAAAGAACCAACAACAACTGCAGAAATAAAGCAAGTTTAAAAAGAACAAGAAAAGTGGTATCAATTCTCTAACATGTACCAAAAAAAGAAGTATACAGAACATTTTCCATATTTCCAAAATATTTTTTTAAGCTGAAATATGCAACAGAATCTCAGCAGCAGTTTCTTCACTTAATCCTTAGTACTTCACCTTTAGCAAAACTGCACATTGTCAGCAAAACACTGACTGAACACTCAATACAGTTTGTAAACAGCTATAGATATTCTGATGACTCATCTGATTTTGACCAAGCAGAAGGCTACCTTCAAATGAGCACAACTTTCAAGTAGAAGGCTACTTTCAAACAGCACAACTTAAAACTTTGTAGTATTTCATTTTATTGACTGAACTTTATTCAAAGCTTGTTTTAAACATTCATTTATAATCTTTATCCCGAAAGTCTGACAGCAGCTACTCAAATAGTGGGCAAAACAGCCAAATATATATAAATATACAAAATCTTACCATGGGTGAACCTCGGAGCTCAAAACAAGCAATGAAAACCACGCACATAAACAAAACAACCAGACAAACAAAAAAAAACCCAACCTATCTTTATCTTATCACTGTGAAAAAAGACTTCTGATAAAGAGAAGGAAAATTTTTTATCCTTACTATGACAAAAGTCACTTGTTTAAACCAATCCACCAAGATACTTTTAATCTGCTTGACCCTTTCGCTGCTATCATATTTTGCTCAGGCACATGCTGGACAAAACAGAGAGTGTTGAATCATGACAAATAGCAATTGTCAACTGAGCACTGCTGGCAATGCTTCCTATGACAAACGCTGTTCGACAACAGCTCAGTAAAGAGGTTAAGCTGAGAGTGACCAAAATGCTACATACCTTTATATTCACGGTAGGTTCCATACGCAAACATGTTCAGCAAGTTGAAGAATGGGGCATGACTTCCACTGGCAAGCTGCAACATCAAATTCTATACAAATGAAGTTAGGACAACTTCAACAAAACTACTACACAAAACTGCAAAAGTTATCTGGATAAAAAAATTCCTTAACTTCTCCTGCCTCAAGCCCATCCTCACGTTACTAAAAAGCATCATTCAGTTAATTCCACAGGAGACAAGTTTTTTTGTATTACACAATAACATGAACTATGAACACTATACACTATACAGTCAAAAACCAAAACAAAATAAACAACAACAAAAAAACAAATAAAGCAACTACCCAACCAAGAAATAAACTGAAACAGACCTAGGCAGATCCAAAGAAGGTGAAAAAGAATAAGGAAAAGAAATCAAAGGATTTTTTTTTAAAGAAACAAAAAGTAAAAACAGAAGAAAGAATGAATGAAAAAAGAAAAGAAATGAAGAAAAGACAGACAGATGACTTAGTAAAGGAGAGAAAATGGGCATGGAAGTTTTAAACAAAAAACTCACTACAGTCGTACAGGCATGGAAATCAAAAACTAAAACTGATGCCACTATGGTAACTGCACAAAATCTGTAATAATCAATGAGTATGAATCTATGAGTCATGAGTATGATACCTTAGATAAGATATTGCAAGAATCACAATTCAATGATCAGGTCTACATCTCACAATCTGTTCCTTTGAGTTTATATTATGAGAAGAAGGGTTTGGTCTCTCTTTACAGTTTACACGTGTTGTATACAGATCTATATTACACACACACACACACACACACACACACACACACACACACACACACAGTGACACACACACACAGAGTGACACACACACATACAACACAACACACACACACACACACACACACAGTACACACACACACACAACACACACACACACACACACACACACACACACACATACACACACACACACACACACACACACACACACACACACAAACACAGTCACCACAAAAGATTAGATTCAAACCATCCCCTCACCTCCTGCACGTTGGGTAAATCCAGCAGTTCTCCAAACACGTACACATTGGGGGCCTCTAGAACTTGTGTCAGCACACTGACTGCCCCTGCCCCTTTGGCATTCTTCATCAGAAGCAGGAATGGCTCCAAAGGATTCGTTGTCGACTTGTCCCCCGTCATCTTTCTGCTGAAACTAAGGATAAAAATGATACTGTGAGAGCTCAGAGAGACTGAGAGACTGAGAGAGAGAGAGAGAGAGAGAGAGAGAGAGAGAGAGAGAGAGAGAGAGAGAGAGAGAGAGAGAGAGAGAGAGAGAGGAGGAGGAGGAGGAGGAGAGGAGGAGGAGGAGGAGGAGAGGAGGAGGAGGAGAAGAAGAAGAAGAAGAAGAAGAAATGGAAAATTATAATTTCCTTTCCATAAAAAGATAACTGTTCTATAAACTAGTTACAGTAATTTGATACTAAAAATACTCCAAGTACTATTTTACTCTACTAATTTGACCATTGCTTTTGGCTATTGGTGTAGTGCCATCCTTTTCAATCTAGTATTAGTAATTTATATGATTAGTCACTTTACGTCTTTAGACTAGTTTAGTGTTACCACGTTTATTTCAATATTTGGCAGCACAGTTTTTCTGCATTCATTTTTAAACTAATTACCAAAGACAACAGAAGATAAAAGGTGACAATCTAAAGATTCTATAAATCAATCTATTTGATTTATTGATTCTAGCTTACAAGAAGTATGCTACTATGTACAAAGCAGAGCTAATTGATTCAGAGGTGATTTGATTATTAAACATAAAGCCGTTCCCATCTTTTGAAGTTTTGTTGCCCATATTGTCATTATTGGCCCTAATGATGCATTACTGAAAGTGTAATTTGTAATTTTAATGGTAAATCAACCTGACCATTTCCAGTAACATGAGAATAATCCCTGATGCCTATTATACTGGCAATACGGTATAATTATAGGCTATGGCTATGCTATCATTGCTTTGCTAAAGAACAGGCATAAACTGATAAAGATATAAAAAAAATTAATGATTTCTCTTTTGCACAAAACTATGTTACTATAGTCTATAGCAATATCAAGAATCATCCTTTCTGAGTTTCTCTTTCTGGGTAAAATAACAATATCATGAATTTATATTTCTTGGTGTGATCCAATTACCAGTGAACTTTTCGAGCCTACATCAGAGCATGGCAAACAGTGAAATATACAGGATCAGTACATTAAGTAAAATTGTGGGCCTGCATATGGTAATCGGAGGATTTGAACTCGTCAACAATTTTGAAATTAACCCAATCCACTTGAGTGTGACACCATTGGCATTAGCTGATTAGGCATCTGACTGTTCTTGCAATGGGCCTAATCATTTTTATATCCTATCAACATTGTATTCACTGAGATTGTGCTTAAATATCTCTTTATTAATGCCAATTTAATACCAATGAACCCCACACTGAATGACAAAGAACTTGCTCAATCACTGAATGATGGGTGAATCCGTCAATGTCAATGTAAACATCCGTTAAAAGGCGTTATGGTTGTTGGGCTTTGCCCTATAAAGGCTATATCTATGGCTATAGGCCTATACTGTCAGTAAAGAAATTTCCATGAGAGAAGGAGAAGAAGAACCTGAGACAATCTAATCTCACAATTCTGCAAAATTTGTTACAGTGTTGGTGTTGTTATGCTCCGACGAGCACTCTGATCAAGTGCTGCTCCTGCCATTCATGATTCAGAGGAGACAATGCATATTATACCCTTTTTTTTGTCTTTACAAGTGACTGTCAAGAAATTTTCGACTTATATTATCTACACTGGTTAATGTCACTGACAGAAAATCTTGAACATAATGAAGAACGATTGCTTACCTCGATGACAATCGTTGGTCCTATCGTGTGCAACGAACCAACTATTCTCTTCTCGAGCTAAACCGGAAGTCACGGATAAAAGAGTAGCTAGGCTAACTCTTCGTTTATGTAGGCTAATAGGTCTGATCAACAGTTGTCGATTACAGCCAAATTACTAAGTATTATTTCGTTGGGGTTTTGTTGTTGTTGTTGTCGTCGTTTGTTGTTGTTGTTATTTTAGATTTTTGTTTTTTTCGCAACCTGCATGCACACACGTTGATCCTGTATCCAGTACTTTGTCACATCAGTGTGGAATTCGCCGGCTGTTCGGTCAAAGGGAGGTAATAGGGAGTAAATTATTCTGGCTTCACAAAGAAAATTAAATAGTGTGGCATCTGCCATGACCATAAACATGAATGAAATGTAAGTTTTCAGAGTGTAATTTTTAACACAGTGTAATGATCATGTCCATTGGTATCTTTTCCGAATCATTTTAACCAGTTTGAGTGAAGAAGTAATACTGAAAACAAAAAGTCACCTCAGCTAATGTATGTGTAGGATTGTATTTGGTACATTTACATGGTTTTTTTCCTTATTCAAATTGGCTTGAGACCAAACACACACATACACGCATGCAGGTACACACACATGAAGGTGCATGTGCGTGCATGCGCACACGCACACACACACACATGCATGCATGTGTGCGCGCATGTGCGCGCGCACACACACACACACACACACACACACACACACACACACACACACACACACACAGTGTGTTTTGTTACATGATTTTAAAAAAAATGTTACTAATGAATTTGAAAACTAGTCTTTGTAAATTATATTACAGCACTGCACATGTCTAACCTCACAAATTAAAGTGCCTGCTTTATATAATGTTTGCTCATTTTGTTTTGTTTTATTTTGTTATTTTCTTGGGGGGGGGGGGATGTTTGTGTTTGTTGATCATGGTATGTGGGTTGTGTGTGTGGGGGGGGGGGGGGGTTGGGGGGGGTTGTTTGGGGGGAGGGGGGGGAGGTGTTGTTTGTTTGGATGGTTTTGTTTCGTTGTTGAGTTTGGTTTATTTGGAGGGTGTCTTTTTTTTGTATGTATCGTTGTTTTTTTTTCCCCCAAACAGGATCAATTTGGTTATTTGAATGTTTGGTACTTTTTGGGCAGTATAAATGAAGCCTTGTATATATATGCACGAAAAAATTCAGAGTAATTGTTGTTATAAAGCAGATCACAGGTCATTAAAAGATGCATGTTGATGTGTGACAAAAATGGTGAGGATTGGGTAAGATGATGCTGACATGGAAATGAGTTTATTTGTAAATAATCGAGAGGTAACAAATTGCGGAATACACAAATGTGATAATTATAATCTGACAGAAATCATCATATTATCATTTTCTTCTATTTCTTTTTGTTTTGTTTTGTTTTTTTTGGTTGTATTTTCCTCTTCTTCTTCATATCTTCTATCTTCTTTTCTCTGTTCCTTTTCCCTCTGTGTCTCCTTTTTGTCTTCTTTTTTTCTTCTTTTATCTTCATTTTCTTCTTCTAAGTTTTCATCACCATCTTCTACCTTTCCTCCTCCTTTTCCTGAATTTTCTTTTTGAAAGTCTGCTTATTTTTCATCTCTCTCTCTCTCTCTCTCTCTCTCTCTCTCTCTCTCTCTCTCTATCTCTATCTCTCTCTCTCTCTCTCTCTCTCCTCTCTCTCTCTCTCTCTCTCTCTCTCTCTCTCTCTCTCTCTCTCTCTTTCTCCAGAGGTGTCAGATAGCCTAGTGGTCAGAACATTGCGCTGGCAATTCGACGACCTGGGTTTGAGTCCAGTCGAGGAGATTTTTCTCCTGGAGTTAACATCAGTGCTGACTCCACTCTCCCCAAAAGTCCTTCGGATGAGACTTTAAACCGAGGCCCCGTGTGGGAACGCACGCAGAACATCTTGCGCACACGTTAAATCCTGTTCCACTTTTTGTAAGAGTAGGCCATCATGTGCCGGTGGGAACAGATGACATATACAAAACTGCACACACACGGGGACTGGATGTAAAAAAGCACAAGAGTGCTTATCCCATTATCCTCGATTATAAAAGAATAAATCAGATCAAATCAAATTCTCCATCTTCTTCCCCTTTGTCTTCTTTTCCTTTTTCTTCTTGGTTTTCTTTTTCTTCTGTCATCTCTGCTTGGTAAAATGAGTAGAATGGAGTGTGTGTGGTTGAAGGTGGCTGGCTATCTGAGCAATCTGAATGGCTTCTCCCTCAGGTCCACTGCACTGGGATAGCCACGGTGGAGTGGGGGAGGGGTGTCTTTGTTTTTTGTTTTGTTTTGTTTTGGGGTTGTTGTTGTTGTTTTTTTTACAAGGTGTCGAAGGTGGCATAGGGCTGGAGAACATAGGCTGGGTCTGTGGACCAGTGCTACATTTTTTTTTTGGGGGGGGGACCAGTGCCTGACTGCCACATTATGTAGCTAGGCTTCCATGTGTGTGAGCTGACATGATAATTATGAGAGATTTTCTCTACCTGAAGAGTTGAAAGTTACTGGAGCCACTGAAACTTGAATGAGGTGACAGACCTGATATGACTTTTGTGGTCGGTAGAGCTGTGAATGGTATGGTATGGTATGGCATGGTATGGTATGGTATGGTATGGTATGGTATGGTATGGTATGGTATGGTATGGTAGGTATGGTATGGTATGGTATGGTATGGCATGGTATGGTATGGTATGGCATGGCATGGTATGGTATGGTATGGTATGGTATGGTATGGTATGGTATGGCATGGATGGTATGGTATGGCATGGTATGGTATGGTATGGTATGGAGAGAGGAACTGACAATGTCATGTTTTCAGTCTGAAAATGGTGACCCATGATACCCTGTTGTGTCCACCTGGTATGTTGCGTCTTAAGACCTGGTCTTCCTCTGAAGTTGGAGTGTGGCTGCCTGCATGGCAAAATACTTGAAAGCAGTTATACACACACAAACTTCTCATTCAGTATGCACTTCTTGTCCCAAGGTGATTCCCAGGTGGGATGAGTTGAGTCAGAGTGCACAGTCTGGGTGACAGACCCCCAGAATATTAAGCTGGGGGAATGCACAATAAGAAGACCTGATTGCTTAATGAGGATTTATGAAAGAGTCTTGACCTTCTGACAGGAGTTTCGGTGGGTTGTTTTGCTTCTAGCTTGGGGTGTCTGCTTTATTTTTTTTCTTTTTTTTTTTTGGCTTTTTTTGTCATTTTTGCCCAGAACACCCAGCACAGTAGAAGAGCATCCATCGCAGTAGCTCCAGGCTTATTTTTGTATTCCGGTGTTTGAAGTTGGCAATTCGTAGTCATTCCATTTTATTTGACGAAAAGTCATCACATGCCAAAAGCGCTTTTGTTGAGATCTTGTTTGTTTTGTTTGAGATCTTCTGAATGGCTTGTTTATAGAGCAACTGGGTTTTGTGTGGTTTTCATTTGGTGTGGTTTGTTTTGTTTCTGTAATATATCTAGGGCCTGGCTAACTATTTTTGCAATGACCATTAATAATATTAATGTATCACGATTATTTGCACTTTGAATTAAAGAAAACAAATGTGTACAAAGCATGTGATGGTTATTTTCACTTGTGAACTAATTCCTATCTCTTGAGCAAGAGGTAGATTACTTTTTGTTGTTGTTGTTAGTGTTGTACTGTTGTCATCTGTGACCAGCTAAGCTCCACTTGACAGAGGGGGGGTTGTTGGGCATTTCTTAGAGTAGCCAGCTTGGGTCTGAGAAATATTGTTGGTGGGAGAAGGGGAATAGTTGGGTTTTTTTTGGTACAGTTTATTAAAAAAATTTTTTAAAGAATTGATTTTCTAGAATATTACTGACTCTGTAGGTTAGCACCTTTCCTGTTATGTAAACTGGATGAGGTTTTGATTACTGTCTGTAATGACTTTTCAGTTTAACGTGTGTTTCATGTATATGTACATGGGTGTGTGATTTGTTACAGGTCCTGATTTTTCAGACTATGACTGATGTATACTGAAGTATTTCTGCTGTCTTCCACAAAATTATACTGCAAGCTTAGCTTTCGTGGTTTTCTGATTATTTTTTAAAGCTTGTTTGAGAATGATTTTTTTGTTTTTAAACTAATGAACATTCTACAGTGCTTCCCAATTTTTAATATGATTTATGCAAAAAGAAAAAAAATGTTGATAATAAGCTCATCTGCATTACTGATACATTGTAAAACAGTGTTACTGCCTCCTCTGTGTGTGTGTGTGTGTGTGTGTGTGTGTGTGTGTGTGTGTGTGTGTGTGTGTGTGTGTGTGTGTGTGTGTGTGTGTGTGTAAATATAAGAGACAAGAGAGAGAGATGGTTTGAATGCCGGTGTGTCTATATCACCAAGTAGTGAAGGACATTAAACAAAACCAAACAACACACACACACACACACACACACACACACACACACCACACACACACACACACACACACACACACACACACACACGCACACACACACACACACAGGCGCGCGCACACACACACACACACACACACACCACACACACACACACACACACACACACACACACACACACACACACACACACACACGAGAATGATCAAGAAGGATAGAGAAACAAACAATCCAGATCTACCATTTTCCTGAACAGACAATTATTTCCAATGTGGATCCATGTAGCTATTTCTGGAAAAATCGAGAACAGTCTAGGTCTCTGTAGCTGCTGCTGGCTTTGTCCTTTAGCCAATCAGAATCATGTAAGCCAAGCGTCGCTAAAAATATCAACCAATCACAAAGCTTTGGGAATTACCGCAAGGCAGGAGACCAGTCAACAAAGCTATTTTTAGTGTTTCGGGAACATCGCCAATTTTCTTGAACATTCAGCGCCGTTCGAGTACACAACAACGAACACCTTTAAATACGAGGCTCTGTCGCTCTTGGGCTCAAGTGAAAAAATCCTGAGATCAACACTGATCAGCGAAAAGCGAGAAGAGGACGACTTCGACCACAGTTTTCAACCGCTGAAGACTACAGCAACTACGATTTTTGAGCATTTACTACAACTCCGTTGAATCCCGACAACACTGAGACTACAGACTGAGCACACGTTTTGCCAGAGAGGCTAGAAACTACGGTTCGCAAGTGATTTACCTTTCGCCCTGATTGAATCCAGTTTGTCACAGCATACAAGAAAACTTTGACACCGAATCTTACACCAGAAGAAAATGGCCAAAGCTCCAGCAATCGGCATCGACCTGGGCACCACTTACTCCTGTGTAGGGGTGTTCCGCCACGGGCAGGTGGAGATAATCGCCAACGACCAGGGGCAGAGAACCACACCCAGTTACGTAGCCTTCACCGACACGGAACGTCTGGTAGGGGACGCGGCCAAGAACCAGGCGGCCCTGAACCCCCAGAACACAGTCTTCGACGCCAAGCGACTGATCGGGCGCCGCTTCACGGACAGCAGCGTGCAGAAAGACGTGCAGCAGTGGCCCTTCAAGGTGGTGAGTGAGGGGGGCAAACCCAAACTGCAGGTGGAGTACAAGGGGGAGAGGAAGACTCTAGCTCCCGAGGAGGTCAGCTCCATGGTGCTGGTCAAGATGAAGGAGACTGCAGAGGCCTACCTGGGGCAGAGCGTCACTGACGCCGTCATCACCGTCCCTGCCTACTTCAACGACGCCCAGAGACAGGCCACCAAGGACGCCGGCGCCATTGCCGGCCTCAACGTGCTGAGGATCATCAACGAACCCACAGCCGCTGCTCTGGCTTACGGGCTGGACAAGAACGTGCAGAAAGACACTGACAAGAACATCCTCATCTTCGACCTGGGCGGGGGCACTTTTGATGTGTCCATCCTCACCATTTCGGAAGGGTCTCTTTTCGAGGTCAAGGCCACAGCAGGGGACACTCACCTGGGAGGTGAGGACTTTGACGACCGCCTGGTGCAACACCTCGCTCAGGAGTTCCAGCGAAAGCACAAGAAAGACATCAGCAAGAACGCCAGAGCGCTGAGAAGACTCCGCACCGCCTGTGAGCGAGCCAAGCGCACCCTGTCCAGCAGCGCCGAAGCCAACGTGGAGATCGACTCCCTGTATGAAGGCATCGACTTCTACACGCGCATCACCAGGGCCAGGTTTGAGGAGCTGTGTGCGGACCTCTTCCGCAACACTCTGGAACCTGTAGAGCAGGCCCTGAGAGACGCCAAGATGGACAAACGCCAAATCCACGAGGTGGTCTTGGTAGGAGGGTCCACCCGCATCCCTCGCATCCAGAAGATGCTGCAGGAGTTCATGGGCGGGAAGGAGCTGAACAAGTCCATCCACCCTGACGAGGCCGTGGCGTACGGAGCGGCGGTGCAGGCTGCGGTTCTGAGTGGTGACACCAGTGACGTCATCAAGGACGTGCTGTTGGTGGACGTCACTCCTCTCTCTCTGGGCATCGAGACTGCCGGAGGCGTCATGACCAAGCTGGTGGAGCGCAACACCACCATCCCCACCAAGACCTCCCAGACCTTCACCACCTACGCCGACAACCAGCCTGCAGTCACCATCCAGGTGTATGAAGGGGAGCGCGCCATGACCAAAGACAACAACCTCCTGGGCAGGTTTGAACTCACAGGCATCCCCCCAGCTCCTCAGGGCGTGCCTCAGATCGAAGTCAGCTTCAACATCGACGTCAACGGCATCATGACGGTCACCGCCCAGGACAAGAGCACGGGCAAGTTCTCCAACGTGACCATCAAAAACGACAAGGAACGCCTCAGCAAAGCCGACATAGACCGTATGGTGAACGAGGCGGAGAAGTTCAGAGAAGAGGACGAAAAACAGCGACAGAGGGTGGAGTCGCGCAACAAGCTCGAGTCGTACGTGTTCTCCGTGAGGCAAACGCTGAACGATGCCGGGGACAAACTGAGCGCTGAGGACAAGGGCTCCGCCAGCAAGGCGTGTGAAGAGGCTCTGCAGTGGCTGGACAACAACACACTGGCGGAGAAGGAGGAATACGACCACAAGCTGGACGAGCTGCAGAAGCGCTGCTCTCCCCTCATGGCCAAGATCCACTCTGGGGGAGGCAACTCTTCCTCCCAGCACGCCAGCGGTGACGGTAAAGGCCCTACAGTGGAGGAGATGGACTGAAAGTAAAGCATGAAGGAGATGGACTGACTGAAAGTAAAGCATGAAGGAGATGGACTGAAAGTAAAGCATGAAGGAGATGGACTGAAAGTACAGCATGAAGGAGATGGACTGAAAGTACAGCATGAAGGAGATGGACTGAAAGTAAAGCATGCAGGAGATGGACTGAAAGTAAAGCATGAAGGAGATGGACTGAAAGTAAAGCATGACGGAGATGGACTGAAAGTAAAGCATGACGGAGATGGACTGAAAATAAAGCATGCAGGAGATGGACTGGCTGAGAGTAGAGCCAGGAGTAGATGGACCGAAAGTAAAGAGAGGAGTTTTTTCCCCTGTGAGGACTGCTGCAGCTCTTACGTCTTTGACTGAAACAAAGACAAACTGTATTATATTGTACACACTTGATATATTAAAATTACCGCTTACGAAATGAGTTTTTTTTTTTCCCCGGTGAAGACTGCTGCAGATCTGGTACTGAAACAGACTAACTGTATAATTGTATTGTATATTTACCACTTACGAAGCAGACTGATGTAGTTAAAAGTTTCATGTAATTATGAATGTAAACAACATCAGTGGTTTTGCATAATTTCGCCTTCATGTGTTCATTTGTTTTGTGTATTTTGCCATGTTGTTTCTTTATTTTGTGATTGCCATATATCCGAATCCAGGCAAATTCTGAAATAAAACTATGAAATGAAAACCGCTTTATTTGTTTTTGTGTTACTCTTTTTGAACTGTTTGCCTATTACTGCTCTGTCTACATTAATTTTCCCTTCTCCTGTGTGTGTGTGTGTGTTGTGTGTGTGTGTGTGGTGTGTGTGTGTGGTGTGTGTGTGTGTGTGTGTGTGTGTGTGTGTGTGAGTGAAAGCGATGCAAAAAGGCACAAGAAGACAAATAGATCACAAGACAATGTATCTTCTCTCTCTCTCTCTCTCTCTCTCTCTCTCTCTCTCTCTCTCTCTCTCTCTCTCTCTCTCTCTCTCTCTCTCTCTCTCTCTTCTCTCTCTCTCTCTCTCTCTCTCTCTCTCTCTCTCTCTCTCTCTCTCTCTCTCTCTCTCTCTCTCTCTCTCTCTCTCTCTCCTCTCTCTCTCTCTCTCTTCCTCTCTCTCAAACACACACCATATCAGAAAAAAAACCCTGTGTCTTGGGTGCTGGATGTTCAGGCAATGTTTCTATTATAACTAAGACCAAATACCTTGACCGCAATAAATTACAGGATCTTTATTTAACGTGCATATGTGATTTTTGTCCAACGCCTGCACAGGCCTACATACGCCAGTTTAATTTGTATGCAGACTCAACATTGCCAGGTCCTTACTTAAAGTCTTACCCATTCACACACACACACGCGCCCGTGCGCGCACATACACACACGACTATGAGTGATGATCTGTGTGTTAGTCTTTCGAATGCGACTATAAACGGTGGTCGTATAGACAACAAGCATTTAGCGCATGTTAGAGAGCCCACCACAACAAGCCAGTTGTCCCTTTGCAAAATTCTGTAGATAAAAAGTCACACACATAAAAAAAACCCACAGCCAAATACATGTGCATACAGAAACAAAAATGGGTGGTGCTGCTCATGTGGCGATGCACTCACTCTGGGTAGAGTAGCTAGCCCCAGTTTTCCGGCAGAAAATTTTTCCGGTGACTTAAAAGTGGTAAACAATACAGACCAGTGCAATATGACATTGTTTATGTTGTTTTTCTTTTTTTGTTTTTCTTTTTGCATGTGGTGTTATGTGAGCCTACGTGCAGCTTAAAGACCATAATTATTATATTTCCTTTCAATCTCCAACCCTCCCCCTTCCCCCCTTCTCCCTCGCACTCACTTATCCCATCTCCTCTTTCTGTCCTAGTTATTTAGAAAAAAAACAAACAAACACTAGTTTTATATTGGTACGTTTGTCCCTCGTTTACAAACACTAGCAGCTAGGCCGGGAATGAACAGAAGTTTCACCGTGCTGTCACTCTTTTGCCCTGCATCCCGTTACTTAAACCCTTGTCCATGTATGTATGTATGTATGTATGTATGTATGTATGTATGTATGTATGTATGTATGTATGTATGTATGTATGTATGTATGTTATGTATGTATGTATGTATGTATGTATGTATGTATGTATGTATGTATGTATGTATGTATATATTGTGTTGTGTGTGTGTGTGTGTGTGTGTGTGTGTGTGTGTGTGTGTGTGTGTGTGTGTGTGTGTGTGTGTTGTGTGTATGTATGTATGTATGTATGTATGTATGTATGTACGTACGTACGTACGTACGTATGTATGTATGTATGCACGCTTCAAAGAACTTATCATTTATAAACGTCTATTTCTTTCATGTAAGCAAAACTTAGCGATCGGAACTAGAATAAAAACACTTCTTTTTCAATAGAAGAGATATTCTTCTGTGGTATAAACCTCTCTTCTCTCTCTCTCTCTCTCTCTCTCTCTCTCTCTCCCTCTCTCTCTCTCTCTCCCCTCTCTCTCTCTCTCTCTCTCTCTCTCTCTCTCTCTCTCTCTCTCTCTCTCTCTCCTCGTGGGATGAAAACAAGCCACCATTGTGCTTATTCTTTTCCATCAATAAAAATGTTCATTCATTCCTTAATTAATTCATTCATTCCCTCTCTCTCTCTCTCTCTCTCTCTCTCTCTCTCTCTCTCTCTCTCTCTCTCTCTCTCTCTCTCCTCCTCTCTCTCTCCTCTCTCTCTCTCTCTCTCTCCTGAAATTGCCCATCATATTCCTCGTCTCAGTTCCTCTCTCACACATTGGCGCAGACTGCTGTACAGATAATGAAACTGTCAGTCACACTATCTCTGCCACCCCCCCTCCCCCAGCCCCCTCCCCCACTTTACCTACCTCACCCTCACACCTGATCCTGTCAGAGACAACTGACCTCTGACTCTCATTGCAATGTACTATACAGTGTTCACTCGTTTGTTTTTTGGTTGTTTTTTTCCCCCATTCGAGCAGCTGTTGCTATGACAAGTGCCTTTGGTCTTGATCGGAATGTGTGGTTAAGAGCCAAGCCACGCTCTTGAATCAAAACTTGAGATTTCTGCACTCCCTACTGCACTTATACACTTTAAAAATAAACAAAATCTATATTCCTGTACGCCTGTGAATCGTGGACCCTGACAGCAGATTTGGAGAGAAGAGTACAGGTGGTAGAGATGAGATGCTTTTGGAGACTCCTTGGCATCTCCAACAGAGACCACATAAGCGACGAAGACGTGCGTAACAGAATCCAGTAAACCATTGGTCCCCAAGAAAACCTATCAACTGTAAAGAAGCATAGGCCTAAACTTAAATGGTACGGTACGGGCTTGTCATAAGATCAAAATACTAGCAAAAACAATACTGCCAGGCCAAGGAGGAAGAAAAAGAGGCAGACCAAGGAAGAGAGATGGGAGGACAACATCAGCGAATTGATATGCCTTGAACTCAAAGAAATTTTGAGAGAGGCAGAACAGAGAGAGGAGGAGGGAACTGTTTGTCAAGTCTTCTGGGGTACCCCCAAGGTCGCCAGACTAAACGATAGATAGATAGATAGATAGATAGATAGATAGATAGATAGATAGATAGATAGATAGATAGATAGATAGATAGAGAAACAGTATACTGCACTTATGAAAAGTAGACAGTTATGTAACACTGGAAAGTTGACAGTTATAGAACACTGGAAAGTAGACAGTTATGCAACACTGGAGAGTGGACAGTTACGTAACACTGGAAAGTAGACGGTTATGTAACACTGGAAAGAAGACAGTTATGTAACACTGGAAAGTAGGCAGTTATGCAACTCTGGAAAGTAGACAGGTATGCAACACTGGAAAGTAGACAGTTATAGAACACTGAAAACTAGTTATAGATCACTGGAAAATAGTTATAGAACACTGGAAAGAAGACAGTTATGGCACACGGGAAAGTAGACACTTATAGAACACGAGAAAGATGCCAGGTACGGAAAACGGAAAAGAAAACAGTTATCCAACGAAGAAATAGTAAACTTACATAATACAGGAAAATTGATAGTTACAGAACACAAGCAAGTAGACAGTATAGAACACAACGAGTTTGTATGGAACACAAGAAAATGCCAAGGAAACACAACACGTGAACATTGTATATATACCCTAAAATCCCTAGCATAAGCCCACCATCTAGCAAACGCCCACCCCCCACTTTGGGCCAAAAGTTGTGCACAGGGGTAACTACCTAGCAAACGCCCACCCGCTTTTTTCAAAGAGACTATGCTCACTTTCACTAGGATTTGTGCAGACTGTTCTAAAAGTCATCTTTTTCCCCTTCTTTACCTTTTCGTGTTTCTTTCCTTTTTCCTTATTCTTTGTCCCCTCTCCTCACTCCCACCCATCCCCAACAAAGTGAATTAAAATTACGTCATGCTTTTTCCACTGACGTCTTTTGTCCGTCAGTGATGTACCGGTACTTTGAGGATGCTTCCTGATGGCCGGAAGTTGGTTCTTGAATCTCTCTGTGCCATTTTTGCATGCCAAAGGGACAGTCTTACACTGTATCTTTCAAATTGGAAGACCCCCAGTATCTGAATAACGAAGCAGGTAGGAATGTTTCGGAGTGTGCCCGTAAATATTTTGTGGATAGGTCAGGTCATCTACTCACACGACCTAACTTACATGCTTTCGGGTTTGAATTCACTCAATTACATGGTTGAGCACAAAAATTACTTTGTGCAAAGGGGTCTATCCCTAGCAAACGCACCACCTCCCCAATTTTGCCCTAAATCAGTGCACATGGGGGGTGGGCGTATGCTAGGGATTTTACGGTATATGCAGAGAGCCTGTCTAGATTATTCTAACATCAATAATCCTAAGAACGTGCCAACTGTGTAATTCACTTGATATCCTGGGGACTGTTTTTGGTGGGGGAAGCACAATATTGTGGTTTATGACAATCGAATGAGGGAACACTTTCTGCGATAGTAGCGCGCGCGCGCTTACGCACGCGTACTTGCGTGTGTGTTATATATATTATATATAGTATTGGTGTGTGTGTGTGTGTGTGTGTGGTGTGTGTGTGTGTGTGTGTGTGTGTGTGTGAGTGTGTGTGCGCGTGCCTGCCTGAAGAGAGAGAGAGAGAGAGAGAGAGAGAGAGAGAGAGAGAGAGAGAGAGAAGAGAGAGAGAGAGAGAGGAGAGAGAGAGAGAGATCACGAAAGGAAAGGGAATGGTTAAGCAAATTAAATTTAATAGCAATGTAAAAATGTTCAGTTATGGAAACAGTTCCAGAGAAAGATGTAAATATTGTACCATGGGATAAATCTAGTCGGCATCATGGGAAGTAAGGAAGAAATAGCACTACGTAGGACAACGACAGAATCTGAAATACAATAGATAAAAATGATACATAAATAAATAAATAAATAAATAAATAAATAAATAAATAAATAAATAAATAAATAAATACACTGAAGCATCATCTTACGTAATGGCGTCAAACATAGCCTTAAAAAACGGACTGTTTCCTTTAAAAAAAAAAACCTAAGAAAAATCACAAACTTATCAATATCTGGTATACAACATTAATTAGGAACAAAATATTAATGAAACTGAAATTTACAGATAATGACAACTGCAATTTTTGTGTCAAGGAAAAAGACACTATAAACCATTACTTATGGAAGTATCAGTATGTACAGAGATTCTTGAAATAATTTGAAGCGTCTCTAAAACACAACTGCTATCATTGCGAGAGACTTTACCTTAATGTGGAAATAGTGGCTACTTGGCACTGATGCAATTACAAAAAAACTGATGAAGTTTTAGACTTAATAATACTGTTAGCAGGGTTTATGTTTACAAATGTCGGATTGGGAAAACAAAATCTAATGTTGGTATTTCTCTGAATGAACTAAAATACAAATATGAAAGGAAAATTTTTGAGCACTGCAAACAAATTAATGCAGTTTACAGAATTTCGAGAAAAAAATGGTTTCAGTGCATAAACTTAGTTCAAATTAAGCAACATTCCTAAATATTAGTAAAATTCTGTATGTAATCTTCAGAACTTGTCCTGACAGCTAGCGAAACTGATGACTGTCATTGTACTTTTTGTAGCAAGTAGCCCGTAAGTGTGTTTTAAAAAAAATGAAAATGTTGTCGATGAAAAATTTT
>CM060331.1:15760373-15772873 GCA_030674155.1 Stramonita haemastoma | reverse complement strand
ACTGCTGATACCCTTTTGTTTATTTTTTAGCTTAAAAGTTATTGAATCAGATAAATTCTGGTCCTGTTATTACATTTAGAGGCGTACAGTTTTTGTTATTCTTTTTCCTGAAATCGAATGTATTAAATATTATGTCCTGTTATTTTTTAATTAGTGTTTTAGCATTGGCATAATTTCTAGTTAGGTACATTAATGAATATATCGGTTTAAAAACAAATCACATCATGTACTGGCCTTGGATATTATTGGCAGGAATGTCATTAGTGTGCGTAAAGTATGTGTTGGACTGGATTTTTTTTATAATTCATTTGAAAACGACACTCAAACCATGCCCTGTGAGTACCTTTGAAAATAAGAATACGACAGTCTCTTATCAAATGCTGTTGCAGTTATTGAGTTTCTTACTGAGATGTAACGTTCTGATCCATGGTATTCCACCGGAAGACGAAGTATGTTTACAAACCAGCATGTCTGTTCTAGTCGATGACTTTTTTTTTAAACATGGAATGTCCCGCCTTCAAACATTTATAAGATTTCATTGCTTGAAATCACATTGCTTGGTGTTTCCTTCAACCGAAGTCAATTTACTTTTGTAACCTGATGGAATGTAAATCTCGACCAGGTCTTCTGTCTTAGTCAAATGTCATCAAATGTGGAGGTTGTTTTTTTTTAAGTTCTAATCTGTTGTCTTTCACGATTGAATGTGTTTTGAATTCATTCCACGAACCTCTCTTAAAACATACTTTAAAAATAGTTCGATGTGCAAAAATCTTGTATAAATATTTTGCATTTTTGATTGTTTTTTAAGTCCACTATCATTGTAGTTCGATGTGCAAAAATCTTGTATAAATATTTTGCATTTTTGATTGTTTTTTAAGTCCACTATCATTGTAGTTCGATGTGCAAAATCTTGTATAAATGTTTTGCATTTTTGATTGTTTTTTAAGTCCACTATCATTGTATTTCTATGTGACTATTTCTCCACTGTTGGGGTCATTGGGGGGTCACCCTCTAAAACTTTCCATTACACTTAAACAAAATATGTTTGAACCATTTATCATCACTCAATACATTTCACATATATCAAGGAAACAGTGCGAGCAGAAACAAGACCCAGAACAGAAAATTATGTTTATGAGAGAGAAATTTCTGGCGAAAATGGCCTAAAAATGGCAACGAAAAACCGGAACGCTTACCCCTACTCGCTTCTAAAGTTCACTACTGCAAAGATCGTAACCCCTAGTCAAAAATTCTTTCATAGAACTAAAGATTAAAGATGCATTGAAATACTCACGTAAATAACGGTGTTTTTTTAAATAGTTTTCTTGACAAACAAAGATTGTGAATTTCGGGTTTCTACGTTACCAGCCACGTCACAGATCATGACCAACTTTTTGCTTTCAGCACCAAGTCAGCAGACGATAATTGCACAAAATTTGGTTACAAATCGATTATTTATCGAGCGAAAATTAATATCAAGCTGCAGTTTCATGCTTGAAATCAAATGAGTAAATGTAGTCTAAAAAAAAATCCGTTTTGTGTCACAAATCATATACACGTTACTGGCAGAATTAATGTGCTTAGCAAAATTATATCACACAGGGCAGTCCACTGTTTGCTGTTTGCCTCGATGAATTGTGGAATAGAACACGCGTCTGTGACGTTTTTCTGCGAATTTGACGGGAGAAAGTGACGTATTAGGTAAAAATGAGTGCTGTGTCACACCTTCTCTCTGCTGAAAGTGCACTGTTACTTGTGTGTGTGTGGAACAATAGTCTTGAGGACAAATCAGCAAAATAGTTATTTTTGGTAAGTGTACTTCTCTGAATTTGTAATGGATTAGGCAAATAATGTGTTTATGCATGTTCTTGTGTCAGTATTCTTTGTTCTGTGAGTCTGTTGTGTTGATGTGGTTGACAAAAATGAGATGTGTGGAAATGTAAAAAGGAGTCATATGAAATGAAGGTTTGCTCTCATTTCATATTTCTTTACTGGCACCATCTGTTGAACTTTTCTTTACATTATCTTGCATATTTTATCATATTCAGCGGTTGTACATTGGCCAATAAACATAAGAAGAGAAACAAAATCAGTTTGAAGATTGTTCGGTAACGTTGCCTCCATTCAGTCTGTGACGTCGTCGGGAAAGAGCAGACAGTGACAGGAGCTGTCAACACTGACCTGTTGAACCCTTCCTCTTTCTCTACAGTCTACCATCCACGGCCACACTTCTCTTTCCCCTCCTCCCCCCCCTCCTCTCCCCCAATTATTACCTTGTTTTCGGAAGGTGCCTGTAAATTGTCATGGTACCAGAGCTGTTAGCTCTTTCCAACCACCACTCCACCCATCTCTCTCTCTCTTCCCTGCCCCCCCCCCCCCCCCCCCCCCCCCCCACTATGTCTCCACTCCCTCCCAACACACATACACACAATTCTCTGTCTCCCTGTGTGTGTGTGTGTGTGTGTGTCTGTCTCTCTCTCTGTATCAGTCTGTCTGTCTCTCTCTCTGCTCACACACACACACACACACACACACACACACACACACACACACACACACACATAAAGAAGAGTCTCTCTCTTCTCTCTCTCTCTCTCTCTCTCTCTCTCTCTCTCTCTCTCTCTCTCTCTCTCTCACACACACACACACACACACACACACACACACACACACACACACAAATGGGAGATTTTTAAATAGTGGACAAAACTTAAGAAGTACTAACAGGAGAGCTCTTCATCAGCTTACATTGATTTATGCTTCTTGTACTGATGTTTGTGCCTTTCTGCTGTATTGTTTTGATTGAATACATTTTTTTTTAAATTTGTGTTGTGACACATGATTTGTACCATTAAGACTTACTTTCTAGTCTGCTCACTGTGTTGTTGTTGTGTGTTCCCCAAGTGTAACCTTCTGGGGGTCACCCAGAGAGTGCACTCTGACTCACTCATCCCACCTGGGAATCACTGTGAGATTGAAATTGCACACTGAATGAGCAGTTTGCATGTATGACTGTTTCCATGTACCTCACCATATAAGCAGCAATACTGCAACTTCAGAGGAATTTTTCTCCTTTAATTACAGGAGAGTGCATGTTGTTATTAAGAGCTTGTCATGGCTGAAGGCAATCTCAAAACAACATTTTACAACATTACAACATTCTAGTGTAGGCCTTGGCAATTAGCTGACATCAATACCCCACACAGCTTTTGGCCTGGGCCAAACTCACTGCCTTACTAAACATAAACAAATTAAATTGTCTTTATCGATTAAAAAAAATTCTAGTCAGTTAATTATCTTTTTATATCTGAACTACTTGTTGATTTGTCTTGATTTTATTGCCTTTGTATGATTCATGTCAGTTCACCATGTTTTATACATGAAGAAAGGTTTTGTTTTCTTTCTTTATATTTCTTTGTTTTTCTGAACCATGTACACAAACAAATGAAATTTTTTATCATAATTCTTGTTAGTTACTGTTCATGACCATGTAATCATCAATTCTGTAATAAAAGTATTGTTGTACATCAACAGTTTGCTTTGTTTTTTATTCAAATGTCATAATTGGTGTCACGTGTAATGTTACCACACAAACTTTAAAGGCCCATATCAGAGTTGTGTTTTGCACAATCTGTTTTCCATTCCATGGCTTTAATCTACATGCAATAACTAATGATGCTGAGGTATTCATTGAATACTGGTCCAGAATGTCTTGGCTGTGTGATATTGTCATGACCCCCTGGTAACATGCATTACAGTGTCACACTTATTGTCGGTACCTACTCCCATAATTAAAAAAATTGTTTTTGGTTTCTTTGTGTCTAGTGGTTGGCACTAAGTAGTAACTTCACTTCTGAATACTGTTTGTTGTAAATACATGTTTTCATTTAAAGTTATAGGCACAACAGTGTCACAGTGAAATGCTGTAACATTTTTTGGAACATGTGACTTCATTTGCATATATCTGAAGATACGAACCACCTGCTGCTGTTTTGATAATGGCTACAAAATCTTTAACCATTTGGCTTTTCAAAATTAACAGAATAAAGCCTTTATCACAATATTTAGAAATTGAGCCATTTTCCTGTTTTTGTTGCCAACAGTGGAGAAATAGTCATGTGCAAAAATCTTGTATAAATGTTTTGCATTTTTGATTGTTTTTAATTCTGCTATCATTATTCTTCCTGTGCTGAACACTGGGTTTTTTTAAGTACCTGTTGGCATTGATGTTACTCTTTTGTTGGTTCTCTTTGTTTCTCTGTAAAATTGTAATTCTTCATATCCCAAAAGGGATGAAAGGGATAAATTTTAAACAAATCCTACGTTTATTTATTTATTTATTTATTTATTTTGAGGATAATGGAATAAGCACTCATGTGCTTTTTTTACATCCAGTCCCCGGGTGTATGCAGTTTTGTAAATTTTGTCATCTGTTCCCACTGGCACACGATGGCCTATTCTTACGAAAAGCGGAACAGTATTTAACGTGTGCCCAAGATGTTCTGTGTGCATTTAGAACAAGGTAGCATCAAAACATGAAATGAATACAAGCAGTGCTTATAAAAGTACTCTGAAATATATATGTTCAGAAATAAATATGTGTTTTGATGGGTGTTCTTTTCTATGATGGGTGTTCTTTTCTTTTTTTTCCCTTTCTTTCTTTCTTTCTTTCTTTCTTTCTTTCTATCTATCTATCTATCTATCTATCTATCTATCTATCTATCTATCTATCTATCTATCGACCTATCTACCTATCTATCGATCTATCTATCTATCTTTCTGTCTGTCTGTCTGTCTGTCTGTCTGTCTGTCTGTCTGTCTGTCTTCTGTCTTTTCGTCAATCCGTCCGTCTGTCTGTCTGTCTGTCTGTGTCTGTCTGTCTGTCTGTCTGTCTGTCTGTCTAAGCAATTGTTATGCTTATTCTATTACCCTCTATAAATAAAATTTGCTCATTGTTCTATCTGTCTATCCATCCATCCATCCATCCATCCATCCATCCATCCATCCATCCATCCATCCATCTCTATCCGTGTGTGTGTGTGTGTGTGTGTGTGTGTGTGTGTGTGTGTGTGTGTGTGATGGTTTTAATTATGCTGTTTTCTGATAGGTAAGTTAAGTGTGTTTATTATATCAGTTTCTTTTTCTTCATTCTCCCTGTTGCAATGATCTTTGCGTTATTGAATATTTTTTATTCATTTTTTGTGTGTAGTGGATGATGGATCAAAAGATGTGTGGTTTTTGTGCCTATGCTTTGTTTTAAATATTGATTTGTAATCATAATATTCGCGTTTTTTGCATCATGATTTCATATTTTGCGAAAATTGTACACATTGGCATGTTTCTCAAGTTTAATATGGTGTTGAGTTTTGTTTGACTATTATTTTCATGACTATACAGTTGACATATTCCTCTTCACATAATAAAAGTTCTCTCTTCTCTCTCTCCTCTCTCTCTCTCTCTCTCTCTCTCTCTCTCTCTCTCTCTCTCTCTCTCTCTCTCTCTCTCTCTCTCTCTCTCTCTCTCTCTCTCTCTTGTGTGTGTGTTTGTATGGTTGTGTGTGTGTGTGTTTGTCTCTGTCTGTCTCTGTCTCTCTCTCTCTCTCTCTCTCTCTCTCTCTCTCTCTCTGTCTCTCTCTCTCTCTCTCTGTCTCTGTCTCTCTCTCTCTCTCTCTCTCTCTCTCTCTCTCTCTCTCTCTCTCTCTCTCTCTCTCTCTCTCTCTCTCTCTCTGTATGTGTAGTGACACACACAGCTAGTCAAGTTCAAAAACACCAAAGTCATGCAATAACTGACAGTTACCGAGTATAGTAATGACAGGCATGCGGTAAAGTAAGAATCATACTAAAAGAGAGGAAGAGATGACATACAAAATTAAAAAACCAAATTATTTAAAGTATTCCAAGACGGTTTCAAATTAAAATTACATGTACGCACGCATGCTCGCACACACGCATGCACACATGAGCGCAAACAGGTTTTTTTAATCTCTGGGAAACATTAGCACCTATTTGGTTATCAACAGCATCCAGGTATATGTACCACCTCGCCCAGAGCCCCTTAAAAGCATCATTGGGGGACGGGATAGCCTAGTGGTCAGAACATTGCGCTCGCAATTTGACGACCAGAGTTCGACTCCCGTTCGAGGGGATTTTACCCCTGGACTTAACGTCAGTGCTGACTCCACTCTCCCCACACGACTTTCGGAAGGACTGTAAACCGAGGCCCTGTGTGTGAAAGTACGCAGAACATCTTGCTCACACGGTAAATCCTGTTCCGCTTTTCGTAATAGAAGGCCATTGTGTGCCGGTGGGAACAGATGACAGGATTGACAAAACTGCATACACACGGGGACTGGATGTAAAACAGCACATGAGTGCTTATTCCATTATCCTCGATATAAAAGAAAAAAAAACTGGTCCTCCTCTATCTCCTAAATCTCATGTGGTGGCTCCAAGCACAACACACCTGGAATCTCGCTTCAGCAGGCAAGCTGAACCACGTGACGAGGTGATGCTGTTAATACGACATCCCTGGGCGAATGACCTCTGATGCAGGTTACCGTACGGTCAAGGTGAATAAGTTCCCTGAAACTCAGCAGCTACGTGTTCGAGAACAAGGCAAGCCACCTTGATGGAGGACATCGGCTTTGGTCTGGCATGGTGAGGGACGGGCTCCGCCATGCAACACTGCCCAAGAAACACAACATGGACATGAAAACCAATGTTGCTTCCATACCGGGCTAGTCATTACCCAGATTGAGGACTGTGCCCTTCCCTTGTGTGCAGGTGAAAAGTATGCAGCTAATGGATCAAAATCACTGCGTGCGAGGAACAATGTTGTTATTGACACCTGAAATGTGAAATTGCTGAGAGTGCCAGGAAAATGGAAGAGCTGATAATTACATAAAATGAAAATGTACAGTTGGACTATCTTTGGACTCTGAGAGATAGGCTGGACAAACAATATAGAAACCTCCACCCCTGAAGTCCACACACTAATTCAGTGGTAGTGAAGATGAACATGGAGTTGGATTCCTCATCCACAGAGACTCTGCGAATTCCATCATGGGGTATCGACGAGTCTCTAGCCGACTCATTACCACCCGTCTGAGGGCTGTGCCTTTTAACATCACCACCATACAAGCGTATGCTCCAACAACAGACTATAATGAGGAGGACATTGGTTACTTCTAGGATCAACTTCACGAGGTCAGACCAGACATCAAAGAAGCGCATCACTGTAGTACAAGGTGACTGGGATGTAAAGGTAGGAGCAGAGACTATCAAGAATTGGAAGGGAATATAATTATGACAAATGCTGGGACCAATGGAACAAGCTTGCATAATTTACCAATCTCGACGACCTGAAGGCGGTGAACACATTTGGTACACACAAACCATCTAGACGCTGGGCATGGCATAGCCGAAGAGGAGATCACCACAATAATTATAATAGACTACACTACGGTCAAACGGCGCTTCTAATAAAGTATTGATATTGTGAAGACGAGAAGCTGACATTAGAAGCGACCATGATCTTGTGATGACTTCCAGACGCCTTCGAGATGACTAAGAAACATGGCAATGGGAAAGATCCTAGTTCAATCTTGAGAAAGTCACGGACCCGAACGCTGTAGAAAAATTCCAAGCAACAACCCATGAAAAATTTGCCCCCCTCCTTGTTCTTCATGACACTAAAGTAGATACTTTGCTCAACAGCTTCAACACTGCTGTGACTGAATCAGCGAACAACACTCTTGACATAAATCGACCAACAAAGCAGCCCTGGGTCACGGAAGATGCACTAAAGTTATGCAACAAATCCAGAGACTTCAAGCATAGAAAGAATGAGGCGGAAGGTTAAAAACTGTACAGAGAAGTCGGTCATCGGGTTTAAAAAGGCTTGAGAGGCAAAGTAGACCTGGATTGAGAAACAATGCAAAATCATCGAAGAAAACCTGCAGAACAACGACAGCAAGAAAACCTGACAGCTTGCAAAAGACCCAACAAGGGACAACCAGTATCCTCCAAGACAAAGCAGACAGACGTCTTACAGAAGAGAAGATATTGTAAAGAGGTGGACAGAGTATTATACTACACTACTCCTAAACATGGAGGCACAATTTAATAATGATGATGGCTGGTTTCTGGCCTACCAGGAAGAGAAAAAAAAAGATGGTGTGTGCACTGTAACCCCCCAGCTCCAATTTCTCTCCAACCTCATCCTGTAGTGTGTGCATATCAGCTATGGTGACGTACAAAACAGGGACCCAGTCAGCTGGACATCGGAAATGGCTGTCTACGTCATCGCGTAAAGCACTTGCTGTGCATAACAAATGAGGCCATCAGCCAGATTGTTTTGCTTAGTGCGCATGGTCATCAATAAATACTTTATTGAGGAGAGCTGACTGATACTTTGTTGAGGGGACCTAACTGTAACTATGGTAGCATATAGATTCCCAGCAAAATGGTCTCCCTTATACTAAGTCTGTCTCTGTCTGTCTCTCTGTCTCTGTCTCTCTCTCTCTTTTGAAAATGGAAATTCAAATCAAGCTAGCTGCACAATATTTCCACGCTGAAAGCGGAAGTGCTGGGTCTGAACTTTCAGGCACTTAACGGCGGTGCAACACATTTTCGCTTATAATTTTTATGGCACACAACAATAGCTGCTGCCTGAGCCTTCGATGAAGAAGAATCTGCACAATATAGCTGATCAGTAGATGTACAAAAATCATCTGCAGAGCACCCAGGCTTAGATTTTGAACAATCGCTCATCAGCGCAGCTTCAGGTAATCTGAACATTGAAAGCATTGAGAAGTTGGTATCCAGGAGCATACCTGATAGCTGGTTGCTTCTGTAAAAAACTACTGGATCACACGTTAGTCTTTTGGTTATCATTAGGTATAAAATCAATACCACAAACTCCAATCTTGAACTACACAATACCTAACGTCGCCAGAAAGGCAAAACCATAGGCCTACGTCTTCACACTGCAAGGGCACTGTGAGGGCAGGATGAAAAAAAGTTGTGTAACCTTTAATCTTTTACCCTCAATAAAGGTCATTTTGACTTGACCTGCAACGGTTAAATAGCACACTGGCCAAATTTTGCTTGCTTCCCATCTCCACAATCGGGTCGATTGATGTAAGATTGGCCTATACTCCAGGTCCTCATGTTAGAAGCTGTGGTATTGGCGATCTGGGGATGTTCGTTGAGTCCTGGAAATCCTCAGACTTGGGAGCTGTAGAATTTTCTGGCTCCTGGACCTGATTTGTCGTAAACAATGGTGGTTAAAGGTATTTGTGGGGACACGATAGCTTAGAGGTCAGAGCGCTCGCTTTCCCCCAGCCAAGGTGAAGCAGCGTCGAGCCTGGTTGCCAATTGGATGGGTGACTGTTTGCGCGCCTTGGTTACAGTACAGTTCGCCCAGTTCACCTAGCTGTAAATGGGCACCTGCCTTCTTTAGGGTCAGGGAAAGTAAAGCAGCGAGGGAGATGACATTGTCACCGCCCTCAACATGCCGGCCCCTAGAGAAGCTGAGGTCTCTGACGCCTCGCTCCCCTACGACCACATAGGTTATGGGACACCTTTACCTTATTAGTTGTTCAGGAGACTCTGATTCTGGTCCATTGCTGACAGCACATCTTGCTGGACGTAAATTATTTTCTGGTAGTGGCTCGAACCTGGGCTTGAACCCGGATCAACACAAGTGCGCAGCTCTAACGCTGTGACCACCACCCTATTCTGTCCCTCTAGAACCCACGGCATCAAGGGGGGTTGACCCTGACAAAATTCTGTAGAAAAAAGCCCCTCTGATAGGGAAACAGATACAGTTGCATGCAGGAATTTTTGTTTTAAATGGGTAGGCGCTGCACTTGTGGCGATGCGCTCTCCCCGGGGAGAACAGCCCGAATTTCACGCAGAGAAATCTGCTGTGACATAAAGTGGTGCGGGATAGTGGCGTTGCGTTATGTTTAACCCGACAGTTCTGGGTAGAACGTGTTCTGTTTGGATCGAACAAATAGCCACTCTCTTGCTTTCTTCAGACAAACAACGCTCTGTTTATTTGTGCGTAGGCTGCATGCGTGTGCACTTTGTGAACGTGAGTGATGCGTCAGTCCACTCGGCGACCTTTTTCCCTTTGTTCTCCTATCAAATATTTAGAATCGCTGTTCGTCTTTTTCACACCTGACATGTTGGAACAACCATGGGTGATCCTCCCCCATGTAATGAGTCGCATTGCACCTAAGGTCACTTTTTTTTTTTTTTAGCTGGTGACACGTTATAAATTTGCACTAGAAGAAAGGTATATTATGGTTAAAAAAAAAAAAGAAGATTAAAAATAGGACACTTCTATAAAGAGTTGATACAATTTTAAATAGAACCCCCCCAAGTGACGAAATGAGAGTGTGAAAAATTTTGCATCGTCATACGTAATAAGGCCGGATTAGGTTCTTTTTAAAAACGTATTTCAAGCAAAAGGGGGCAAAAATATTCCTTGATTTTTTCAATAAATAGGCCTAGTAGGAAGAAGCTCGATACTTTAAGCTTAAAAATCAATCAAAATCTCAATTTCGACAACTTGACCCCTACCAGCCTTAAATGTCTACTATCAGAAGACTGGGTCAAGTGCATTGCGACTCATTTGGTGCTGTAGGGTCACAAATTTGAATGATGTGTCTCAAACACACACACACCTACACACACACCCCACACGCACACGCACACGCACACGCACACACACACACGCAAACACACCTACCCCTCCCCCCCCCCCAACACACACACTGATCTATAAACCCAGAGATAGCCTCTTTAAAACGTATGGGTCACGAAAGGCCAGTAAAAAAATAATCCATGACGCAAAGTCAAGAATAACATCCGGCGATGGTAAGTTGATGTAATTCGGGTTTATTTATTTATTTTTTAATTTTATTTATTTATTTCTTGATTTTATTCGTTTATATCGAGGATAATGGAATAAGCACTCATGTGCTTTTTTACATCCAGTCCCCGTGTGTAGGCCTATGCAGTATTTTTTTTTTGTAAATCGTGTCATCTGTTCCCACCGGCATACGATGGCCTACTCTTTCGAAAAGCGGAACAGGATTTAACGTGTGCGCAAGATGTTCTGCGTGCGTTCGCACACGGGGCCTCGGTTTATAGTCTCATCCGAAGGACTTTTGGGGAGAGTGGAGTCAGCACTGATATAAACTCCAGAGGAAAAAATCCCCTCGACCGGGATTCGAACCCGGATCGTCAATTTGCGAGCGCAGTGTTCTGACCGCTAGGAGATATCCCGTCCCCGTACGAGTCGAGGAGGACCAGTAGCAAACAATCCATGCCGCAAAGTCAAAGAATGGCGTCCAGCGAAGGTTAGTTGGTGTAATTCGGGTTGGAATTAATGCCGCCCCCCCCCCCCCTTTTTTTTTTTCTCTTCAGGATCAGTTGAGCAATAAATAACCATGGGTATGTTATGGGGAGATAATCGACCTGGTAGTTTGGTGTTCTGGCACGTGCTCAAGTTATGGTATGATTTAAGTTACGGTCCACACACAGTTCTGTGTATGGTGATTCGTTTGAGTCAAATGTTTGTGTCCTGTTTGTGATTACTGTGATTCGGTATGCTGATTCACTTTCTGTCTTTGTCTGTCTCTGTCCCTATCTCTATCTCACTTTCTGTCTGTCCGTCTGTCTGTCTGTCTGTCTGTCTGTCTGTCTGTCTGTCTGTCTGTCTCCCTGTGTGTTTGTTTTGTTTTGTTTAATGTCCTTCACTACTTGGTGATATAGACACACCCGCATTTCTCTCTCTCTCTCTCTCTCTCTCTCTCTCTCTCTCTCTCTCTCTCTCTCTCTCTCTCTCTCTCCTCTCTCTCTCTCTCTCTCTCTCTCTCAGATATATATATATATATATATATATATATATATATATTATTATATATATATATATATATATATATTATATATATATATATATATATAACTACAGAAGAGATCTTACTGGGGAAGAATATAACCTCAGCAACTGATGTTATGAACTGCTGAGAGTCATACAAAACTTCTTGAACAGTGGCATATCTTTTTTTTAATATCTAATCCTCTCCTTTTAAAAAGGTCAATAAGAATTGGGCAATCAAACAATAAGTGGTGGATTGAAAGAGGTTGAGAACAGCAACATGACACATTTTTATAATATTTGGTATTTCATGCATTCAACCTCAGTTTATACATTAAAATACATTACTCCCTGTGTGTGTGTGTGTGTGTGTGTGTGTGTGTGTGTGTTGTGTGTGGTGTGTGTGTGTGTGTGTGTGTGTGTGTGTGTGTGAGAGACTCTCTTTCCCCCTTTCTCCGTATCTTCCCTCTCTATCCACCCTCTGTCTGTCTGTCGTTCTGTCTGTCTGTGCATCTGTTTGTGCATTAGCTGAGAATGGTTACAAAATAACAGGCGAGTTTCTCTGTGAGTGACTCTATGTCTGTCGGAGCATCTCCGTCTGTCTGAAT
>CM060331.1:15747701-15760273 GCA_030674155.1 Stramonita haemastoma | reverse complement strand
AAATTGGGTTTACCACATATATTCCACAACACAACCTACAACACTACCACATCACACAAAACACCAATGACTAATTGTACTACAAGTACAATTAAAAAACAAAAGATATTCTGTTCTAATTCCTCATATTTAAAATCAATGGCTCAATCTCTGATCAGGCACACAGAAGGATGAGAGTGGTGATGGGATGATGGTGCGAGGAGAAGGTGAACGACGATGACGATGACCAATGACGATGTTCCTGTAATCAAAAGAACATACAATGTAAAAAACATCACCTCTAAACAATCCATCACTGAGCTTGTTTACAACACTAAGCTCAATTACCAAAAGTACTTTCACCCTACCCATTTTACCATTCTCGTGAGAATTTAATATTCTCCGAACAATCTAACATCACCTCTAAAATTATTTCATAATTTTAGTAGTTAGCCATTACACACGTTTCATTTACTTTAGGACAGATGATGGTCCATCCTATGAAACTGTGCAAGCATTAATTAATAAGAAGGACTAATTTATTTTAAATAAATGTCCACAATGACACTCCAATGCCATTACTTGTTTTAAAATTGCTACATGATTTATTATAAATAAATCACCATTCTTAATGATAAAATAATCATTACATAATTTTAATAACTTGTCTCACAACATGTCTCATTTACTTTAGAACAGAGGATGGTCCATCCTATGAAATTGTGCAAACATTAATAAAAGGACTAATTTATTTTAAATAAATGTCCACAATGACATTCCAATGCCATTTCACCCATTCTAGAATTACTAAATGATTTATCACAAATAAATCACAATTCTAATGATAAAATCATTACTCCAGCATTTTAATAATAGCTGAACAATATTCTACCACAAATTAAACATACAACAAAAACCATGACTGTGTCAACATTTACATGCTTTGTTCAAAACAACCACTAGGTCTCACTGTTAATTCACAGGCTAAAAGCCTCTCAATTTGAATTAATGCCCCACTAATATTTCAACTGTTTAAATTTCCTAAATGATATATCACAAATACGTCAGAATTCGTAGTGATAAACATTTGTAGTGTAAGAATATTTCCAGCATTTTAATAACTGAACAATATCCTACCAAAATTTATCTTACAACAAGAACCATGATCGCGCCAAAATTTAACCCACGCTTCCTTTGTTCGAAGCGATCACGTACGTTGGTTGTACGTACGAAGTTACGTTCACTGTTAATTCACAGGTTGAAAGCCTGTGAAATTAAATCAAACATATAGATTTCATGAACCTTCCAAAACTATTCTGAATTAAACTGAAATTTGCTTAACCAGATAGTTTGATCAAAACGAAGTTAATAAAATAGGCTAAAACCAACCTTAATGGGGAACATCTAGACTCAGGAGCGAGTCTCTGTCACGCGTCTCTCCCTCACTAGCCCCAGGCAGGAAGTGAGGTTTAAAAAACATAAATATCCCGATAGGCACTCTTTTTTTAAGGGGCGATCACTCAACTCTACAAGGGAGTTACTGAACTTGGCGCTTAGTAACGCCAAACACAAAAATACGTTTTGTGAGGGGGGTTACACACACCCTTCGCAGGAAAATGTTGCTATCCTTTTTTCCAAAAAAGTGCCAACATTTCAAACAAAACACAAACTCTATCCTCTGGGGCAAAAACCTCGTCTCCAGCTTGAACAAAAATGCATACCCAATCCAAGGTGGGTAACAACATTTATCCTAAAAAATCATTTTAGGCCAAAACCTTTTAAAGCCTCTGGTTAATTTTGATTCTGCATACCTACCCAATCTAATTTGGATACCGGGAACAGAACTCACACAAAAACATTCCACATTTTACAAACGTAGAAAACTAAACCCAAACATGACTCTCACAAAGTCACACTCTGCAAATTAGCAGCAAAACAAACATTCATAAAAACATAAACCTGTGGACTCAAAGTCCCTGCAAATGAGCAGTAAAACGTTCACAAAAACATGAACCTGTGGACTCACAAGCCACAACCTGCAATTATGCAGCAAAACAGAAACCTTCAAAAATGTAAACTTGTAGACTCATAAAGTCACACGCTGCAAATTAGCAGCAAAACAAGAAAAATTCACAACAGCTACAGCAATCCCAAATGCATACTTGGTTGCTGCACAACTCCATCCTTCTGTTCCTGCAACTGTTTAGGTTGCACAGGAACAAACTCACACCTGTCAGTCAGATCCGAAGTTTTAACTTTAACAGGATCTCCATGCAAAATGGATCTCCTTGGTGCAGGCACTGGCTTCCATTCCGACTTCCCTGGAATGGACTTTTCCCAGCCAGGCCTACCCACACTAGACAACAAACTCCTCTGACTAACTGGCAAACTCTTACGCCTTTTACAGGAGCCATCTTTCAAGGCATCCCACCGATTGTTGGAAAAAGGCTTGGAAGCACCAATGCCTTGACCACAATCCTTTTTTTCCTGCTTATCAGGAAAGCAACTTGGACTGTCTTTTCCTCTGCACCATTTCCTTCTGGAAAGGTGAGGAAAATGAACATTGTCCCGATGGTTGCCTCGAGAGCTACCATCCACAACCACTTTCTGGTCGCATACTTTTAGAACACCACCCTGACCACTACCACAACCTCGCCGATGCGGCGGTATGTAGCAGCCGGGTTTGTTCCTGTAGGAGGATTTTTCGGGTTTTGCAGAAACCCCGTTCTCACTGACTTCGGCTTTAGTAGCCTTCTTTCTCCGCTTTGCCGACTGCGACTTGACCGGGCAATCACGAACAATGTGACCAACACCTTTGCATCGGTAGCAGGAACTTTTTGGCTTCTTTGAGTGGCCTCTGAGTCTCTCTGCTACCATGCTTGCCAACTCTTTACAGTTGATGGCCACCTTTTCCTGTTCCTGATGTGTCCGGCCCGTCACAGCTGACATAAGCACAGAGGATGATTCCTCTAACTGCCTGACTGACTTCAACAGCGAGGTCAAGTCAGGCGACACAGAACCTGGTCTGCCGAACTGAAACTTCAGCTCTCGAGCCATAATGGGCTCCATCAACATGACACTATTCATGAAGACAAAATACACTTTCCTGCCACATTCATCATCAGAATATAAATCATTCTTATTCAGATTAATGAAATTCATCCACACATGGGTAAGGAAAGTCAATGGACTATCACTTTTGTCCATCCGCATCAGCAAGAACTCGGCCAAACGTTCCACTGGGGTTTTCACACAGCCAAACACATCACTTAGACGGCCGACAATGTCCATGGCAGAAGAGCAGGACTTGGCAAGCTCCCATGCCACACCACGCAGACTGCGCCGAACGCTGGCCAACACATCAGAGGGGGAATCGTTCCCTCTCATCAGCACATCGACTTGCTCCTCCCACTGGGCAAAGTCGACCTCATCACCACCTGTGGGCCTCGATCCACTGAAGATGCCAAGCGGTGCCAAAGGCGTAGATGGCACCACGTGGACCTGGATCCTGGTCTGTAGCAGGGCTGCCATCTCAGCATCCTGCTTGTCGACCCTCTCCCTCAACAGGCGGTGACCTTCCTCCAGGGCAGTGAGCGTCTCCCGTAACCGCTGGTTCTCCTCCTCAACCGCAGTCACCCTCGCTCGTACCCCATCATCTCCCAGTTGCTTCATCTCTGGTCCCTCACTTCGACTGATCATGATCTTAATGTAAATGAGGAACTGAACTTACAATTAACTTTCAAAATTCCATTTTCAAAAATTTTGTTTCTCTAGGAATTTTTAAAAATTCCTACACAACTTTACCAAACTGTTAGCAAAAAATTAATTTAAGCTAACAACAAAAAATTATCAGAGCAACATTTCTGCTCTCAGCAAAATCACAGTTTTGCTGTTACCAAAATTTTACTTCCAGTGAAATTTAAATTTCTTTCAATCAAAAAATCTGACAACACTGTTAGCCAAAAATTTAATTAAGCTAACAACAAAAAATTCTTTTTTAGAGCAAAATTTTTGCTCTCTGCAAAATTTGAATTTTGCCTACGCTTTCACTTCCAGTGAAAATTTAAATTTTCAAACACACACAAAAGACGTTACACCTTGTGGAATTCAAAGTTCCACAAAGAACGAAAACTTCCACTCACAGTGGAGTTGCAACTTCAAAACAGACTAGCAGAAAAACACTCCCTAGCCCCACATTGGGCGCCAGAAATGTAACGGGTCCTACACAGGAATTATCTAAGGCGCCACTCTAATTCCGTTCCGCCTTATTCGGTACTGGAAATTTAGTGTCCTAGACTAATTCCTGGTTCCTTTAGTAACCCTAAAGAAGAGTAGGGCTCAGCTACTTATGGGCCGGGGAGTGATAAGGGGGGATAGAAAGAGGATAGTAGAAAAATAGAGGGAAAAGAATATAGAAGAGGTAGGAAAGTATGTGAAGTGAAATTAATTAACCTCAACTCACTCAGCAGGCACACTGAACACACTGAACGTGACAAATAACACCATTCATTCAATGCGACTCCAGACCGAGCAAATTGGGTTTACCACATATATTCCACAACACAACCTACAACACTACCACATCACACAAAACACCAATGACTAATTGTACTACAAGTACAATTAAAAAACAAAAGATATTCTGTTCTAATTCCTCATATTTAAAATCAATGGCTCAATCTCTGATCAGGCACACAGAAGGATGAGAGTGGTGATGGGATGATGGTGCGAGGAGAAGGTGAACGACGATGACGATGACAATGACGATGTTCCTGTAATCAAAAGAACATACAATGTAAAAAACATCACCTCTAAACAATCCATCACTGAGCTTGTTTACAACACTAAGCTCAATTACCAAAAGTACTTTCACCCTACCCATTTTACCATTCTCGTGAGAATTTAATATTCTCCGAACAATCTAACATCACCTCTAAAATTATTTCATAATTTTAGTAGTTAGCCATTACACACGTTTCATTTACTTTAGGACAGATGATGGTCCATCCTATGAAACTGTGCAAGCATTAATTAATAAGAAGGACTAATTTATTTTAAATAAATGTCCACAATGACACTCCAATGCCATTACTTGTTTTAAAATTGCTACATGATTTATTATAAATAAATCACCATTCTTAATGATAAAATAATCATTACATAATTTTAATAACTTGTCTCACAACATGTCTCATTTACTTTAGAACAGAGGATGGTCCATCCTATGAAATTGTGCAAACATTAATAAAAGGGACTAATTTATTTTAAATAAATGTCCACAATGACATTCCAATGCCATTTCACCCATTCTAGAATTACTAAATGATTTATCACAAATAAATCACAATTCTAATGATAAAATCATTACTCCAGCATTTTAATAATAGCTGAACAATATTCTACCACAAATTAAACATACAACAAAAACCATGACTGTGTCAACATTTACATGCTTTGTTCAAAACAACCACTAGGTCTCACTGTTAATTCACAGGCTAAAAGCCTCTCAATTTGAATTAATGCCCCACTAATATTTCAACTGTTTAAATTTCCTAAATGATATATCACAAATACGTCAGAATTCGTAGTGATAAACATTTGTAGTGTAAGAATATTTCCAGCATTTTAATAACTGAACAATATCCTACCAAAATTTATCTTACAACAAGAACCATGATCGCGCCAAAATTTAACCCACGCTTCCTTTGTTCGAAGCGATCACGTACGTTGGTTGTACGTACGAAGTTACGTTCACTGTTAATTCACAGGTTGAAAGCCTGTGAAATTAAATCAAACATATAGATTTCATGAACCTTCCAAAACTATTCTGAATTAAACTGAAATTTGCTTAACCAGATAGTTTGATCAAAACGAAGTTAATAAAATAGGCTAAAACCAACCTTAATGGGGAACATCTAGACTCAGGAGCGAGTCTCTGTCACGCGTCTCTCCCTCACTAGCCCCAGGCAGGAAGTGAGGTTTAAAAAACATAAATATCCCGATAGGCACTCTTTTTTTAAGGGGCGATCACTCAACTCTACAAGGGAGTTACTGAACTTGGCGCTTAGTAACGCCAAACACAAAAATACGTTTTGTGAGGGGGGTTACACTTACACCAGAAGAAAATGGCCAAAGCTCCAGCAATCGGCATCGACCTGGGCACCACTTACTCCTGTGTAGGGGTGTTCCGCCACGGGCAAGTGGAAATAATCGCCAACGACCAGGGGCAGAGAACCACACCCAGTTACGTGGCCTTCACCGACACGGAACGTCTGGTAGGGGACGCGGCCAAGAACCAGGCGGCCCTGAACCCCCAGAACACAGTCTTCGACGCCAAGCGACTGATCGGGCGCCGCTTCACGGACAGCAGCGTGCAGAAAGACATGCAGCAGTGGCCCTTCAAGGTGGTGAGTGAGGGGGGCAAACCCAAACTGCAGGTGGAGTACAAGGGGGAGAGGAAGACTCTAGCTCCCGAGGAGGTCAGCTCCATGGTGCTGGCCAAGATGAAGGAGACGGCAGAGGCCTATCTGGGACAGAGCGTCACGGACGCCGTCATCACCGTCCCCGCCTACTTCAACGACGCCCAGAGACAGGCCACGAAAGACGCCGGCGCCATTGCAGGCCTCAACGTGCTGAGGATCATCAACGAACCCACAGCCGCTGCTCTGGCTTACGGCCTGGACAAGAACGTGCAGAAAGACACTGACAAGAACATCCTCATCTTCGATCTCGGAGGAGGCACTTTTGATGTGTCCATCCTCACCATTTCTGAAGGGTCTCTTTTCGAGGTCAAGGCCACAGCAGGTGACACTCACCTGGGAGGTGAGGACTTTGACGACCGCCTGGTGAAACACCTCGCTCAGGAGTTCCAGCGAAAGCACAAGAAAGACATCAGCAAGAACGCCAGAGCGCTGAGAAGACTCCGCACCGCCTGTGAGCGAGCCAAGCGCACCCTGTCCAGCAGCGCCGAAGCCAACGTGGAGATCGACTCCCTGTATGAAGGCATCGACTTCTACACGCGCATCACCAGGGCCAGGTTTGAGGAGCTGTGCGCAGACCTCTTCCGCAACACTCTGGAACCTGTAGAACAGGCCCTGAGAGACGCCAAGATGGACAAACGCCAAATCCACGAGGTGGTCTTGGTAGGAGGGTCCACCCGCATCCCCCGCATCCAGAAGCTGCTGCAGGAGTTCATGGGCGGGAAGGAGCTGAACAAGTCCATCCACCCTGACGAAGCCGTGGCGTACGGAGCGGCGGTGCAGGCTGCGGTTCTGAGCGGTGACACCAGTGACGTCATCAAGGACGTGCTGTTGGTGGACGTCACTCCTCTCTCTCTGGGCATCGAGACTGCCGGAGGCGTCATGACCAAGCTGGTGGAGCGCAACACCACCATCCCCACCAAGACCTCCCAGACCTTCACCACCTACGCCGACAACCAGCCGGCAGTTACCATCCAGGTGTATGAAGGGGAACGCGCCATGACCAAAGACAACAACCTCCTGGGCAGGTTTGAACTCACAGGCATCCCCCCAGCTCCTCGGGGCGTGCCTCAGATCGAAGTCAGCTTCAACATCGATGTCAACGGCATCATGACGGTCACCGCCCAGGACAAGAGCACGGGCAAGTCCTCCAACGTCACCATCAAAAACGACAAGGAACGCCTCAGCAAAGCCGACATAGACCGTATGGTGAACGAGGCGGAGAAGTTCAGAGAAGAGGACGAAAAACAGCGACAGAGGGTGGAGTCGCGCAACAAGCTCGAGTCGTACGTGTTCTCCGTGAGGCAAGCGCTGAACGATGCCGGGGACAAACTGAGCGCTGAGGACAAGGGCTCCGCCAGCAAGGCGTGTGAAGACGCTCTGCAGTGGCTGGACAACAACACACTGGCGGAGAAGGAGGAATACGACCACAAACTGGACGAGCTGCAGAGGCGCTGCTCTCCCCTCATGGCCAAGATCCACTCTGGGGGAGGCAACTCTTCCTCCCAGCACGCTAGCGGTGACGGTAAGGACCCTACAGTGGAGGAGATGGACTGAAAGTACAGCATGGAGGAGATGGACTGAAAGTAAAGCATGAAGGAGATGGACTGAAAGTAAGTAAAGCATGAAGGAGATGGACTGAAAGTACAGCATGAAGGAGATGGACTGAAAGTAAAGCATGAAGGAGATGGACTGAAAGTAAAGCATGACGGAGATGGACTGAAAGTAAAGCATGAAGGAGATGGACTGAAAGTAAAGCATGAAGGAGATGGACTGAAAGTACAGCATGAAGGAGATGGACTGAAAGTACAGCATGAAGGAGATGGACTGAAAGTTAAGCATGGAGGAGATGGGCTGAAAGTAAAGCATGAAGGAGATGGACTGAAAGTAAAGCATGGAGGAGATGGGACTGAAAGTACAGCATGAAGGAGATGGACTGAAAGTAAAGCATGAAGGAGATGGACTGAAAGCACAGCATGAAGGAGATGGACTGAAAGTAAAGCATGCAGGAGATGGACTGAAAGTAAAGCATGAAGGAGATGGACTGAAAGTAAAGCATGACGGAGATGGACTGAAAGTACAGCATGAAGGAGATGGACTGAAAGTAAAGCATGAAGGAGATGGACTGAAAGTAAAGCATGAAGGAGATGGACTGAAAGTAAAGCATGAAGGAGATGGACTGAAAGTAAAGCATGGAGGAGATGGACTGAAAGTACAGCATGAAGGAGATGGACTGAAAGTAAAGCATGGAGGAGATGGACTGAAAGTAAAGCATGAAGGAGATGGACTGAAAGTACAGCATGAAGGAGATGGACTGAAAGTACAGCATGAAGGAGATGGACTGAAAGTACAGCATGAAGGAGATGGACTGAAAGTACAGCATGAAGGAGATGGACTGAAAGTACAGCATGAAGGAGATGGACTGAAAGTACAGCATGAAGGAGATGGACTGGCTGAGAGTAGAGCGAGGAGCAGATGGACCGAAAGTAAAAGAGATGAGTTTTTTCCCCTGTGAGGACTGCTGCAGCTCTAGCTCTTACTACGTCTTTGACTGAAACAAAGACAAACTGTATTATATTGTACACACTTGATATATTAAAATTACCGCTTACGAAATGAGTTTTTTTTTCCCGGTGAAGACTGCTTGCAGATCTGATACTGAAACAGACTAACAGTATAATTGTATTGTATATTTACCACTTACGAAGCAGACTGATGTAGTTAAAAGTTTCATGTAATTGTGAATGTAAACAACATCAGTGGTTTTGCATAATTTCGCCTTCATGTGTTCATTTGTTTTGTGTATTTTGCCATGTTGTTTCTTTATTTTGTGATTGCCATATATCCGAATCCAGGCAAATTCTGAAATAAAACTATGAAATGAAAACCACTTTATTTGTTTTTGTGTTACTCTTTTTGAACTGTTTGCCTATTACTGCTCTATCTACATTAATTTTCCCTTCTCCTCTGTGTGTGTGTGTGTGTGTGTGTGTGTGTGTGTGTGTGTGTGTGTGTGTGTGTGTGTGTGTGTGTGTGTGTGTGTGTGAAAGCGATGCAAAAAGGCACAAGAAGACAAATAGATCACACGACAATGTATCTTCCCCCCCCCCCCACTCCTCTCTCTCTCTCTCTCTCTCTTCTCTCTCTCTCTCTCTCTCTCTCTCTCTCTCTCTCTCTCTCTCTCTCTCTCTCTCTCTCTCTCTCTCTCTCTCTCTAAACACACACACACATATCAGAAAAAACCCTGTGTCTTGGGTGCTGGATGTTCAGGCAATGTTTCTATTATAACTGAGATCAAATACCTTGACTGCAACAAATTACAGGATCTTTAACGTGCATATGTGATTTTTATCCAACGCCTGCACAGGCCTACATACGCCAGTTTAATTTGTATGCAGACTCAACATTGCCAGGTCCTTACTTAAAGTCTTACCCATTCACACACACACACACACACACACACACACACACACACACACACACACACACACACACACACACACACACACACACACACACACACACACACACACACACACACGCACACACACACACACACACACACACACACACACACACACACACACACACACACACACACGCCCGTGCGCGTACATACACACACGACTATGAGTGATGATCTGTGTGTTAGACTTTCGAATGCGACTATAAACGATGGTCGTATATACAACAAGCATTTAGCGCATGTTAAAGAGCCCACCACAACAAGCCAGTTGTCCCTTTGCAAAATTCTGTAGATAAAAAGTCACACACATAAAAAAAAAACCCCACAACCAAATACATGTGCATACAGAAACAAAAATGGGTGGTGCTGCTCATGTGGCGATGCACTCACTCTGGGTAGAGTAGCCCCAGTTTTCCGGCAGAAAATTTTTTTTCGGTGACTTAAAAGTGGTAAACAATACAGACCAGCCCAATATGACATTGTAATGTTGTTTTTCTTTTTTTGTTTTTCTTTTTGCATGTGGTGTTATGTGAGCCTACCTGCAGCTTAAAGACCATAATTATTATATTTCCTTTCAATCTCCAACCCTCCCCCTTCCCCTCTTCTCCCTCGCACTCACTTATCCCATCTCCTCTTTCTGTCCTAGTTATTTAGAAACAAAAACAAACAAACACTAATTTTATATTGGTACGTTTGTCCCTCGTTTACAAACACTAGTAGCTAGGCCGGGAATGAACAGAAGTTTCATCGTGCTGTCACTCTTTTGCCCTGCATCCTGTTACTAAAACCCTTGTCCATGTACGTATGTATGTATGTATGTATGTATGTATGTATGTATGTATGTATGTATGTATGTATGTATGTATGTATGTATGTATGTATGTATGTATGTATGTATGTATGTATGCACGCTTCAAAGAACTTATCATTTATAAACGTCTATTTCTTTCATGTAAGCAAAACTTAGCGATGCCCACAAAGAACGGAACTAGAATAAAAACACTTCTTTTTCAATAGAAGAGATATTCTTCTGTGGTATAAACGCCCTCTCTCTCTCTCTCTCTCTCTCTCTCTCTCTCTCTCTCTCTCTCTCTCTCTCTCTCTCTCTCTCTCTCTCTCTCTCCTCCTCTCTCTCTCTCTCTCTCTCCTCTCTCTCTCTCTCTCTCTCTCTCTCTCTCTCTCTCTCTCTCTCTCTCTCTCTCTCTCTCTCTCTCTCTCTCGTGGGATGAAAACAAGCCACCATTGTGCTTATTCTTTTCCATCAATAAAAATGTTCATTCATTCCTTAATTAATTAATCAATCAATTCATTCCTTAATTAATTAATTAATTAATTAATTCTCTCTCTCTCTCTCTCTCTCTCTCTCCTCTCTCTCTCTCTCTCTCTCTCTCTCTCTCTCTCTCTCTCTCTCCTCTCTCTCTCTCTCTCTCTCTCTCCTCTCTCTCTCTCTCCTGAAATTGCCTATCATAATTATTCCTCGTCTCAGTTCTTCTCTCACACATTGGCGCAGACTGCTGTACAGATAATGAAGCTGTCAGTCACACTATCTCTGCCCCCGCCTCCCTCCTGCCCCCCCCTCCCCCACTTTACCTACCTCACCCTCACACCTGATCCTGTCAGAGACAACTGACCTCTGACTTTCATTGCTATGTACTATATGTACTATACAGTGTTCACACGTGTTGTTTTTTTTTCATTCGAACAGCTGTTGCTATGACAAGTGCCTTTGGTCTTGATCGGAATGTGTGGTTAAGAGCCAAGCCACGCTCTTGAATCAAAAGTTCAGATTTCTGCACTCCCTACTGCACTTATACACTTAAAAAAAAATTCTATATTCCTTTACGCCTGTGAATCCTGGACCCTGACAGCAGATTTGGAGAGAAGAGTACAGGTGGTAGAGATGAGATGCTTTTGGAGACTCCTTGGCATCTCCAACAGAAACCACATAAGCAACGAAGACGTGCATAACAGAATCCAGCAAACCTTTTATCCATATTATTCCTTGTACGCCTGTGAATCGTGGACCCTGACAGATATGGAGAGAAGAGTACAGGCGGTAAAGATGAGATGCTTCTGGAGACTCCTCGGCATCTCCTACAGAGACCACATAAGCGACGAAGACGTGCGTAACAGAATCCAGTAAACCATTGGTCTCCAAGAAAACCTATCAACTGTAAAGAAGCATAGGCCTAAACTTAAATGGTACCGTACGGGCTTGTCATAAGATCAAAATACTAGCAAAAACAATACTGCCAGGCCAAGGAGGAAGAAAAAGAGGCAGACCAAGGAAGAGAGATGGGAGGACAACATCAGCGAATTGATATGCCTTGAACTCAAAGAAATTTTGAGAAAGGCAGAACAGAGAGAGGAATGGAGGGAACTGTTTGTCAAGTCTTCTGGGGTACCCCCAAGGTCGCCAGACTAAACGATAGATAGATAGATAGATAGATAGATAGATAGATAGATAGATAGATAGATAGATAGATAGATAGATAGATAGATAGATAGATAGATAGAGAAACAGTATACTGCACTTGGGAAAAGTAGACAGCTATGTAACACTGGAAAGTTGACAGTTATAGAACACTGGAAAGTAGACAGTTATGCAACACTGGAGCGTGGACAGTTACGTAACATTGGAAAGTAGA
>CM060331.1:15727701-15730201 GCA_030674155.1 Stramonita haemastoma | reverse complement strand
TATGTATGTTGTATGTATATATCATTATTTAATATCATCTACTATACTATCTATATCTATCTATTATCATTGTGTGGTGTGTTTATAATATGATGATGAATGAATGAATGATATATATATAATAATATAATATATATAAAATAATATAATATTAAAAACAACTAAAAGAAAGGTTTCAAACAAAGCAATTTTAGAGGCACGTATAACTTTACTTTTGATTCTAAGCGTAGCTTCAAACACAAAGTAGGTAACTTTAGATCTACCAATGACAGTTCAACTTTTTGCATCAGTAGTGACATAATGAACCATTCATCTTTTAAATCAGGAGTGTACTAACTACACTACCCATAAACAATAAAGTGTTCTGATCGCAATGCTTTAAGCAAAACAGTAAAGAATAAACCACTGGGTTATAAATCATCTTATGTCGAAATATGGCTGTCTATATGGCGAGGTACTTAAAACAGTCACACACGCAAACTTGTCATTCACTGATTCAAAATCACAGTTTCAATTTCACAGTGATCCCCGAGGGATGAGTGAGTCAGAGTGTACATTCTGGGTGACCCCCAAAGTGTTAAGCTGGGGAACGCACAACAAAAACAGCAACAACAATCATTGGATTTAGATACAGCACTCAACCACAGTGTACAGTAATAAAAAAAATACTGGCATGGACGTTTGCTTAAAAACACAAAGCTTGCAACATAGTGTGAAGAGCAAGGACAAAATTTTTCACTACACCAATAAAAAAAAAAAGTAAGCAAATGAAACACAACTAAAAAGAGAGATCTACAGACAGAAAGGAAGACAGAAAAAAAGACAGACCAAGATAGACAGACAGAAAGAAAGAAAAAAGAAAAAAAGACAGGAAGATAAAAAGAAGGAAGCTAAAAAGAAAGGAAAGAATAGAAAGACAAAAATCACTCACCTACTCCCCCTACCCCCCCCCCCCCCCCCCTAAAACCCCTCCACAAAAAACAAACAACCCCCCACAAACCCAAACAAGCAAACAAAACCGCCAGACCAAATGCAAACCACTCCAAACCGAAACCAACCAACCAAACAAAACCAACCACAAACAATCCCCCCCCCCCCCCCCCCCCCCCCCCACCCAAGAAAACAAAAAGAGAAAAATGTCAGTTCCGAACAACGACAAAAAACCCCCTTCCATGTGAACAAGAGATGTACCGACTATCAAAGTGTTTTTTTTTTTGTTTTTTTTGGAGTGGTGGGGTGGGGAGATTGGATGAAAGAATATTGACAGTAGGATTGTTCTTGGTGTTGTTGCTGTTGTAAATATGTTGTTAACATCGTTAACGTCATCGTAGTGGGAAGAATCTGACAGTTGAGATGCACTGCTACTACTACTACTACTAACTACTACTACTACTACTACTACTACTACTACTACTACTACTACTACTAACTACTACTACTAACTACTGCTACTGCTACTGCTACTACTACTACTACCACCACCATCACTACACCACCACCACCACCACCACCACCACAACCACCACCACCACCACACCACCACCACTACTACTCACTACTACCACACTACACTACACTACTACTACTACTACTACTACTACTACTACTACCACCACCACCACCACCACCACCACCACCACCACCACCACCACACACACTACACTACTACTACTACCTACACACACACACACCACTACACCACCACACCACCACCACCACCACCACCACACACACACCACTCACACTCACCACCACCACACACACACCACCACCACCACCACTACTACTACTACTACTACTACTACTACTACTACTACTACTACTACTACTACTACTACTAACTACACACTACTACTATTACTACTACTACTACAACAAAACAAAACACTACTACTACTACTACTACTACTACTACTACTACTCACACCACATACTACTACACACACCACCACTCACACCAACACACCAACACACACACAACTACTACTACTACTACTACTACTACTAACTACTACTACTACTACTACTACTACTACTAACTACTAACTACTACTACTACTACTAACTACCTAACTACAACTACAACAACACCAACACCAACACACACCACACACCACACACACTCACACTACCACCACCACCACCACCACCACCACACCACCACCACCACTACTGTTGTTTTCTTCAAGAACGAACTACAGTCTAGGAAACCTTAGAGCCTAGAAAAGGTTAATATTGGCTTGGGTTCCTGAAACAGAAGAAGAAGAGTGAGTGAGTGAATGGACGGAGATAAGGCTTTGACAGAGATCGTTAACTGAATGATCTGAACACACCACACACGCCACGGAAAGAGCGCTGAAGAGATGATCGATATTTCTGCCAGAATCCTTAATGCCTTCTTCCATTTCTGAGGTGTACTATTTTTTGAAGAAGAAGACAAAAAAAATATGTGGTCTGTGTCGTAAGTGTGTGTGTGTGTGTGTGTGTGTGTGTGTGTGTG
>CM060331.1:15706651-15711651 GCA_030674155.1 Stramonita haemastoma | reverse complement strand
ACAGACGTGCACACGTGTGCATACACTCACATGGACACATGCACACACATACACACACATACACGCGCGCGCGCGCGCGCATGCATGCATCCAAACACCCCCACTCACATTCCTTCCATACACAAACACACACACACACACACATGCATCTCTTTCTGTCTGTCAGTCTATCTGTCCGTCTGCCTGACTGTCTATAGCTGTCTGTCTGTCTGTCTGTCTGTCCGTCTGTCTCTGTGCCTCTCTCTATGTGCCTCTCTCTCTCTCTTTCTCTCTGTATCTGTCTCTGTCTCTCTCTGTCTCTCTGTCTCTCTGTCTCTCTGTCTCTCTGTCTGTCTGTCTGTCTGTCTGTCTGTCTGTCTGTCTGTCTGTCTCTCTTCTCTCCTCTCTCTCTCTCCTCTCTCTCTCTCTCTCTCTCTCTCTCTCTCTCTCTCTCTCTCTCTCTCTCTCTCTCTCTCTCTCTCTCTTCCCCCCCTCACCACATCCTACTGAATCAACCACGCGTGCACGTCTTACCACATATTACATCATGTCACACTGCACCACACACATCTCCACACCTTATATATCACACCACACCATACCACACCACACCGCACCGCACCGCACCACACCGCACCGCACCACACCACACCACACCACACCACACCGCACCACACCACACCACACCGCACCGCACCGCACCGCACCACACCACACCACACCACAAAGAACACATTATCCTATATCATACAGCAATCGTCCTACTCTAATCCAACCTGACCAACCCAAAGCCAACCCAACCCAACCCAAATGATCACCCCCAGCAAACAACGTTCATTTTACTCTACTCTAACCCAACCCACAACCAGCTTAGTTGGAGCCTATGGAATCCAACAGAAACCAGCCCATTGCAACCCCCCCCCACCCAAATGCAACCCAACCCATAACACCCAGTCCAGCCAACACAGCCAACTCAACCCACAGCCTACCTACAACCAGTTCAAGCCAAACCTAACCCTTCACAAACCTGTCTTCTCAACCAAACCCAACCCTTCACAACCCAGCCAAAACCAACCCTTCACAACCCAGCCAAAACCAACCCTTCACAACCCAGCCAAAACCAACCCTTCACAACCCAGCCCAAACCAACCCTTCACAACCCAGCCAAACCCAACCCTTCACAACCCAGCCAAAACCAACCCTTCACAACCCAGCCAAAACCAACCCTTCACAACCCAGCCAAAACCAACCCTTCACAACCCAGCCAAAACCAACCCTTCACAACCCAGCCCAAACCAACCCTTCACAACCCAGCCAAACCCAACCCTTCACAACCCAGCCAAAACCAACCCTTCACAACCCAGCCAAAACCCAACCCTTCACAACCCAGCCAAACCCAAATCTCCCCTCCCCACCCCCGCCAAAACCCAAATCTCCCCTCCCCACCCCCGCCAAAACCCAACCCTTCACAACCCAACCCAGCCAAAACCCAACCCTTCACAACTCAACCCAGCCCAAACCCAACCCTCCACAACCCGACCCCATCCAACCCAGCCTACCACTACGAACCCAGCCAGCGATACATGTCTCTCTGCTAGCCTAACTCGCAGACACCGCTAAATAAAATGGCGTGCAGAGAGCAAATAAAATAAAAGACTGACTACACTCCGTCATCAGAGAGATAGAGACTAAAGGGCATGCTGACCTATGAATCAGACACACACACGCGCGCGTGCGCGCGCGTGCGCGCGCGTGCGCGCACGCACGCACACGCACGCACGCTCGCACGCACGCACGCACGCACGCACGTACACATGCACGCACGCATACACGCGCACACACACACACACATACACACACACACTTGCACGCACGCACGCACACACGCACGCACGCACGCACGCACACATACACACAAACACCACCTACATAGAGAAAGACTAGAGATATAAACAGACAAGAGAGAGAGAGAGAGAGAGAGAGAGAGAGAGAGAGAGAGAGAGAGAGAGAGAGAGAGAGAGAGAGAGAGAGAAACAGACAGACAGACAGACAGACAAACAAACAAAACAAAGTCGAAGCCTGTACATAAACGAATCCATGGTAACAGGAGAGATAGGGCCTGGTGTCCTTGGCAACGAGGCATCCTCCAAGGAAAAGATATATATTACAGGCATGGAGGTAGGCAGACAAGAAGGAAAAGAGTGAGCGGCACTGCACTGCGGCGACACCCTCTCCTAGGTGAGAAGAGCCCGAATTTCACACAGTGAAATTTGCCAGGACAAAAAATGGTAAAAGGTAAAAAAAAAAAAATAATAAAAAGGTACAGGTGTCCCATAACCTATGTGGTCGTAGCGAAAGCGAGACCTCAGCTTCTCTAAGGGCCAGCATATTGAGGGCGGCGCCCATAGCAGACATATGATGATGATGATGGAGACAGCTAGTCATCGAGCCAGACAGACAGGCAGGCAGGACAGGCCTACAGACAGCCTACAGACAGACAGGCAGGCAGGCAGGCAGGCTTGCAAACAAATAGACGGGTAACCAGGCAGGCAGGCTTACACAGTCACAGACAGAGAGAGAAATAGACAAACAGACTGACAGTCAGACAGGTAGGCCTACAAACAGACAGACAGACAGACAGACAGACAGACAGACAAAAGACAGATAGCTAGATAATGGCTGAAAGAGAAATCGACCAGCGCCGCCAATATTACTTGATCGTCGATCATTCCCTCACAAAACGGCCATACATCTCTGTCCGTCCCACCGCCTCCTCTAAATGGCCAGCAGATATGGCCTGTCTGAAAAGGCCATTGTTTTCTGGAATGGCTGCTATTTTCCCTCTGGAAGGACTAGATTATTATTTGTCCAAACGGTGGTTGCCAGTATTATCATAGTCCTCTTCTTCTCTCTGAATTTGTTTTTTTTTTTTGGTATGGGGGTGGGTTGTTGTATGTGAAAACAGCAATGGTTTGGTATTTATAATTGTTAAAGAATGAACACACAAGGTTAGGATTATATATATTGGCTTCAGTACAGTCCCCCCAGTTCACCCAGTTGTAAATGGGTACCTGCCCTCTTTAGGGTCAGGGAAGGTAAAGCAGCGAGGGAGAGGAGATGGGCGCCGCCCTCAATATCCTGGCCTCTAGACAAGCTGAGGTCTCTGATGCCTCGCTCCCCTACGACCGCCTAGGTTATGGGGCACCCTTACCTTTCACTCGGCTCGACTTGACTTCTCTGTTAACTCCTCGATGAGTCGTTTGGGCAATGCGCTGCAATGCACTAAATGTGTTTTTTTTTCAAACTTTTTAATTATTTTTTTTGGTTACATATTATAACCAATGAAAAACATATAAGCATTGCACTGAATGTTTGATGCGGTTCGTCTTCCATAGATCTGCAAATCGTGGGTTGCAGACAAGGTCTGTCATATCAGCCATGGCTGCAGCCTGTTCTTGTGCGAAGAATGGACTGTAAATTGCTTTTTTTTTTCCATCGTAGTGAATAGTCAATTCCTACTTATGATCATTATTAATGATTTATACACTTGTGATGATTTCGTTTAGTAATTTATAAACGTTGATTTTTTTTTCGATACAGATATTTGAACTTTCGATTATTCGTTAGAGATTTACAAACATTTGATTATTTCTTGAGTGATTGGAAAATTTTGATGATTTCCTTAGTATAGTGATGTATAAACTTCTGATTATTTTCCTAGTGATTTGTGAACTTTGATTATTTCGTTAGTGATTTATGAACTTTGATTATTTCGCTGGTGATTTATGAACTTTGATTCTTTCGATAGTAATTTATGAACTTTGATTTTTTTGGTTGGTGATTTATAAAACGTTGATTGATATTTTCCGTTATTGATTTATGAACGTTGATGATTTAGTTAGGGATTGTAAGCGTTATTTTCCTGAGTGATTTATAAACTTTGATTCTTTTATTACTAATTCATAAACTTAAATCTTCTTCTCTCGTTCGCTTTACACTGTCAGGCGTGTCTGGAGAAAATAATGGCATGCGCAGTCCATCTCCTCTATTTATAAGCTTTGATTATTTCTCCAGTGATTTATGAGTTTTTGATTAATAATTATTTCCTCAGTGGTTTATAAACGTCATGGATCCTGCACCGTTGACAGTTAGGCAGTTGATTATTTTGTTAGAGATTTATAGACGTGGTGTCACCGTCGTGCACAATTGCTTACTTGCTTGAACGATTTGTTGTTTATGGAGGGAGTCATGATTTGTTTGTCCTTACTTTATCAGCTCGTATAGATCGATAATGAAGAGGATGAACAGATTCAGAAATTGATTCACTCTTTCATTTAAACGTTCAGTGAGTCATTCGTTTGTTATGTGCTTGTAAACAGTTTAAAAGATTTTACATGCCACTGACCCTTCAATTTAAAGGGCTTAGAGCAAATCTTCCACGTGACGAAGGTATGCTAATTAATTAGCATAAAGTTAACGTGACCCAGACACGCTAGGCAGGTACGATTGATCTTATGTAGGCTAATAACTGAGGTCAATATCAAAACAAGACCTGGGATGTAGGATGCTGAGATGTTTAGGAGGGGGTAAGGGAGTGGGAGTGGGAGGGGTAGATTGGGAGTGAGAAAAAAAAAGGGAAAATGATACCTGTCCATCATAAATTTGTTTCGCTTTGGTGCGTGTCATGTATAGATGCTCACGCTGACGCATGTTTTATTCAAAATGTTTTGTAATGTAATGGAAAGCGTTGAAAGACATCTGTCTGTATATGTCTGGGCCAGCCTGTTTGTGTGGTGTGTCTCTGTGTTGCTTTGTGGTTGTCTTGTTGAATTAAACATGATCCAATTGTTCTTTTTTTGTCTGTGGTCTTCTGTGTACTATTGTTTGTAAACACATGTGCGTGTACATTATTCATATGTATAAAATGTACTGACTCATCTTGGCACATCGAAAAATACAATCTGGTCTGTCTGCCAGTCTTAAATCAAAGTACTTATGTACACACACACACACATACATAC
>CM060331.1:15661651-15666651 GCA_030674155.1 Stramonita haemastoma | reverse complement strand
TGTGTGTGTGTGTGTGTGTGTGTGTGTGTGTGTGTGTGTGTGTATGCGCACGCACGCGCTCATGTAGAGTACCTATGTATGCATGTGACAATCTCTGGCTTGTATCTTCAGAATATTTTGATGCATTCATCCAATCACAAAAATGCGATCCATGAATTTATTTGAAGAAATCAAAGCTTCGTTTTTCATATTAAAAAAAAATTCTTTGTGTGTTGGGGTGGGGTTTGGAGAAGAGTAGATGTGCTTTTATAAAATTCCTGTCAAAGTTCTTGCATACATCAAAACTATCCCATAAACATTTTCCGAGCTCAAGTGATGCTGTTCAAATGTGTAAAGAAAAATCAAAACCTTATTCTGTAAACGTAAAAGGGTGGCAGGGGTGTCCCTGTGATGAACCCATCTGTGTTGACTCGACACAGATCCTGACAGCAGAGAGCGTCAGCCAAGCACAAAGCGAGCAGCGTGGGGGTACGCTGATAGTGATACCCGGGATATCCATACCACACCCCCTGTTGTTGGAGGATTAAGACACTCCTGGTAAAACTGGCAATGATGAATTTTGCCTTGGCATTTGATTCAAGGAAAAGTAGGTGAAAAAAAAGAGAGATGGATTATGCCTTGGTATTTGTTTCAAAGAAAAGTAGGTGAAAAAAAGAGATGGATTATGCCTTGTCATTTGTTTCAAGGAAAAGTAGGTGAAAAAAAGAGAGATGGATTATGCCTTGTCATTTGTTTCAAGGAAAAGTAGGTGAAAATAGATGGATTATGCCTTGGCATTAGATGGATTATGCCTTGGCGTTTGATTCAAGGGAAAACAGGTGGAAAAAGAAATGGATTATACCTGGGCATTTGATTCAAGAAAAAGTAGGCAGAAAAAAAGAGATGGATTATGCTTTGGCATTTGTTTCAAGGAAAAGTAGGTGAAATAAAGATGGATTATGCCTTGGCATTAGATGGATTATGCCTTGGCATTAGATGGATTATGCCTTGGCATTTAATTCAAGGAAAAGTAGGTGAAAAATAGATGGATTATGCCTTGGCATTAGATGGATTATGCCTTGGCATTTAATTCAAGGAAAAGTAGGTGGAAAAAAAAGATGGAGTATGCCTTGGCATTTGATTTAAGAAAAAGTATATGAAAACAGAGATGGATCATGCCTTGTCATTTGAATTAAGGAAAAGTAGGTGAAAAATAGAAGGATTATGCCTTGGCATTAGATGGATTATGCCTTGGCGTTTGATTCAAAGAAAATTAGGTGAAAAAAAGAAATGGATTATGATTAGTGTTACAGAATGTTTTTTTTCATCCAGCACTTGCCCTGATTTGGGGAATATAGATAAAAGAAAATAGCACCCCCTACCCCACAAACCACCATCACCACCAACAACAACAAGAGAGAGAGAGAGAGAGAGAGAGAGAGAGAGAGAGAGAGAGAGAGAGAGAGAGAGAGAACGTGCATCATTATCATACTCTCAACCAAACAAGGCTTAGATACTCGCCACACCGCTTATTCAGTTTTCCTCGTAACAATGAAGACACGGTGCATTGTGCACTAACGCACAAGTGGAGTTAGCAGGCACCTAGCTCTTAAAGGTAAAGAGAAGAACACTGTTTTTATTACCTTCTGCTGACAATTAACATGCGTGCCATTAACGCTACAAAACAACAGCTTTCCATCAATGTGGCACGCACAGGCATGAAGCTCAAAGACTTGCTGGACTGCTCTGAGCAATGATTAGAATTAGTATTGCTGATGACGATGTGTGCGTACATTTGAATAAATCATGTCTGAACCAGCAACTGCAACTGCTAGCTGACGTGTACGTGTGTGTGTGCCATTAACCTGAGTATCATAGCAATCACCAATGACTTCACACGATTTTTTCATTAAGGCTATCAGGACTCTTTGGACGTTGCACCAACTTTTTTTCTCACAGTGTGTCATCTGCTAGTTGAACCTGACGGAGTCCATTTCTCTTCAGATTGCTGGATGCATGCTGGGTCTTCGTGTCATCTGTCCCACAGTCGTTATAGTGTGTATGTTGACTTGCTGGCAAGTCTGTATTTGAAATTGACCCGAGAGATGTTGAAAATCCTCACCCTTAATTAATTCACCATGAGAGATAGAGAGAGAGAGAGAGAGAGAGAGAGAGAGAGAGAGAGAGAGAGAGAGAGAGAGACAGAGACAGAGAGAGAGAGATAGAGAGACAGAGAGAGAGTGAGTGTGGTGTGTGTGTGTGTGTGTGTGTGTGTGTGTGTGTGTGTTAAAGAGGAAAAGAATGTCAAGGAAAAGAAAAGAAAAAAAGCAAAGTGAAACCAAAACCAAGGACAAACCACCCCTTCTAAAACAGCAAACAAACAAACAAACAAGAAGTAAAATATCTGGAAAAAGCAAAAACAACAATACCCAACCAAAAAAACAACAACAAACCAAACCAACAAACAAAAAATCACATAGTCTCAAACTGACTCATTTCCACTATAATGATAACAATCACCACAGTGCACTTAGATACTGATGACTACTGCACTTCAAGTAGGCCAACAGGAAAAAATAAATACATTGGAGGGGACAGGTTGGAGAAGAGGGGGTTGGGGATTAGGGGAAGAGGGTGGGTGGAGGAGGGGGGGGGGGGCAAAGGCGGAGACTGGACTAGGAGGAGGAGTGAGGGAGGGGGGGGGGGGTAGGAGAAGGGAGACGAAGCACAGACCTGCCTCTTCATTAAAGAAATTATACTGTTTCACCAAGGGTGTGGTTAAAGTGGGCGGTGGGAGGGGGGGCTGTGTCTCAGCCGACCCATAGGCTATAAAGCTTAATAAGGTCTAGGTTAGTTCAGGACATCTTCCATTGTGACTACCACTGATGCTACTGCTGTTGGGCAGTTCAGATCATGTTACGAGAGAGATGGGAGAGAGAGAGAGAGAGAGAGAGAGAGAGAGAGAGAGAGAGAGAGAGAGAGGAGAGAGAGAGAGAGAGACAGACAGACAGACAGACAGACAGACAGACAGACAGACAGAGGGAGAGAGACAGAGACAGACAGAGAGAGAGGAGAGAGAGACAGAGAGACAGAGACAGACAGATATACACAGACAGAGAGAGAGGGAGAGACAGACAGACAGACAGACAGACAGACAGAGAGAGAGAAGAGAGAGAGAGAGAGAGAGAGAGAGAGAGAGAGAGAAGGAGAGAGAGAGAGAGAGAGAGAGAGAGAGAGAATGAATGAATGAATGAATGAATGAATGAATAATCTTTATTTTTTAAGGGTAACATTAACAAAGCAAGTATTCACATTACTTTTTTCTTTTCATCCGGCCCTTGCCCTGATTAGGGAATAGCAAAACAGAGAGAGAGGAGAGAGAGAGAGAGAGAGAGAGAGAGAGAGAGAGAGAGAGAGAGAGAGAGAGAGAGAGAGAGAGAGAACACACACACAGAGAGACACAGAGAGACACAGAGAGACAGAGAGAGAGAAAGCAAAGGATTTGGAGGACACAACATGAAAATACCATTGAGGAGGAGATAAGAGAAGTAGGAAGATAAAGAACCTGAAAGTTAAGTCAAAGTTGACAAACTACTCTATTAAAAAGAGAGAGAGAGAGAGAGAGAGAGAGAGAGAGAGAGAGAGAGAGAGAGGAGAGAGAGAGAGAGAGAGAGAGAGAGAGAGAGAGAGAGACAATGACAATGACAATGACAATGACAATGATTTATTGCGTTAGGTTTTTCAACCCATTCACAAAGGGTAGATGGGGGAGGGGACCGAAATCGAAAGATACAACAAAATTTCAACACTGTACAACATAAACGATTCTTCGCGATTGGTAACCGAAACGCGGTATTGTTTATAATAGTTTATGTTGATGTCACTGGCGATAACCGATGTCGTAGCAGGGACCGAGGAACTGTCACAGAGCGGCATTAGCGGTGTGGTTGTGCTGCTGGCTGGTCACTGGGCGTGTCCGGAAGATTTCCGTCTTCATTTGCTTCCTTTAATGACTGGAAGCCCCTGTCCATTGAGTCTGCAAATTGTTGAAAAAGTTCCATCAACATCCCGCGTGACACAGTGGTGCTGTTTCCTGATTCATCGATGGCATTCGTTTCCAGTGGTTCCGCGCTATGGCTGTTCTCTGTCGCATCTTCTGTAGAGCTGTGCTCCGTCAGTGTCACAGGCGGTATTGTTGGCGCCTCACTGCTCACAGTCATGACATCTTCATCCTCAATATCTTTGTCAGTGTCAGAGTCGCAACTCCAGTCCTCAAGCGCCAACTCGTGCGGTTGCACTGTCACTGACACTGGGTCAACATCAGGCATGCATGACGGAGAGGAGACGGCTTGCCGTGTTGCACGTGCGGATTTAGCAGCACAGCGAGGAGGGCCAGTGGGCGTGTCATCTTTGAACGTGTCCATGGCAATTTCATTTTCAGTGTTATAAAATAAACTTGGGGGCGTTGGGAGAAACAAATTCGAAGGGGAGACAGACTGTTTACGTTGTTTGTTCATTACACTGACCTTATGTGTCTCCACTCTCCTTTTGTCCCTAGCAATTTGCGCTGCCCCTTTCTTACGGAACACAACACTGTTACCAACACTGTCACTGTGGCTGTGTGTAGCAGGATGCCGGTGGGCTGGTGACAGGCGCAACACAATAACAGTTTGATTCTCTGTACCGTCGATTTTGTATGATGTGAGAGACATTTCCTGCAGGAAGGTGTTCAAAACCGTCTCTAGACAAGCTGGTAGTCCCGTCACCGGCATACTGAAGGTCTTTCTGGTAGAAAATAGAAAATTTCTTTTCTCACTTGTGAAACCACGTCTTGCTGGTAGCCAAGCAAGGGAAGCCACTCGAGAGAGAGAGAGAGAGAGAGAGAGAGAGAGAGAGAGAGAGACAGACAGACAGACAGACAGACAGACAGACAGACAGACAGACAGACAGACAGACAGACAGACAGACAGACAGACACAGAGAGAGCATTGACTGCCTTTTTCTTTTAAAGATGCAACTGA
>CM060331.1:15651895-15654395 GCA_030674155.1 Stramonita haemastoma | reverse complement strand
AGCCATCTGTATTATCAATTCAGTACACCTAATTATCGACGAAACATTACCCTAGGTCCGTTTTTATTTGTTGTTTTTTTTATACGTCTGCTTTGTTGTTTTGTTTTGGGTTGTGAGTGTGTTGTTTGGTTTTGTTTGGGGTTTTTTGTTTATCAGATTCACAGCTGTTGCCACCAACATGCTGTTTTTATGGACATGCATGACATGTAGTATGTAGGGCAGGTCGAGAACTAGAGAGAGAGGGGGGGAGGGAAGGAAGGGGATGGAGGGAGACAGAGAGAGAGAGAGAGAGGGGGGGGACGGAGGGAGAGAGAGAGAGAGAGAGAGAGAGAGAGAGAGAGAGAGAGAGAGAGAGAGAGAGAGAGAGAGAGAAGAGAGAGAGAGAGAGAAGAGAGAGAAAAGAGAGAGAGAAACGAAAGTAAGATATACAGAAAGACAGATAAACATACAAACAGGTAGCATAGAAAGTAAGAAAAAGAAGAAAAAGAAAGAAAGAAAGAAAGAAAAAAGAAAGAAAGAAAGAAAGAAAGAAAGAAAGAAGATAGAAAGATAGAAAGAAAAAAAGAAAGAAACGAAACGAAACGAAAAGAAAAGGGAAAAGAAACAAAGAAACAAAACAAAACAAAACAAAACACAAAAAAAAGAAGAAAACCGTTTGGTGACAATCCATCTCACTTTCACTAATCTGTCAGGACAAATAGTTCCTTTCAGAGTTTCTGCATGATTTCTTGAAATAACTCAACCTAACCTCTCCAGAAAGAACGAAAGAGAGAAAGAGAAAGAAGAAGAAAAGATAGACAGAAAACAGAAAAAAAACAACCAACTAGCTAGAAAAACAAAAGAAAAGATAACACAGACCTGTATAAAGCAATCAGGAAAACATAAACAAGAAGTACAAGAGAGACAGAAGGGGGGTAGAGGGAGGGAGAGGGGGGGGGAGAGGGGGGGGGAGAGAGAGAAGAGAGAGAAGAGAGAGAGAGAGAGAGAGAGAGAGAGAGAGAGAGAGAGAGAGAGAGAGAGAGAGAGAAAGAAAGAAAGAAGGAAAGAAAGAAAATGTAACAAGATTGAAGAAAAAGAAAGACAGAAAAAAAGAAAGAAGAAAAAATTAGAAAGAAAGAAAGAAAGAAAGAAAGAAAGAAAGAAAGAAAGTCTAAAGAAAAAGAAAAAAACAAGCAAAAAGGTCAGAAAGAAAGAAAAAGACAGACAGAAAGAAAGAAAAAGACAAGAAAGAAAGAGAAAGAAAGAAAGAAAGAAAGAAAGAAAGACTGACTGACTGACTGACTGAACTGACTGACTGACTGAATGAATGAATGAATGAATGAATGAATGAACGCGATACCATTATCAACTGATCACACACAGAGACACAAAACAGAACAAAGAAGAATGCAAACCCAACAAAGAGAACACATAAGTGCACGCACTTTCTTTTTTGACGTCATTTCCTGTCAGTCTTCATTACGTTACGACCACCACTCTAAGAGAGGTTAGCCTCATGTCACTGTAAAGTATCAATACACACCCCCTCCCCCTCACTCCCATCCCCCTTCTCTGTCTGTCTGTCTGTCTGTCTGTCTGTCTGTCTGTCTGTCTGTCTGTCTGAATGTGAATGAATGAAAAACATGTTGCTGTACTTATTATATTAACCTCTAAAAATGAAACAGCTCTCCTCTGCTCTGCTGTTCTGTTTCTTTCTATTCTGTTCTTTCTGCTCTGCTCTGCTCTGCTCTGCTCTGCTCTGCTCTGCTCTGCTCTGCTCTGCTCTGCTCTGCTCTCTCTCTCTCTCTCTCTCTCTCCTCCACTCATCTCTCTCTCTCTCTCTCTCTCTCTCCTCTCTCTCTCTCCTCTCCTCTCTCCTCTCTCTCTCCTCTTCTCCTCAACTCATCCCTCCCCATCCTTTCTCTCCATCTCCGACTCTCTCCACCTCTCTTTCCCTCCCTCTGCCTCTGTCTGTCTGTCTGTCTGTCTGTCTGTCTGCCTCTGTCTGTCTGTCTGTCTGTCTGTCTGTCCCTCTCTCTCTCTCCTCTCTGTCTGTCTCTGTCTCTCTGTCTCTCTGTCCTCTCCTCTCTCTCTTCTCTCTCTCTCTCTCCTCTCCTCTCTCTCCTCCTCCTCTTCTCCCTCCTTCCTCTTCTCTCCTCTCTCTCTCTCTCTCTCTCTCTCTCTCTCTCTCTCCTCTCTCTCTCTCTCTCTCTCTCTCTCTCTCCTCTCACCACAATTTCTGCAAATGTTGCCCGGGGCAAGCAGTGCCGATACTAAGCAGTTGTGAAGGCAAGGTTACTGATAGCACACTGCGCAATAAAAAAGGGTGCAAGCTGTCATGAATTACTGTAATACCATCCCTCCTCCTCCTCCTTCTCTTTCCTCCACACACACACAACACACTGACATAGAGGCGCGTGGGGCACGCACACATACACATACATACACACTCATAGAGGCGTGCACACACACGCACTCATACACATACATACACACACAAAGAGGCGCGCACACACGCACA
>CM060331.1:15641895-15646895 GCA_030674155.1 Stramonita haemastoma | reverse complement strand
CCCCCCAACTCTCCATGTCGTGGAATGGTCCATTGGAAAGGCAATCGCCGATATGTATGGTTCCAGTGCCGTCGCAGGAGTCGCCAGAACGTTGCCATATACAGCCCCGAACCGTCCTGGGGACTCCAACTCCCTGACATTTCCTCAGGGATGGTGTCTAAACGAGACACATGCGTGCATGCTGGATTTTTAAAATTTTATTTTGTTGTCACCCGCTCCTTCCATAATTATAAGCTTACTCTGAAAAATAAGAGTATATCACCCAGGCTTAGAACCCCCAAACAAACAACAACAACAACAACAACAACAAAACAAACAACCGCCCCCAAAAAAAACAACAACAACAACAACAAAACAAACAACCGCCCCCAAAAAAAAACAACAACGACAAACAAACAAACTTTGTCAATCAAGTTTTTGATGTAAGCAATGTGCCAAAATGGCTACATTATGAAAAAATGTTTTTGTTTTTAAAATCACGTTGAGACTAGCTTCATCTATGGCACAAGCTTTTAGCATAACAACCTGTATTCTCTTGATTTTAGGATGAAGAAAAATCTCTGAAGTTTGAATGTGGCTACCTATAGTATAGCGAGGTGTCTTCATCCGTGACAAGCTTTTGGGATAACAACCCGTGGGGTTATCTCGATTTAAGGATAAAGAAAAAAAAATTCTGAAATTGGATGGAGTATGGATGCCTATGATAAGGCGAGGGTTTCGAAAACTGCTATGTGTTGCGAACGTTTCTTGCAGTGTGTAGAATTTCACGAGACGTGTGTGTGTGTGTGTGTGTGTGTGTGTGTGTGTGTGTGTGTGTGTGTGTGTGTGTGTGTGTTTTTCTCTTCTTCTCTCTCTTCTCTCTCTCTCTCTCTCTCTCTCTCTCTCTCTCTCTCGTCTCTCTCTTGTGTGTGGTGTGTATGTGTGTGTGTGGTGTGGTGTGGTGGTGGTTGTTGTGTCTTTCTCTCTCTCTCATCTCTATCTTCTCTTATCTCATTCTCTTGTGTGTGTGTGTGTGTGTGTGTGTGTGTGTGTGTGTGTGTGTGTGTGTGTGTGTGTGTGTTGTGTGTGTCTTTCTTTTTTTTTCTCTCTCTCTCTCTCTCTCTCTCTCTCTCTTCTCTCTCTCTCTCTCTCTCTCTCTCTCTCCTCTCTCTCTGTGTGTGTGTGTGTGTGTGTGTGTGTGTGTGTGTGTGTGTGTGTGTGTGTGTGTGTGTGTACACGTCCGGGGGCGCAAAATAGAGGTAGGGGTGTGTTGGAGAAACCAGTGCCCGGTCAGTGCACCCCTACTCTAGTTTCTCTCTCTTTTTTTCTTTTTTCTTTTTAATGACAGCATGACCTCAGAATATATTGAAGCTGTTTAAAAAAAATGTATATGGTTGTAAACAGATGTTACCGTATATAGCTCTGTTTAGTGTTTTATCTTTCGTGTAGTATGTCCTATCACTGTGGTGTGTGTGTGTGTGTGTGTGTGTGTGTGTGTGTGTGTGTGTGTGTGTGTGTGTGTGTGTGTGTGTGTGTGTGTGTGTGATAAACCTCTCTGTCTCTGTCTCTGTGAGTGTGTGTATTTGTTTGGATTTATCTGTGATTTGTCTCATCAGAAGTTTTGAATATATATATATATATATATATATATATATATATATATATATATATATTATATATATATTATATATATATATATATATACACGTACATATATATGAGAGAGAGAGAGAGGGGGGGTCCATATCATTTTAAATGTTATTACATCTGTCATGATAACTTACTACCTCTCCCATAACGATATCAACACACTAACAAAAAGAGGTCCTGAGGAAAACACACCCATCAAAATAAAAACAGAGAAGTTCGCAGTTTGAATCGTGGGCGAAATGTGGCAACATTTCCGTTAACTAGCTTCGCCACACCTTTTTGAGTTATTCTGGTAGAGGTGCAAAAACTTTCTGTAGGTCAGTGAGAATTTATATTAGGGCGAAATCATTTATTAGAGGTCCTCTGAAGTCGGTGTATGGCTGCCTATTTGGTGAGGTACTTGGAAAAACAGTCATGGATACACGCAAACTTCTCATTCAGTGCGCAATTTCAATCTCACAGTGATTCCCAGGTGGGCCGAGTGAGACAGAGTGCACATTGTGGGTGACCCCCAGAGTGTTGGGCTGGGGATGGGGAATGTACAACAACAACAACAACAACAACAACAACAACAACAACAGCAGCAGCAGCAATTATAAGAGGGAATTTTTTTCAGGTTATTACTTTTGGGTTTTTGTTTGATTGTTTTTTTTTTTTTTTTTTTTTTTGTTTTGTTTTTTTTTTTTGGGGGGGGGGGGGGGGGGTGCTTGTTTGCTGGTTTATTTTATTCGAATTTGTTTTGGCTTTTGAGTTAAATGTATGGATCTGCAGTCGAATCTTCACCGGAAACGCTAGTGCTTATTTAGGCCGTTTTTTCAAGGTGAAGAGTGATAGATTATGGGAGATAAATCTTGCTTAATCAGATTTGAAGCATGCACGCCCTTAACCTCTTTATAAACGGGGCTTTTCAATCATTTCATGATAGTGCCACTTTGCCTACATCTCTCTCTCTCTCTGTGTCTCTGTCTCTCTGTGTCTCTCTGTCTGTCTCTTTCTGTCTGTCTGTCCTCTGTCTCTCTGTCTGTCTGTCTCTGTCTGTCTCTCAGTTCAGAGCTCTGTGTGTGTGTGTGTGTGTGTGTGTGTGTGTGTGTGTGTGTGTGGTGTGTGCGTGTGTGTCTATGTCTCAGTTCAGATCTCTCTCTCTCTCTCTCTCTCTCTCTCTCTCTCTCTCTCTCTCTCTCTCTCTCTCTCTCTCTCTCTCTCTCTCTCTCTCTCTCTCATTAAAACCAGTTATCCACCCCTTCCCCCATCTGTCCATTTCCCCCTCTCTCTCTCCCTCTCCCGCACCACAAACAAAGACAACGTAAGCCAGATCTTTTTTTTTTTTTCTTTTTTTTTTATCTTTATAGCTGAGCGGTTGTTTTACTTGCAGCAAAATAATGACATAAAATATTACGTAAGTCGACAACAGAGTTCAGTGTCCTTAACTTGTTCTGTCTGTCTGGCTTGTTTCCTCCCCTCCTTCTCCCTTTCGTTTGTGTTCTTTTGTTTTGTTTCTTTCTCTCTCTCTCTTTCACCACTGTCTTTCGTGTATTCTTTCTTTCTTCCGTTTTTTTTGTGTGTGTATGTCACTTTTTGGGTTTTTTAAAAAAATGTTTCGTTATTTCTGCATGTTCTAGTTGTTGTTTTTTTTTGTGTTTTTTGTTTGTCTGTTCTTCTTTTGGCTGCCTTTGTTTTTGTTTTTCTCTGTGTTTTTTTTGTTTCACTCTGTCTTTTTTTTTTTTTGGGGGGGGGGGGGGGGGTGTCTTTTTTTTTCTCTCGTTAAGATAAATGTTTGTTCTTTTGTTGGTTCTTTCCCTTCTCTCTGAAATTGTCGGGTTTTTTTAAAAAACATTTCCTCATTTTTTTGTCTTTTCTTTTTTTTTCTTTTTTATATTTGTTTCTGCCTTTCTTCCTTCTTTTAAGAAAATGTTGATCTGTCCCTTTGTTTGTGCTTCCCGTGTTTTTCTTTCTTCATTCTTTCTCTCTTTCTTTCTCTCCATGTCAACTCGCCCCATTCCTCTTCTCTTCTTTTCCCCCATCTCGTTTCCTAAAACTTTTTCGTCTTTTTCTTCTTCTTCTTCTTTTCTTCTTCTTCTTCTTCTTCTTCTTCTTCTTCTTCTCTCTTCTCTCTCTCTCTCTCTCTCTCTCTCTCTCTCTCTCTCTCTCTCTCTCTCTCTCTCTCCTCTCTCTCTCTTCTCTCTCTCTCTCTCTTCTCCTGTATCTCCCCCCTCACCACCTCCCCACCCCCTCCACCCCCTCCCAAACTGTTCTTCTGCGCAGTCTTCTTTGAAGTCAGCTAAAATAAAATATTTTCCATTTGAAGTCAGCTTACATCTAATATTTATTTTCTAGTCACACCTGCGCATCGTAATACTAATAAGTTGATATGTTTCTTCGCCTCTGCTGTATCACAAAAGGACAATAATTATATAAAGGGATAGGGAAGGAGGGTGTTAATTAATTTGGTAGAGGGGTGGGGGTGGGGGTGGGGGCTGAAGATGCACGGATTAAAAAGGTGACATCAGTGCAAAGCCATCCTTCAAAGGACGTGACATCATCTTGGTTAATCAGCGATGACGTAATTAAGCCGCTAATTACTCGCTCACACCGTCCACCATGACGATGATTAGAACAGGTCAGAATCAGCTGAGGTGGGATAGGAGTTTTGGATTTCAGATTACCCCCACCCTCCACCCCCTCCCTGTGGGTATGCCAGGAGCCTGCCAGTATGAAAATTAGCATCCTCACCTTCTAAAAATTCTGTGCTAGGAATTCCCGCTTTTCTATCCCTCTCTTTGTTTCTGCCTTGTTCTTTTTTTCCTGTCACTTCTTTCTTGTCTATTTTCTGCCTTCCTTAGAAATTTAGTAGTTTCAGCAGTAGGCCTACATAATGGTATGCCAAGAAAACAAAAACAAAGCACGACAAGGAAAAGAACAAACAAACAACAACAAAAACTAAACATAAAAACCACTCAACAACCAGGCACGCAAGCCTAACCATTTACACCCCATCCCCCCAAAAAAAAACAACAAACCAAAAACACCCAAAAAGCAGAACGAATTTTTACTCCCCCCCTCTTCCCCTCCCTCCACCCCCCTCCCTCCCAACCACCACACCCCAACCCACCAACCACCTCAACCAACAAAAAAACTCGTTCAGTCGTAACCTAAAGTGATGAAGTGATAAAATAACCCCCCCTCCCCCCTCAACATTCTTCTTTCACCCACCACTACCAGGCCTATAGATACTAGACTAGAACGGATAGGACAGGACAGGACAGGACAGAGGAACAGCCCCAGTCCGAACAGACCGGACACATGGCTCGTGGGTCATTACAAATGCCGCCGCCGGCCAAGTGAATGATGCAGGCATTGCATGCATGGTCCGT
>CM060331.1:15626895-15629395 GCA_030674155.1 Stramonita haemastoma | reverse complement strand
ACATCGTATAAAATCGACGGCAGAGAGAATCAAACTGTGATAGTGTTGCGCCTGTCACCGGCCCACCGGCATCCTGCTACACACAGCCATGGTGACAGTGTTGGTAACAGTGTTGTTTACCGTAAGAAAGGGGCAGCGCAAATTGCTAGGGACAAAAAGAGAGTGGAGACACATAAGGTCAGTGTCATGAATAAACAACATGAACATTCTGTCTCCCCTTCGGATTTGTTTCTCCCGACGCCCCCAAGTTTATTTTACAACACCGAAAATAAAATGGCCATGGACACATTCAAAGGTGACACGCCCACTGGCCCTCCTCGCTGCGCTGCAAAATCCGCACGTGCAACACGGCAAGCCGTCTTCTCTCCCTCATGCATGCCTGATGTTGACCCCGTGTCAGTGACAGTGCAACCGCACGAATTGGCGCTTGAAGACTGGAGTCTCGACTCTGACACGGACAAGAATACTGACAATGAAGAAGTCATATCTGTGAGCAGTGACGCGCCAGCAGTGCCGCCTGTGACACTGGCAGAGCACAGCTCTACGGAAGATGTGACAGGGAACAGCAAGAGAGCGGAACCACTGGAAACGAATGCCGAAAGTGCGACTGCCATCGACGAAGCAGGAGGCGGCTCCACTGTGTCCGGCGAGGATCGCAGGGAATTGATGGAACTTCTGCAGCAATTTGCAGACACAATGAACAGGGGCTTTGATTCATTGGAGAAAGCAAATGAAGACGGGAAAGCAGCTGAAGACAGGAATCTTCCCGACACGTCCAGTGGCCAGCCAGCAGTACAACCACATGGCTGATGCCGCTCTGTGACAGTTCCTCGGTCCTTGCTACGACATGGGTTGTTACCAGTGACATCCACACAAACTATTGCAAACAATACCGCGTTTCGGTTACCAATCGCGAAGAATCCTTGATATTGTACAGTTTGAAATTTTGTTGTATCTTTCGATTTCGGTCCCCTCCCCCATCTACCCATTTGTGAAAGGGTTGAAAAACCTAACACAATAAATCTTTGTCATTGTCATTCTCTCTCTCTCTCTCTCTCTCTCTCTCTCTCTCTCTCTCTCTCTCTCTCCTCTCTCTCTCTCTCTCTCTCTCTCTCTCTCTCTCTCTCTCTCTCTCTCTCTGTGTCGATTATTATTGTTGTCTTTCGCCCGTCCCTCTACTACTAGTAGTCCAATCATAACATGGCAACGACAATTAAAAAATTTACCCTCGATAAGTAAACTAAAAGGTCTTATAATAATATATGTGTTTATTTGTGTGTTAGATGTGTGTGTTAGATGTGTGTGTGTGTGTGTGTGTGTGTGTGTGTGTGTGTGTGTTTGCGTGTGCGTGCGTGTGTGTGTGTATGCGTGCGTGTGTGTGCACATGCGTGTGTGTGCGTTTGTGTGTGCTTGCTTGCGTGCGTGCATGCGTTTGTGTGTGTGTGTGTTTGTGTGCATGTATGCGTGCGTGCGTGCGTGTGTATGTGCGTGCGTGTGTGTGTGCTTGCATGCGTGCGTGCATGCGCGCATGCGTGTGTGTGTGTATGCGCGCGCATTCCCTGGTTAGAGACCTGAGTTTCACAAATGGTAAGATTTTGCATATGCGACCTATTCACCCACCATTAAAATAGCTGTATTCCGAGTTCGGAGATATGGACAATGATAATTACATTACACTTCTCTGCAGAGTTGCAGGACTTTATATCATCATATGACCTTACACCTCCCCCTCCCTTCCTCCCTTTTCATTAGTTCCTCCCCCCCCCCCCCTCCGTCACTTAACAGCTGACCTTGACTTTTCTGACCTTAACTCGTGAACTTTTAACTTACCTCGAAGGACTAAGTGATAAGCATATTAATTAATGTGTTAATGTGTTGAGAGTTGTTTTTTTTCGTCGCTTGTTCGTGACTTGCCAAAATCGAATTGGTAAGGCTCGAGGGGGTAAGAAAGAGAATAAATTAATTATTTCTCTCACCCAACCAAAGCCCTCTTACAAACGAACAATAAAGTAATAATTTAAAAGAAAAGATCTTAACAGCAGATGGTGTTTGCTAAAAGCAAAAGCCCCAACAAGAGAGTTCCATGATAGGCTACTGTATACAAATAGACCACCAGTAAAACCGACTAACTATATAAACTGACTAGCTATGTGTGTATGTTTGTTTGTTTGTTTGTATGTATGTATGTATGTATGTATGTATGTATGTATGTATGTATGTATGTATGTATGTATGTATGTATGTATGTATGTATGTATGGTATATATATATATATATATATATGTATATATATATATATATATATATATATATATATATATATATATATATATATATATAGAATGACAAACTAACTATATAAACTGACAAGCTAACTATATAAACTGACCAACTAACTTTATAAACTGATCAACTAACTATTTATAAACTGACCAACTAACTTTATAAACTGATCAACTAACTATTTATAAACTGACCAGCTAACTATATAAACTGACCA
>CM060331.1:15616895-15619395 GCA_030674155.1 Stramonita haemastoma | reverse complement strand
GTGTGTGTGTGTGTGTCTTCAATTTTACATCTGTTCACTTAATGTGTGTGTTTGTGCGTGTGCATGCGTGCGTGCATGTGTGTATATGTGTGTGTGTGTGCATGTGTGCATGTGTGTGTGTGCATATGTATTGTGTACTCATATATAACATACAATCAGTCACCATTATCTTTTGACATAACAAACACCACCACCAGCACTTAAAACACACACCCAAACATCACCCACCACCACAACCACCACTAAAACCAACAATCCACTCCATTCCAGCATCAAGACCTTCAATCACGATGAAGATGATGATGACGACATCAACGCCTTGTACGAAATCCCTGTTGCGCGACAACCACAACCCCCAGCGTCAGAAGACAACAGTCTCAGCCAACCGGCCGACATTTCCAGCATGGCGACGGCCAATAGCATCGATGACATCAGTGACGATGTCCTCGATGCTTCTGCCCCAGCCTGGCAACCCCCTCCATTACCGCCAAGAACGAAGAAAAAGGAATCGGAGTCGGCAGAGAGTCGAGTGTCCACCAATTCGTTGGAAGGCAACAAGCCGCCAGAGTTACCTTTCCGCCCCCCTCTGCCCAGAAGGAACGAGGTGCAGTACGCTCGTTCGGAGAAATCGGACAAATCGGAGAAATCTGAGAAGTCGGATGTGTCTGGTGAGTTGTTTGAGGGGTTGTGTGTGTGTGTTGGTGGAGATGGTGATTGTATTTGTTTGGGTTTTTGTGTAAATTGTGTTTGTTTGGTTCTGTGTGTGTGTGTGTGTGTGTGTGTGTGTGTGTGTGTGTGTGTTGTGTTGTGTTTGTGTGTGAATGTTTGGCACAGCTGTGAATGTTTGTTGATGGGTTTATGTGGTGGTGGTGATTGTGGCGGTGGTGGAGATCATGATAGTGGTGGTAGTGGTGGTGGTTGTGTGTATGTGTTTGTGTGTGTTTTCTTTAATGTCTTTTTACATTACATGATATTAGACAAATAATGTGTGTGTGTGTGTTTTAAATAATATGTACAGCCAAAAATGTGTGTGTGACAATGAATGCTGAACCTTATGGCAAAAAAATGTGCCTTTTGTACCTTCATGCTGTCTGACAAGAAGTGGTAAACATCGAAAGTATTTTTGATTAAACATTAACATGCTGAACTTGTGATCAAACCTACCAGGAACCCGACAACATGAACCTTTCCCGAAATTGTATGCTTTTTTTTTTTTTTTTTTCTTCTTCTTCTCAGAATTATGATTAAAGCTTTTGTAGTAATAAGTGCACAAGCAGAAACATAAGGTCGGACCGGGCGCTAATTTTTGCCTGAGGTCTGTGTGTACTTAGCAGCTCAGAGCCAATCATTAAGCTGGCTACTCCTGGGCTCTGCATGGTGGCCTGGTCATTGCTGGATCAATACACTTGGTCAACAGAGGTCTGGTGGCGTATTGTGTCTTCCATGCTCTTGCCCTGTTTGTTATCTTGTTGTCATAAAGATTTAGGGAACTTTCAGCTGCTATTTAGCTAGTGCTGTATGTAGCAAGTGTGTGTTGGGAGTTTTGCATATATATATATATTTGGAAGCGGAAAAGACCTTGTGACATTCTTCGAATTGTATTTTAGGTTTTTGTTTTTGGTCGTAAGGGGTTAGTTAGGGGGGTTGTTTTTGTTGTTTCTGTTTGTGTCGTAAGTTTTTTTTGTTTTGTTTTTTCGTTTTCTTAGTTTTTGTAAAGGTTTAGTTAATGGGAATAGATAAACATAGTCTTTGATTTACCCGCAATGTTTGCAGTGCAGAACAGCAAAACAGTGCGAATGCTTTTGAAAGTTATTGCGATTATTTGGTGTTGTAAGACTAAATATAAAAATACACATTCATTTGCTGCAGTTTTTTTTTTTTTTTTTTTTACTGATTTAATGATAATAATAATAATAGTAATAATAGCAACAACAACAATAATAATAATCATAAATAAAAAATATTAATAATAAATAAGTGGAATTTATATAGCGCTATATCTTGTAAAACCAATCCAGAAGCGCTTGTGTTCTGCCCTCTTAATACTTTAGCAAGACAAGACAAGCATTTAAAGCATTGAAGAAACAGGATGGAACATATTATCCACTATTTGTCAGCACTGGTTTTGATGCCACTCTGACCTCATTACCAAGCTATGCCCCAGGCACCTGTTACCCGGGTTACCAGAAAGGGAGGATTCATTAGTTAACCTTCAGATTCTTTATTCTTTTTTTTATTCTTCTATTTTTTTATGATATTGAGGATAATGGGATAAACACTCATGTGCTTTTTTACATCCAGTCCCCATATGTATGCAGTTTTGTAAATGTCATCTGTTCCCACTGGCACATGATGGCCTACTCTTACAAAAAGTGGAACAGGATTTAACGTGTGCGCAAGATGTTCTGTGTGCATTCACACACGGGGCCTCAGTTTATAATCTCATCCGAAGAGTGAGAGTGGAGAGTGGGGAGAGTGGAGTCAGCACTGATGTTAACTC
>CM060331.1:15566895-15611895 GCA_030674155.1 Stramonita haemastoma | reverse complement strand
TACCAACCTATGTGAATATATGTACAATATAATTCCATATCATTTATTTTTTGTTCTATTATTTATTTTTATCCTATATATGATCATTTATTCCTTTCATGTATAAATAATGAATGTTTTTGAGAGATAGAGAGAGAGAGAGTGAGAGAGAGAGAGAGAGGGAGAGAGAGAGAGAGAGAGAGGGAGAGAGAGAGAGAGAGAGAGAGAGAGAGGAGAGAGAGAGAGAGGAGAGGAGAGAGAGAGAGAGAGAGATTCTTGCCTAGTTTTGGAAATCCCTGTAACAACCCATCGAGTCTCAGTTGACATTAACAGTTTTTACCAGTCACCAACAATACCCTATCAACATTATTGACCTTCCACATCAAACCATCTTCATGAAGAATGACTTCATCCCTTCAAAAATTTTCCTTCATTCTGTTTCATCTTTTTCTGTTTCTTGCGCCATAACCCTCTCCAAAATTCTCTTCTGTTCCTCTTCTTTTTTTTTTTTTTGGTCACTCCATGATCCTGTGTCATATAACTTTCCTCCAAATTCCTGACAGATTCCATTTTTTTGGTTAAGTTCTCGCGGGCCCGTCATTCATGCGTTTTTGCACCTTGAAGTGTACCTCAGGTGTGGGAATAAAAGAGGGTAATGGTTTGTTCTCTCTGTTCTCTGTGCTTGTCTCCTACAGTTTTCTGTGTTAAAGAGAGCGGCAGGGACTGGTAACTCTTCCAGGCAGTCTCCAATCAGAGGATGCTTGTTGTACTGATAGCGCTTAATCCTGGGATAATCCTGGGATAATCCTGTTCACAGTTGTAGCGTTTCTTGGGATCATCTTCTGCTGAACAATCTCTCACGCAACTTCCTTTTTTTTTTTTTTTTTTTTTTTTTTTCAAAGTTCAGTGATTGAACTGTCAGGCACTTTAAAAAAAAAAAATCTCAGTGTCTTCTTGAGGTATGATTCAAAAACAAAAAAGAAAACTGAAAAGAGAAAATGTAGGCAAGAAAAACCAATGTACTCTTCTGAATTGATGTATGTGATAGTGATATTTGCTGTACACTCAGATTCTTGATTCCATCACAGATAGATGTATTAAAATACAAATCCACAACTTTTTCTACAAGTACCTTTCTCTGAAGAAGTGTAAACAAGAAACTTCTGTGAAATGTTGGGTTTTGTTTTAAAATATTGATCTTTACATATTATTTCTTCAAAAAATTTTTTTTTTAAACTTCATAAACCTCTTAATAGATTTATGCCATATATATTGCTTATGAAAAAAGAAAATAAGTTGTTTCTTCAAGCCAGATGGTTCTGAACAAATCACATTGCTTTTTGGTAAAAAAAAAATCCCCAAACAACAAAACCCCAACCCCCCCTCAACCTGAAACAAAATCAACAACCAACAAACAAAAACATACTCCCCAAAGTCCTCACCAAACAGAAACAAAAACAAAAACAAAATATCTGCCCCCCCAAAAAAGCCACAACCCCCCCCCCCAAACCAAACCCAAACAAACAAACAAAACCCTGAAAAAGTAATGGAACACATCCCCCCTTCCTGTTTTTTTTTCTTCTTACATTTCAGAAAATCACAATGTACCCATGCATCCCTTGCATACCAAATGAAATCGTTCCATTTAAATACTCTCTGAACATTTCTATCACACTATTTTTTGGTTCACATACAAGCTTTAGACATCTACATGCTCATAAATCTCAAGCTCCTGTAAGTTTTGTAAAATAAAGTCTGTTACTTTCTCTATGAAGTCGCACCTTTCTGGGTTTCTTTACCCAAAAACATTCCAACTCTGAATGACCTTGTTATGTAGTCAGCGTGACTTAGCGATAAATGAATGAATAAATAGATAAATAAATGAATAAATAAATAAACTCACTAATAACCTGACCCCACTGCTGCCATCATCGCCATCACTCACCCTGAAGACTGAATTCACCCTGGGAGAAGAAGAAGAAGGGGACTATGAAGTCTACGAAGAGTACACCACAGACAGCAGCAGCATCCTCAGTTCTCCCCCCTTGTCGCCACAAACTCCTCGCTTCGACCTCAAGGAAGCCTACGCTCAGTTTCCACCATGAGTCGCCTGTTCAACCGACCCAAGACCCCCTTGCCGCAGAATCGGTCCTTCGCGTCCTTGACCCCTTCAGCGAGAGCAGCATCGACCTTGACCTTGTCTCGCTGGGACTGGAAGACCTTGTTCTACAACCTGAACTTCCCTCTGGATCATCTTATCCTGGGTCTGCGTCGTGTGAGTGTTGGTTGATGCGGAACTGCTGCTGAGCATGTATGTGGCCTGGCAAGAATGACGACCTCTTGTGGCATGTATGCGGTGATGTGGTTTTTGACCAGGAAAATGCGTTGTTGAAACGTGCGTGGCTGTGTTTGACTTTATGACTGACTGCCCAGCCGCCATGCTTTCCTCTGCTGGATAGTTGACCCTCTAGCATGCTGTGTTCTTCTCATGCTGACCGGCTTGGCATCCTTCTGAGACATTTTTTTGCAACAAAAATTTTTTTTTTCAACTTTCGTTGTTCTAAGGACATGAAGCGTTCTTGAGGTGTTTTGTGCCCATTTTGTTTTTATAGTTCCAAGCATGTTTTGAATTGGGAAACGTGCTGAGATGTCATCTAACTGCATCGTGCTGCTGAGAATCGTTTCAAGAATGTTGCGTGGATCATTGTGAGAATGAGGACTCCACTTCCCTGTTATGTTTGTTTGATGCTTTAGTTTTGTGAGACCTGAACTGATATGTGATTGTTTAGGGTAATGAGAATGGAAGTTGGGGGTTTTTTGTGTTAAAAATAATGTGCTGACTAACCACCCAGAACCTGGAATGTGCCCCAACCCTGCATGAATAGCATTGAAATCTTAATAATTGAGAATGTGTTTGTTATCGGGGTGTTCTGTCAGTGATGTGTGATCTCTTCATCTCTTGCAGTCTGTTCTTTCTAGCTGATCCATTCATTCATTCATCCATCAGTTCATCTTTTTGTGGCTATTGGTCTTTTCATCTTCCATGGACCCATTTCTGTGTTTCCACCCATCTCTTTATTTTAGTAACATGAAGACTTTGGACAATGGTGGGATTAAAATGGGTATGGATATGGGTAAAAAATCACAATACTGAACCTCAAGTTCTTAACAGAGAATAAAGGAAAAAAAGAAAGAAATAGAATATAAAGAAGAAAAGGGTGAATGGAAGAAAGAAGACATGAAGAGGAGGAGCAGGAGGAGGAAGAGGAAAGAAGAAGAAGAAGAAGAAGAAGAAGAAGAAGAAGAAGAAGAAGAAGAAAACGAAGAAGAAGAAAACAAAGAAATGTGACTTATTCATCACTGTCCAATTTCTTACAGAGAAATTGCCTATATGCCTTTGTTCAATGTATGTCCAAAAGAGAATTCATGTTCTATCATTCATGATGTCCTGCGTTGTTTTGCAAACAGCGTGACGCAGAGGTAGGTTGCATAGTGTTAACTGTTGGTACAGGTGATATCACGCTTTGCTTCACTCGTTCTTGATTTGTTTGGGTTGTTAGTAAACAATCAAAAGATTGCATGGAGTGTGCTTTGTTTATGTTTGAAGTTGTGGGGAAAATAGTGGGTTAATTTTGAGTGATTCTTTTAATTTTTAATTTTTTTTTTATTCATTTAAAAAAAAGAAGTGCTATGTACTAACTGCACGAATTTCATACACAAAAATGATTATACTTATTTGTGCATGGATTTGTCAACTTCCTGTGACTTCTTTCTGAAACAAAAAAACCTAACTATTTTAACGCATGTTCAAAAATTTTTCTGTACATCTTTTTACCTAACTGCTGGTGTGTGTGTTTGTAATCGTCTTGAAACTGTATTTAACCCCATTACTCACAGTAAAAGCTGAATTGCTTGTGGGTAGTATTCTCTATTATCACTCATCGGTTATGATGACTGTTGACAATTGATCTCTATCATTGTATCTACTTCAGGTGATGACATGATGGGTGTGTCTGTCAAACTGTCAGGACTCATAGATAACGGCCAGATTTGCAATGACAGAAATAAACATCGTTTCTGATAAACAAAACACTTTTCTTTCTTATATACTCCAATGGTTTTAGATACAAATCAAGATGTGTGTTTGCAGGCACAGATAGTACACTTACATGCTCAATTGCATGAGTGCATGCATACACACATGCATGCATGCGTGTATGCGCACACATGTGTGCGCGCACACATGCGTGTATGCGTGCGCGCGCGCGCACACACACACACACACACACACACACACACACACACACACACACACACACACACACACACACACACACACACACACACACACACACACACTGGAGAGTCGTTGACCTCGGTTATCCATCTATGAAAGCAGATTACACACACACACACACACACACACACACACACACACACACACACACACACACACACACACACACACACACACACACACACACACACACACTGGAGAGTGGTTGACCTCTGTTACCCATTTATGAAAGCAGATTATATGTATGTATGTATGTATGTATGTATGTATGTATGTATGTATGTATGTATGTATGTATGTATGTATGTATGTATGTATGTATGTATGTATGTATGTATGCATGCATGCATGCATGCATACACACACACATATATTATATACATATATATATATATATATATATATATATATATATATATATATATATATATATATATATATATATATATATATATATATATATATATATTACATGTCTTTAGCCTCCTATCACTTTGACCTAGATCCCTGACATTTCAGGCGACATATCATCGTCAGTTATCATCGCCCCATTTTCCTCCATTACTCTCCATTAGGAGCAGCCAGATAGTGGAATATGTGGGATTGAATGCATCACTTGTGAAGCTGTTGGAGAGCCAGTCAGTGTGACAGTTATGTGTCATATTCCCTGATGCACTGAGTCATCGGACATTTGTGACGCTCCGCCACATAAGGAGTCGCATTGCACCAGAGGTCAATTTTAAGTTATTGAGAAGTTATTAATCTGCAATAAAAAGGCTATTCAATACAAAAAACGGATTGAAAATTAGACAATTCTGTGCAAAGTTATTACAAATTGAAATGATAGACTGCAGGATGTCACAAAATGAGAAACGAGCAAGTTTATTTTCATAACAGTATGTCAGAATGAGGGCTTGGGTATTTTCAGAACACATTAAAAAGCAAAAGGAATAAAAAGTATGCCTTGATATTTCATTACAAGGTATAATAACGGATATAGTTTAACAATCGATCAAAATCTCGAAACTGACAACTTGACCCCCACCTGCATCTAATGGCTCCTAGCGTAAAATTGGGTAATGTGCTAAGTGACTCATTTCATGGTGGAGCGTCACATTTCTGTTATCACTTTCTACAATCAGTCATCATTTGCCTACAGCCTTGTAACATGCAACTGATCCTGTATTCATTTCATAATTTGCCTTTTATAGCTCGGGAATGGTTTATGGAAAAAAAGATCAAATAAACAGATTCGAAAGTGTACATTCCATGTCAGTGTTTAAATGATTGCAGAGATATGAATTGAAGCAGTATCATATTTGCCATTCTTTTGTACATGACAGAAATGGTTTTTTTAGATGGTAAACTTAAGTCAAAGCTGGAGATGTGTACTCTTGCAAAGGTACAGAAATGCATGCATACTTGCATGTACATTGTATGCATACAATTGTATATGTGTTGTATATATGCATGCATTTATGCATTTATGCATTTATGCACACAGGCACACACACACACACACATGCACACACACACACACACACGCAGGCACGCACGCACGCACACACGCACGCACGCACGCACGCACGCACACACACACACACACACACACACACACACACACATACACACACACACACACACACACACACACACACACACACACACACACACACACACACACACACACACACACACACTTGCACTCTCTCTCAGCAAGGTTTTTAGTTTTTGAATCGCAGCCTAACGCTATAGCCTGAATGTGTCCCATGTATCATAACATAACCATTCATGGGCATGCATGTCAAGCTTTATATATATATATATATATATATATATATATTATAATCATACTGATATATACATGCTGCTGACCCCAGACTCTCTAACACACAGCATGCTGCAGATCAATATTTATCCACATAACAGCATTGGGGTGGAATGGTAGAGTGTGCACTCGAGTTTGATAGATGCTCGGAAAACAAGACTGGGCATGGCACGATTCCATTTGTCTGTTTAATAATAATAATAATAATAATAATAATAATAATAATAATAATATGTGGAATTTATATAGCGCTATATCTTACAGTTACAGCAAACATTGAGGAAACACAAAGAAATGAAAAGTGCAGGATCCCATGATCTGGCCGTACATGGCGCCGAGAATGATGTTAGGAAGATTTATATTTGACCTTGGCACATAAAGATCACTTGAAGAATGTAAGGCTCTGCCAGGTTCATTTCGTCCAATAAACACAGAGCGTGAAATTCACTGCTGCGCTATGATGACTCAAGAAAGAGTCCATGCCAAGACCAATGCATGCTGATCAGGTTTTGAGCCTATGAACTATTTTTAATGTATTTTTTAAAAAATTCATTTATTCTTTTATATCGAGGATAATGGAATAAGCACTCATTTGCTTTTTTTTTATCCAGTCCCCGGCCCTGTGTGTATGCAGTTTTGTAAATCTTGTCATCTGTTCCTACCAGCACACAATGGCCTACTCTTAACAAAAGTGGAACAGGATTTAACGTGTGTGCAAGATGTTCTGCGTGCTTTCGCACATGGGGCCTCGGTTTATAGTCTCATCTGGTTTATAGTCTCATCTGAAGGACTTCAGGGGAGTGTGGAGTCAGCACTGATGTTAACTACATGGGAAAAATCCCCTCGAACGGGAATCAACCCCAGGTCGTCAAATTGCGTGTGCAGTATTCAGACCTCTAGGCTATCCCATCCCCAGCTAGACTGATCATGTTAACAAATAAAATTTTAGTAGCTGTAGACAGACAAATGGGTTGTGCCTGAAGTGAGATTCAATGATAAGTTATTGGTTTTTTTCATACTTAATGTATGAGTAAAATAACTGTCTTACATGCAGTATCATTCTGTGATTTTAGCTTTGTTGTGAGCATTGAACTCAGCTTGAGTATGCCATCACCAGGTATTTTGATTCATGCTTTTAAAAAATTCTTTATTCTTTTAAATCAAGGATAATGGGATAAGCACTCTTGTGCTTTTTTTACATCCAGCCCCCATGTGTGTGCAGTTTTGCAAATGTCATTTGTTCTCACTGGCACACGATGGCCTACTCCTATGAAAAGTGGAACAGGATTTAACGTGTGTGCAATATGTACTGTATGCATTCACATATGGGACCTCGGTTTATAGTCTCATCTGAAGGACTTAGGTGGAGAGTGGAGTCAGCACTGATGTTAAGTCTAGGAGAAAAATCTCCTCGAACAGGAATCGAACCCAGGTCATCAAATTGCGAGCACAATGTTCTGACCACTAGGCTATCCCGTCCCTGTGCAGAAAAATATTTAAGAAATTGCTTTAATGCGGAAGCTGTAGATTTTTTATTTCATGAAGTTATTTTGTATAAATGTTATGGATACATGCCACTGGTTATAATGGTTTGCTGAATTTATGCTTCACACAATAAGTCGTATGGAGTTTAATATTTAATTAGAATTGTGATTTTCCTTAATGCCCATAATTATAATACATACTACAGTTAGTCTGGAGGTTTTCTATTCTGTTGTAAATACATAATATACATTTATTTTGTTATTATTCAACACAAAGTTAGTTAATTTTAATGTTTGATATAAATTCGTGTGATTGCTGTTAAGCACAAGATTAATTTATTTTTAGTGTTGAAAAGTGGCAGCTGTTAATGTTGTTGTTGTTTTGTTTTGTTCTTTTTTGACAGAATTTTTGTTAATGTTTTTTGAGACCATTTTTATTTGCATTCATTGAAAAACATCACAATTGGAATGTGTGTACTCATGTTTAAGGAAGCAAGAATGTTGCTTTTTGTACTTTAAGGACAAGTGCGTAATCAGTTATCATATTTTTTGTTAACCTTTATCAAACATGCTGATATTCAGCTTTCTCGATATTGACATATACATAATTCATAGGATGCATATGACCGTCCAGTCAAAAAATTATATAAACTATCATCAGCATCTGTATGACTTCCAGAATAAGGCATCAAATAGCCAGTATTTAAGTGTTCATACCAAACAACTGTTGTCAGATATAACCTGCCTCAGCTGACTTTTACCATTCTCTCCCAAACAGAATGAAAATGCAATGTAGAATTTGTATCTTGAAAATATCGGTTAGGCTGTTAGTCAAAGGGAGGTGGCTTCAGGAACTGTTTTGTAGCACTCCTCAGAGTACAGCTACGTTCCTGGTGGGCAAAAAAATTAGCATCTGTAAAAGAACCCACAGCAACAAGAGGGTTGTCCCTGGCAAAAGGCTGTAGAAAAAAGCCACTCTGTTAGGGAAACAAATACAAATGCAGAAGGAAAAAGAAAAAAAAAGGGTAGGCGCTGCACTTGTGGCGACACGCTCTCAGAGGGGAGAGCAGCCCAACTTTCACTCAGAGAAATCTGCTGTGACATTAAGTGGTATAAATAAATAATTAACTGGTCGAATACACAAAATCTCACTATTGGTGAACCTCACAGTTTTAGCTGAGGAATGGGAAATAGTGCAGCGCATGCATAGTGTATGCTTGTATGAGGACATATGCCTTTCTTTTCCTCTGAAGCTGACAGTCAGTCTGCATCAGAATGGATCCTGTTTTATAATATTGTATCCCATGTTAATCATGAAAACAGTCTTGACATCAAGAAGGATGTTTTGTGTGTTGCTCTTGCAACTTGAAAAAAAAAGAAAAACAAAAAGAAAAGGCCCCCCCCAATCTTATTCCATTTCATCACTGCAACCACCACCACCACCACCACTACCACTACCACCACCACCACCAACACAGACACACACACAGACACACACACACACAGACACACACACACACACACACACACACCACACACACACACACACACACACACACACACACACACACACACACACTTCCTCCTTCATCAAATCAAATCCTCTTCAAAATGCCAAAAAAAATATATCAGGGAAAAGAAAATCATTTTCAGTTCATGCAGATTTCGCTCTGAAAAGATTAATTTTCATACAGGTAGCAAAATCCATGGCCTGCATACTTGATTTGTATAAAGCAGTAAAGAATTCTAGCCTTGTCGGGTCTTTCATAAGGCAGTCACCTTTCCTGCATGAAAGGGAACAGTAAATCAATGGAAATGACGAGGAGGACGGCTGTGAGAGTGGCAGTTAGGGCATTATTAGTTGTCAGGGGGGACCAGGAGACATCCATCTTGATCAGGATCTTATTACTGGGGGGAGGGGGGTTAGGGGGCAGCCAGCCACTGCCCATGCAACCAACACCTTCTTTTTCCTGGTGCATAACTGTCTGGGATCCTAAGGGGTGCTTTTTTTGTGGAGAATGTTAAAGTTAGCCCCAGGTGCTTTTGAAGACTAGTCTGGAATCCTCAGGGCAGTGCAGAAGAAAGTTAGCTGTATGTATAGAACCTAGGCTGTAATGCCAAATACAAAGTGATAAGATCAAATCAAAGTAATATATGATGTTGCTTAAACTTTGTTATATTGTCATTATCAGAATCAAAACTAAAGCCTTGTTATATTGTCATTATCAGTATCAAAACTAAAGCCTTGTTATATTGTCATTATCAGTATCAAAACTAAAGCCTTGTTATATTGTCATTATCAGTATCAAACTAAAACCATGTTATATTGTCAGTATCAGTATCAAAACTAAAGCCTTGTTATATTGTCATTATCAGTATCAAAACTAAAGCCTTGTTATATTGTCATTATCAGTATCAAAACTAAAGCCATGTTATATTGTCATTATCAGTATCAAAACTAAAGCCTTGTTATATTGTCATTATCAGTATCAAAACTAAAGCCTTGTTATATTGTCATTATCAGTATCAAAACTAAAGCCATGTTATATTGTCATTATCAGTATCAAAACTAAAACCTTGTTATATTGTCATTATCAGTATCAAAACTAAAGCCTTGTTATATTGTCATTATCAGTATCAAAACTAAAGCCTTGTTATATTGTCATTATCAGTATCAAAACTAAAACCTTGTTGGAATAAATGAAGTCTGATAGGATTGCCATAATTGAAGTTGTGTGTTTTTGTCTTGCAGGGAAATCTTTCCACCTCCAATTCGAATTTATCCTTGAGCAGTGATGGGGTCGAGTCTGATGATTCTTCCAAACCTCGACTCAGAGGTCAGACTTTTCAAATGGCCTATACTGGTGATGGTTTTGGTGTTTTTTTTTAATGGCTCTGGCTCTGTTTTGTGTCTGTTTTGTCGTTTTCTCCTCTTGTGTTGCTGCCTGTTTTTGTTTGTTTGATTATTTTTATTTGTAAAATGAATGTGTGTGTGTGTGTGTGTGTGTGGTGTGTGTTAGGCCTATGTGTTGTGTGTGTGTGTGTGTGTTAGGCCTGTGTGTGTGTGTGTGTGTGTGTGTGTGTGTGTGTGTGTGTTTGTTTATTTGTTTGTTTGTTTGTGGGTAAAACTATCTGAAAATAGCAAATGATCTTGAAAATTATGATTTATTTAGTTAAAGCTTTTGGTAAATGCATAACATCCATCAGTTCCATGGGCCCTTTTGCATGCTACTAATTCCATCTTTTAGTCTTTTTTTTTTCCAATTTGAATGAGTGAGTGAATCTCAAAAAGTCATTGAGTTTGAGTACACAGGTTCATTTGTAAATTTTCTTATTTGCTTATTGAAAATGATGGGGTAAAATGTAATAGGTCTTTTTTTTTTTTTTTAGGACCTCCACAGGGGAGTTAAGTTAGAAGACTATAACATAAACAAGGGACAAAACCAGTTTACCATGGTCAGGCTTATCAGACCTTGTTTCAGTTGTTTCAATATAGAGACCTGTATTTCCAGTACATACAGTTAACAGTTTTCAAACTGAGAAGCAGTTCAACTATGTTATTTCTTGGTATACTTTTACAATCTAAAATTATAATTAAGCCTTTTTGGCTCTTTCTCTGAAATGGATGAAACGTGTTCCAAGACAGAGTTATCAAGTTTAAATGGCCATAAGACTCTCCCAGCGTTTACTAAAGAAATCGACAAAAGCAAGAAATATTTACATAATTTTTCAAACTATTACTCATTTTTTCACATTTTCATCTTTATGAAGTTAAAAGTCTGTCCCGAGCCTAAGGCTCATCAGGCCGGTGCTTATCCCGGTTTCTGTGGCGTTAAGTGACTGAGAGTCATAGACTCCCCCTGGATAGGACGCCAGTCTATCACAGGGTTAACCCCCAACACAAGGTTGGTACCCCTTTTACACCTGGGTGGGGTGAGAAAATAGCCGTAAAGTGCCTTTTCCAAGGGCACAACGCCATAGCCGAAAGCTGGGATCGAACCCGCAACCTTTAGATTACGAGTCCAACGCCCTAACCACCAGACTACAGTGGCGGCTTATCTTTATAAAAGATTGCCTTATTTTTTCCAGCCAACAAAGTGATGCGGATGGGATCCTTTGCGTACCGAGCAACACAATTTTTCGAAAACTTGGGAAAGAAATCCACATCAAAGCGAAAAGTGAGCAGCTTGAGCTCTCCAACAGACGCGCCTGAGTACAACCTGAGGGACGGCATTCAGGAAGAATCGTCGCTGTCGTCAGCCAGCATCGGGGTACCGGCAGTGTCACCATCATCAGAGGCCACGTCACCTGTGTTTGAGGATAGTTTTCGCAACTCGTCAGCCTTTTCGTCACCTTCGTCCATGGAATTTCCACCCTTACCCCCCACACCCCCACCCTCCATACCCAGTAATATCAAGCATCAGGGTAGGTCTGGTTTGATTTTTTTTTAGTGTGAAATAAGAATTAAAAAAAAAAACTGAAATGTTGTAGAGGTTTTTTTGCGTTATGTATGTGACTGTATACTGTTGTTTTTGAGGATTGTGGTAGTGCATTATGTTTGCGCAACTGGCTGTATGTATGTGTTGTGTTAGAGCATTATGTTATTGCGTTATGTTTGTGTGACTGACTGTATGTATATGTTGTGCTAAAGGATGATGTTGTCGCATAATGTTTTATGCAGTTGGCTGTATGTGTGTTTTTCTGCTAGAGGTTAGTGCAGTTGCATTATGTCTGTGCGGCTGATTGCTTAACATATTGTGATTTAAGAAAGCTATTTGCATTTCAGATTTGCTTTTGATGAGAGTTCCTGCTAAGCTTTCATTAGATCAAGAGAGAGAGAGAGAGAGAGAGAGAGAGAGAGAGAGAGAGAGGAGAGAGAGAGATGTGTATCTTTGTGTGTAGCTATATATATGCACAAAGTGGTATGTTGATTAAGTATTTTTAGATAGATTAAACGTGTGCTGTAAACATTTTTTGTTTAGAAATAGATTTTGGGAAAAACAATTTTTCAGATTAACTGCTGTCACCCCCTTTTCTCTTCCTATCTATTATCATTTATTATCATCTATCATCTATCTCTATCTGTCTATTGATTTATCTATCTATCTATCTATCTATCTATCTATCTATCTATCTATCTATCTATCTATCTATCTATCTTCTATCTTCTACTATTCTATCTACTACTATCTATTCAAATGTTTTGTGAACAACTTAACTTGAAAAATGTGTCATGTAATACAGTGAGTGCGCTAACTACCATGTGATGCAAACCAACACCATTTGTGCTTTTCTTTACTGAAGGATTCCTCAGGAAACTTAGTGGAGGCGAAGAAAGAAATTCTCAATCAAGAATCAGTGTTCCATATCTGGTGAACCACAGTTTGGGCAGTTATTACCATCAGTGCCCTTTTATTCAATTATCTTTTTTTATTGTTTTACTTGAAATTTGTTATGTACAATACAAAATAACCATTAACACTTACCCCCAGTTCGTGTCTATATTTTTGGCTTTTTTTTTTTTAAAAGGTATTTTTGTCCCTGTTTTTTTTTTTTTACAAGTAATATCTAAGGGGTTGTTTTTTAGTAGCTTAGGAATTATAAAAGGGTTTTAAAGGTTTACTGGATTCTTTAAGACTAACAATCAGTTTTGTAACTAACAATGGAGTTTGTAAATTTATGACTTTTTTGTATGTATTTATGTCTTGGATTAATATAACATGGGGACAGGATAGCTCAGTGGTCAGAGCACTCACTTTTCCCAAGATTAGGTTTAGCAGCAACTTGAAATTCACACTTAAAGGATTTATTACTGAAGAGCTGTGTGGACATTGCAATACAATTTCAAATAGAATTCACTGTGTATAATTATTATGTATCACAGATATCATTCTGTTTTTTACAGTGAACAAAAAGAAGGTACACATTTTGTTTGTGAAAAATGCCTGTCTTAAAATCGGATTGCGTTGTGTTAACTGCATGGATCAACTGATATAGTTCATGATTTGTTATCATTTATTTAATTGCTAACACATATTTTTTCAAGTGTTGATGGTTATGGTTAGTAAATGTTGTTTTTATATCTGTGCTCCAAATTTTGTTTCAGTAACATTTTATGCCATGGTTATCGCTAAAATATGTTTCTTTATGTTCATGTTATATAACTGGTTTTATTGGTTTTGTTTTTGTTTCTGTTTTTTTTGTGTCAATTATGGATGTTATCCCTTTGTTATTCTTTTGATTTGCTTTTACCTATTTTATTAGCTTGTGGTAAATGGTTGCTGATTAACTAATAATTTATCTAGTATATCTAAGCGTTTGTGTTCCTGAGTTTAATTTGTATAATTTTAGATCAGGAAGGCACAAGAATAATTGACTTCTTTTAAAGGCCGCACTTGCAAATGAATCAGTAGAATATTTGGATTTCATATGGGCATAAAACTTGATCTTCACAGGAAGAGAGGAGAAACTGAACTGAGATAAACTGACATTATATAATTTAATAATTATGTCATCTGAAAGGTTTTCATAAGAAGGAGTGCATAGGCACTCACAAATGCACAAATATTATCTGTTTTCTATCTAAAAGGACAGAGTAAAAAAAATTTAAAAAGTTTAGCCAAGTGAAAAGATAAAAAAAAGTGCAGGTTTTTATTGATCATTAATCCATCCAACTTCGCCATTTTAGAGTGGTTATTAACAAGCACTCATGCAAATCTAGTTAAATAGGTACCTGCCCTCTTTAGGGTCAGGGAAAGTAAAGCAGTGAGGGAGAGGAGGTGGGTGCTGCCCTCAATATGTTGGTCACAAGAGAAACTGAGGTCTCTGATGCCTTGCTCCCCAATGACCACTTAGGTTATGGGACCCCTTTATCTCTACCTTAACATGCAAATCTGCATCATACAGACACATGCATAAACGCACAAGGTGCACATACATACAGTGTCTTTGTTAATAGCTAAGGCTTGGCTTGAACAAGACAATGGGCTATATTTGGATTGTTTTCTTCCAAAAGGATTGAATTTAGCAGACATTTTACCTTCCTGTGCATTCTCCATCCCTCCTGCTTTCAAACTCACATGGCTGTACAACTTAGCTGAAATGATGCAGCATGCATAGGGTGTGCTCCTTGTAGTGATGCCTTCCTCTGAATTTGAAACAGGCATCAGAAGTAAATGAATAATTTCCTGACATACACAAACATTCAAGCTAATATACCGTGGGTTTTCTTTCTGTATAAAATCAGCTAGAAATACCTTGACTCAGCCTGTTGAGATCAAGAAACTAAAATTACCAGCAAAGTTACGTGTTAATAGAAATATAGCAGGAAGTTGGCAAAAAGTCCTCATTTACTATATTCTAGTCAAATTTTATCTTTCTTTTTTTTTTAATAAGTACACATATTTTTTGATATTCCCCCCCCCCCCAAATACTTTATTTTATTTGGGTGAAAAGATTAATAAAAAACAAACAAAAAGTAACCAGCAACAGCAACAAAAATCAACCAAAAAAAAAAAACCCAAACCAAAACACAACAATACAACATATTCCACAAGGATTATGACCATTTCACCATCACCTCTACCATCTTCAGACCTGTCACACAAATCCAACAACATCACTCAGTCCAGAGTGCTAAATATAGTAGCACGCCCCTTCCCTTTTACCTAGTCCAAGTGTGATCTGTTAGTTACTATAATTAGCACAAGCTGGGCCCCATCTGGGCTGGGATGGAATGAAGAAATAATTAGCCTCTGAGAGGAAGGAGCTGAATGTGGGGGGGGAAACTGACAGCTGTGGTCATACAGTACCTCTCCCTCCCTCTTTTTTTTCCGCAGGCTATCTGAACATCTTCAGCAGCTTCAACAAGCGGCGGTGGGGGCAGCGATGGTGCCTGGTGAGGGAGAACATGTTCGAGTGCTATCGCACCCAGACCTCACAGCCCTGTGAGCTCAACTTCCTGCTGAAGAACTGTATCCTGCGACAGGCCATGGCGGAAACCAACAGCCCTTTGTCCCTCATGCTGCTGGAGAACAACAAGGAGAAGATAACTGTGGAGGTGAGGGGTGTTATTTATTTATTATTTTATTTATTCTTTTATATTGAGTGTAATATTGAGGAAAAAGTAGTGAGGAAAGTCAAGTGCAGGTACCAACTTCTTAATCATTTTGAAAATGACTTATCAAAGATTCAAAAAAAAAAAAAAAAAAGAAATGAAAATAAATTCTAATTCTTATATTGAGTGTAATGGAATAAGTACTCATGTGCTTTTTTAACGTCCAGTCCCTGTGTGTATGCAGTTTTGTCAATCTTGTCACCAGTTCCCACCGGCACACAATGGCCTACTCTTACGAAAAGCAGAACAGGATTTAACATGTGGGCAAGATGTTCTGCGTGCGTTCGCACATGGGGCCTCAGTTTATAGTCTTATCCGAATGACATTAGGGGAGTGTGGAGTCAGCACTGATGTTAACTCCAGGGAAAAGTCCCCTCGAACGGGAATCGAACCGGGTCATCAAATTGCTAGCGCAATGTTCTGACCACTAGGCTATCCTGTCCTCCAGGTGTAGAGTATGCGTTCATTTTCTAGATCAAAGTCTGAGACTTTAAGAATGAACATGATCCTGTAGTTTTATTTTGCTGCTTCATCAGACAAGTGCATGGGGAAGTCACGTGATCTTACTTTCTTGAGATGTAATAGATTGAACACACTTGTCGTAGAAGTGGGAACTTTTTTGGGGGGTTGTTTGTTGGTTTCGTGTCTTGGCTAGAGCTCTGAGGTTTATTGATAGGGAGATTTTGCGTATGTAACCGTTTGAGTTGGGAGTGATTGAGGTATAGTGTTGTAGAGACTTGTTTTTAGGGTTTGAATGGGTTTGTTCCTTGAAAAGTGAGAGAGAAAGAGGCAGGCAGGCATGCATGCTGGCAGACAGACAGACAGACAGACAGACAGACAGACAGACAGACAGACAGACAGACAGACAGACAGACAGACAGAGAAGCAGGCAAGCAGACAGACAGACAGACAGACAGACAGACAGACAGACAGACAGAGGCAGGCAGGCAGGCAGGCAGGCAGGCAGGCAGGCAGGCAGGCACAAACACACACACACACACACACACACACACACACACACACACACACACACACACACACACACACACACACACACACACACACACACACACAGACCTACTGACACGTAGACAGAAAGAAATCCTCCATAAGACGATAAACACAGACAACAAAACAAGCACTACACTATCATATAACAGACACTTTCAGAAGATCCAGTGGTAAGAAACTGGCATAGAGTGTGGCAGCAGAGCAGTGTCCTCAGAGGAGAAACCCCCTTCAGACAAGCGTTCCGAGCCTTTTATCTTTTCCTTACACTCTAGGGGGGCTGGCCCACATCCTGTTCATGACCCTGGATGTCTCTCTGCTGCCCCTTTATGTGTATGCAGCACCTGCTGTCCCACCAGGGACGGATAGCCTAGTGGTCAGAACATTGCACTGGCAATTTGACGACCCGGGTTCGAGTCTGGTCGAGGAGATTTTTTTCCTGGAGTTAACATCAGACTCCACTCTCCCCAAAAGTCCTTCGGATGAGACTTTAAACCGAGGCCCCGTGTGCGAACGAACGCAGAACACCTTGCGCACACGTTAAATCCTGTTCCGCTTTTCGTAAGAGTAGGCCATCATGTGCCGGTGGGAGCAGATGACATTTACAAAACTGCATACACACGGGGACTGGATGAAAAAAAGCACTAGAGTGCTTATTCCATTATCCTTGATATATAAAAAAAAAATCAAATCAAATCAAATCACCTTTTAACTCATTCGTTGCCTGTGTTACAGCCCCCTTCCAAGGAAGAACTGAGCCAGTGGCTTCGTGTGCTGATGATGGAGACAGCCACAGAAGCCGTTCCGCCGGGTCTGGAAGAATTCTTTGTGGAAGTGGATGACAACCATGTGGAAGATCTGACCGCTGCTTTGGAAGCGGAATATTCCGACATCGTTGGTGCCTCCGTTCTGAAAAGCTGGGTAGGAGAAGATTCTTGTGTTTTATGTGTGTGTGTGTGTGTGTGGGTGGGGGGGTTGTGTGTTTGTGTGTGTGTGTGTGTGAGTGGGGGTGGGGGGTTGTGTGTGTGAGGGTGTGTGTTTGTGGGTGGGTGGGTGGGGCGGGGGGTTGTGTATTGTGTGTGTGTGTATGTGTGTGTGGAGGGGTGGGGGGTTGTGGGTTGTTTGTTTGTGTGTGTGTGTGAGGGGGGTCTGTGTGTGTGAGTGTGTGCACGCATGTGTGTTCTGGGTAAGAGAAGATTCAATGTGTGTGTGTGTGTGGGGGGGGGGGGGGGGGGGGAGGGGGGTGCTTGCATTCATGCATGCATAATGTACATGTGTGTATACAAATATACATTTATATATTTATAAATCATTCCATACAGTTATGTCATCCATATGTGTATATGTATCACACAGATTGATGCAATTAGGGACAGGTTTAAAGACATAGAGTACAAGTAAAAATACTTTTGTAGTGATAAACATTAAGCAAGAGAGAAAGACTATATTATACTAAAAGTGGGCAGAAATAATTACAACCAGAAAGAAATATTTATTTCTACACGCACACAGTGTGTTAAACATGTTTTACTCAGACTTACACTTATCTCATGACTGATCTTTACATGGTAACTCTGTGTGTGTTTACAATAATAATAAACACTGTAGAGAAATGGATTCCTTATGAAATTTTGTAAAGTATCATCATCTTCTAAGCTCTTGGAAAAGAAACAGATTTTGGGAAGCCTCCAAGTTCAGATTCATGAGAAAACAAAAGAATTGAAATTGTTTGAGAACTTTTGCATCTGCTGTTCCTTATGCCTGAACTGCTTTCATTTCTCATTGACATGATAGGGAATAGCAGTCAGTTGTGGATGTATATAGGCACAAATTACACAACATATTACTTTTTAAGTCCTTTGGATGAGACTATGAGTCAAGGTCCTGTGTGGGAACGCACACAGAAATCTTGTGCACATGTTAAAACCCGTTCTGCTTTTCGGAAGAGTAGGTCATTGTGTGATGGTGGGAATGGATGACAAAATTGACAAAACTACATACAAGTGTATGTAAAAAAAATGGATGTAAAAAAAAAAAGGCGCATGAATGCTTATTCCGTTACCCATGAAATAAAAGAATAAAATAAAATAACAAAAGTTTAAAAGAATGAAATCAGGAGGTACACTGTTAACACTTTTGTATGACGCGAATGTTGCAGGAAGTGGGCAGCGTTCCCATCCTTCCCAGCAAGGACAAAACGACAGCAACAGCAGCAGCAGCAGCATCAGAAGATGATAACGACGAAAAAACAGAGGATGGGGCCGAAGACCTGAAGAGCACAGATGACAGCGCAGACACAGAAGACGACCCGTCAGCAGACACGGAAGACTCTCCACAACCAGACAAGTACCTGTACTCCACCGTGGTCAAGCGTCCGTCCTTCCCCACTCTGGAACAGCTGGACAGCAACAGGGAGGTAGGGGAGGGGAGCAGCAGGCAGGAGGAGGAGGAGGGGGAGGTGGTGGTGACCCCTCAACAGGAGGAGGAGGGGGGCAGAATTCCACGCTTCACCGACAACCTGGCTGTATACAACGCCAACAAGAACACCACAGACAGCGGGTTTTACAGCGTCAAGGAAGCTAACTCCGACAGCGAGAGCGGCTCCGACATGAAAACGGAGAGTGTGTCTCTGGCACAGGAGAGTAGCGGCCCCTCAGCGTCACCTGAGGAGTCTGCTTCCTCTGTGTGCAATACGTCCGCTACAAGAATCTCCTCCGACAATGCCAGTGGTGCCGGTGTGAAAACGCAAGCTGCTGAGGAGGAAGAGGAGGATGAAAACGCGTTAGAAAAGACGATGACGTCGGAAGATTTCAAAGACAATCTGGAAGGTGAAAGGACAGTGCTGTCTGAGAAGTTGAGTGGCGGACAGGACGTTGTGTGCTCTGCGAGTTCAGCCATGTGTGCTGAGCCTGCTGCCGGGGAAGAGAGGAATAATGGTTGTGAAAACGGTGTACATAAAGTGAGCTCAGAGCAAGAGGGTTCTGTGCGGGACAGCAAAGAAGCAGCAGACAGTGCTACTACTACTAGTGGCGGTGGTGGTGTCGCAACAACAAAAGAGAGCCACACACGTGCAGAGAAAGTGGACTCGCAGTTAACAAACAGTGGGGATATACAACAGCGCGACAAGTCGAAAAAGAAAAAGAAGAAAGGGAAAGGCAAGAAGAACAAACCCAAACAACAAGAAGCGGAGACTTCTTCTGGCGGGAGAAGTGCAGTGGACCGTTCAAACTCCAATCCTAAATCTCAATCCAAACCCACCTCAGACAATCCAGAAGCGTCAGGAATTCCAGTGTGTGGCACGACCAGTGCCGACCAGGGTGGTGGGGGCTCGATATCGTCCGCAGGCAACAGTGTAGGTCCTGGAGACAGACTCTCGCTGGGTGGTGGGGGTGAACCGTCCATCTCAACCCCACGTCCCGAAGGAGGAGGTAAAGCTACTCAAGGTGTAGTACATATCTCTAAATTCAGTCAGCTGATAGGCACAGAGGCTGGAAGTAGACAAGAGCAGAATGTGGAAGGTAATGGTAAGAAATCCGGTAGGAGAAGTGATGGGACTGAAAAACGCCATGATCAGCTGGGTATACACAGCGGCAGCAGTTGTTCCACTGGCAAAGGCCAGCAGCCAGTGGAGGGTAGCGGCAGTGATAACGTAGAAAAGGATTTGTTGGACTCCTGGGGGCTCTCCACCATTTTAACGCGGGGATTGGTCTCTGATGATTCAGATTTCGCAGAAGGGGGAGACGACTGTTTATCGTCCCCCCGAGATCAGAGTAGTGAAGAAATTAACAGGCAGCTATGTGGTGATCCCCCTTGTTCTGTGAGGACGGTTTCAGGGTTGGTGGGTGCGGCAGCCAGTGTTTGCGGCTTTGCAGGAAGCGATCAGTCAGATCTGAGCTCCGCTGTCCACAATGGTGATGTTTTTGGATCTTCGTATCCCTGCTGTATTTTTTTTTTTTTTGCACTCTGTGCACTATGGTCTGGCTAGCAGCTGATCTCGTGCTATGTATCACTCTAGATCTTTTTTTTTTTTTTCATCTTTCTGTCTCCCCTTCTTTTGTTCATTTTGTCGTTGCACATGAGCACATGGTCATTTTATTTGAGTTCTTCCTCATCGTCAGTAACATTCTAATCCCCAGGTTCTGTTTATTTTGGTATCATCCTGTCCAGAAGATAGATCTTCAGTTTTAATAAATGGCTTGTTCATTTCCCCTTCTTTTGTTTTTTTTTCTATTTCATTTGCCATCTCTGTTGTATTTTCATTTTAATAACAGCCGTACTTACAGCGATAAGTATCAGTTGTAATTTGTGTTAATAAATGTCTGTGGAAAGTATTGATGGGTAAAGAGGATTAATTGTCCATTTTAACACATCGGAGTATTAACGCCCTGTAAACTATTCTTGGCTAAGCTTTTATGGCTGTAATTTTATACTAATGCATGATATTCTTGACAGTAAATGTTGCAAGTCCTCTTCTACTGTTTCCCCCCAAAAAATTAAAAGTTGAAAGGAAGAAACAAAGTATTTTCTGTATGCGCGCTCTATGCATGAGTAAAATCACAGCTTTTTACCTCCCGTCCCTCCTTTGCTTTTCTCAGTATCTCATTTTCAGTATGATGGAAATCTATCACTGTCTTTTGTTTTGATTTTTTACTTCCAACCATCCTAGCCCTGGCTTCTTGGCTGCACTTGCGGTAAACTGCTTTACAATTAAAAAGAAAAGTCTTTCTAAGAAGAAAAGTTTGTCCATTATTTGTCATGAGTAGGGCAGGAAATATTCAGTCAACAGACAAAAACATGCAGTAAAAACAATGACACACTCTAACTCGACTAAAAGTAGTGTACAACACACAGACACAGACACAGACACAGACACACACACACACACACACACACACACACACACACACACACACACACACACACACACACACACACACACACACACACACACACACACAGCCTCCAACCCACCCCCCAAAAAGATATTTATCAGACTCATTGTAAACAAATCAAAACACCAATGAATCAACAACAAACCAATAAATCTTGAGCCAAGACTACCTACACCTGTCTGCTCTAGAAACATCTACCAACTGTCAGATCTAGAGACTGAGGATGCATTTGTCACTTTCTGTTTCAAGGGGAGAAAACCCTGCCAATCCCAGACAATAATTTACATGTTGTTTTGATGGAATGTTGTGCTACTAGACTGTCAGTTGCATGAAGCATGAAACCTTCCTCCAAGCATTTGTGCATGAAAGCTTCAACTGCAAAGGAGAATAACTGATACAGTGTATGCTTTTTGCCATGGCACCCATTGAATATTATTCCCATGTTGGGTAAAACAGACCGGGTATCCTAAAGACCAAACCAAACAGAACCTTCCAAATCTAATGATTTGTACATGTATATTAAATTTTGAAAGAGAAAATATTTTGGGTAGACTCTAGACAAACAAAAATCAAGAACAGAAATTATAACTTTTAAAAAAAAAGTTAACTAAGTGGCAGTTATTTTGGAAGCAGAATTTTTATGTGATCATCAAATGTTGTTGTTAATGTTTGTTTTTTTTTGTTTTTTTTGTTTGTTTGATGTTGTTGTTGTCTTTAGGGGGTGGTTGGGGGTGGGGGTAAATTGAGTTTTTATGTCAGGGCCCCTGACCAAGTACAAGAAGTCAGAAAAGTTTTTGAATGCTGTAAACTCTTTAAGTGCTTTGGAAATACCAAATAAATGTTTCTTCAGCAATCTGAGGATGCAGTTTATTAAATATTTCTATATAATTTATAAACTATAGATCAGTCTTTACCTTAATACAAAACAAAATGATGCTGAGATGTCACTCTTTACTGTTCAGTTTCCATATGATAATCATTTATTTGAAAATCAATGGCTACCATTATAAATTCAGAAATAACAAAAGACAGCCAGTTTTGCTGTGTGTCAAAGTGTTCATTATCTTTTTTCTTTATGCCTTTTTGTAAGCTGGGGAAGATAAGTTATGTGGACTGGCCTGTGTTCTCAGCACAGCCAGGTCTTATTGGTCTGGAGGAATGAAATAATCATGATGGTAAAAAAAATGAAAAAAAGACAGGCAGTTTTTACTTCTACTTCTTGCCAGCTTAAAATAGTGGGTTACTAGAGTGGACAGCTAATGAGAATGGCCACAAGAATCTGCTAAAAGTACTTTAAGATGTCAGGCCATTGTTTTAAAGTATCAGATATGTTTGCTTTGTCTGAGTTTTCTCCAATTTTTTGTGTCAGGTGATTTGAGTTTTTAACATTCACTGGTTTTTTGCTTTTGTTGCACAGGGTTGGTTGTGTGCTAATTCCACAGAAAACTAATTTATGATTTTTTTTTTTATACTAATAAAACTTTAAAGTGTTACTGGTAAAATATAAATCTAAAAAAGGAAAAACTTTACTAAAAGGATGTGTTATTTCAAATTCAGCTTAAACAACAGTAAAAAAACAACAACCCCAAATGCTTTCATTTTTATGTAGAACTTAGAAAATGAATCCTGATGGTAAAAATGGAAACTGCAATCTGTGTTCTAAGTTGTTCTATGAATTGTAAGTTTCCCCTAAAGGATATACAGATTCAGAAAATGCAGTCTAAGACTTTTGTTTGTTTGTCTAACCTAATTTTCTTTGTAAAACGATGGTATCAGAATAAGAAAAAAAACATTGTATTAGAATAAGGGTGTTTAGGCTTATATGTAAAATAATGGTATCAGAATAAGAAAACAAATTTGTGTCAGAAAAAGATGTGCAAACAATAAATTGAAATGATAATTTTGCAATCCCTTGCAACATAGTTAAGAACAAAATACATGAATACTTCAATGCAGACAGAACATTTGCCACTTATTCAAAATATTTTAAGTAAACTGAATACAATACAGCTCTGATTTATGTGACTCATACCACTTTTTATTCAGTTTGAATGCTTTATGGGATTTGATTTTTTATATGATGATTCAAGGAAATAATCATTTGATTCCATGCACACTAGGAAAAAAAGTAACAGTGCATAAAATTTTCCGCTCTGAGTATTAAAAAAGTATCAGGAATGCATCCAAACATAATTTGTAATTATTTGCTTTTATCCAATTTTTTCAATGCCATTGTGAGCAACTTTTATTATAAAGTAATTTCCAGTAAGAAAAATAGTTACCTTACAAGCGCATTTAAAGGAGGAGGGTGAAGACAGGACACTTTGTATTTCTTTAAGAAAAGAAATAAAAGAATATCTATGTACCTTAAGTTACCCCAAACCAGTCATAACTTTGTATACCTTTACATTTTATTGATGGTAGCTGTCAAATCAACATAACTCGTGATATTTTAAGAGAAGAGGTTTTGACTGCTGACCCTAATCAGCTGAAGACATTCTCTGTAGTCAGAGGAAAAAGCTGTTAGTGCTTTCTTTTTACTAGCTTATTTGTAGCAGTCTAATCAAACCACTTTAATAATTAGTAAAGAATCGGTTAATCTCCCAATGTGTGAACTTCCATTGCAGTATTTTCGAGGATAGTGTCTTACCTTAGATCATAAAAATCCGCAGCTTGGAATGAAACGCTTATACTTCCAATCCATTCCCAATCCACTGGTGTTTGAGCTTCTTCCAGTTTTGCTTTTCAAACAATCCCAATCATTTTGCTGCTTATCTGAAAGTGAATTGTTTCCCCCTCCCTCCACCCCCCCCCTTTTTTTCTTTTTAAAAAATCATCATTCATTCCATTCTGAACCTTTCCCGCTGGTTGTCTCGTAAATTTCCTGTTTCCAGAAAGGGTTTGGTCTTAAAAGAAATGGCAATCATGTGAAGAAGCAGCGTAAGTTCTGGGCCAGATACTTTTGAAGACGGGGATGAATGACAAGAACATGGTCCAGTTGAAGTTGTTGGTGTTGGTGGTGATGGCAGAGAACAAGCAAGGGATCTTACAAGGACAACATGCTACTTTCTCTGCATGCCGAAATCATGGGTCTGAATATATGATCAAAGTTTAAAGAATTTGGTATTATCTATGAACTACAAAAAAAAATAATGATATTTGGGATTTGCTACATAGTTTGTGTTGTGAAAATATAAATCAACCAAGTTAGTGTTGTGGTAGAATAGTATCCTTGGGTTTAAATTAGTATTTGGTTTTTGCTTTTACGTTGATTTTTTGCCAGTGACCTTTTTGGGGGCTTTCACTGTTGTCATTCAGATTAGTCTTGATGATAGCAATTGTATTAAGATATCAATATCAACAGGAAAGTTAACCAGTCCACCTACCAACCCTTTACACATGTGTGTGCTTGTAAACACACACACACACACACACCCCACACACACACACACACACACACACACACACACACACACACACAACACACAACACCCTTACATATTTAATTTATATTTGGTGTATATTAAATTTGGAATTGTGTTATAAGCCATGCATGTGTTTAGAATATATATATTCTTTGTTGTCAAAGGATGTTATTAGACTTAGACTGCATGATGGAAAATTCATGAAATATCCACCTATCTATAGGATGTCTTTGAAGAACTTTGGACAGCTTAGTTATAGACTAGTATTTCTATACACTCATATATTTTTGTAACCTTTGGTACATTTTGATTACTGTAGTTTAGCCTATCTTGTTTTGTTTCATTTTGTTCTATCTTTTGCTGCATATTCTTTTAAGCTTTTATACAGAGCATATTTTAGATAAAATGACAGATTAGAAATCATTTTTGAAATTGGAAATTAGTGCTGTTTAATTGGAACAAAATTATATTGGTTGTAAAAAAAAACCTTTAAAATAATGTTTTATTCTGTTAAACAAAATGTTGAAAACAATTTTATGAATAATTGATGACAGATGTAGGAAAATTGTTCATTTCTTGTTTGATAAGCATTTGATATTTTAACAAATTTCTTGTGAAAAACTGGAATCATGAATACACAAAAGAAAATTAGATAAAAATTGATCACTGCTGAATATTGATAATGATAATAGATGTAATAAAACCTGCACATCAGTACACCCCCACCTTCTCACTGAAACAGTAATGAAAAGTATCAAAGCATTCATTATATCTTTTTATTAGAATGTTGTCTTTATAAATAAATAATCTCACACACACACACGCATGCACGCACGCAGGCACTCACACAGGCACGCACCAGCATCGCACGCATCCATGCCACATCACACACACACACACACACACACACACACACACACACACACACACACACACACACACAACACACACACACACACACATGTGAGGCTTAAAAAAATTCTTGTGACTCACTTTTTTTTGGGGGGTAAATAGATTTTAAATGGTCAAGAGATTGTTGACTTTACTTATATTGAGTAGTATATTTATGTGAGTGGATTTGGATTGGTATATAATATATTTGGCATAAATTTTCCAATAATCATAGTTTACTCTTTAGAAATGGAGAAAATGGTAACTTGTTCATTTTATTTTAGTTAGTCTGTCTATTAGTGATATTTCATATACATGGCTTTAATCTGAGATATCATTGAAATAAACTTAAGTCATATGTTCTGAGTATTACCTTACATATCAAGTTGCCAAAATGTGTAAGAAAACAAATAGCTTTCAGATTTTCTTTGTTAACTCAGTCACAGTAGCAAAAACAAAAAGAAACATGTAGAGTAGGGGATTCAATTTATTATAGTACAAAGAAAAAACATATTTAAAACAAAAATACTGGTCACGTGTGTGTGTGTGTGTGTGTGTGTGTGTGTGTGTGTGTGTGTGTGTGTGTTTTAGTTATCTATTTCAAGAAAAAGTTTAAACTGGCAACATCTCTATCTTTTCTCTTGCTAAAAAGTACAAAAAAGTCAAGGCAATAAAAAAAAATATATTATATAAAAATGCAACAACAAAAAATGTCTGTAAAAAAATCTCTCTATATAAAAATGAAAAAAAAAATCAATGTAATATTTCATTTTCTCTGCATTATCACTGCTTGTTACTGACAGAGTTGATGTGGTGTTGGTTCCTAGAAGGGGAGAAAGGCACAGTGCCAGATGAGGACGAGGTGATTGTGGAGCTGAAGGAGAGGATTGGACGACTGCGCGAAAAACTGGTGCAAATCAAACGGAAACGGTAGGTCTCTGATCTGATCGTCTGTTTGCTTCGTCGTAGACCTTCAAGTTGATTTTATGTTTGCTTTGTCATAGACCTTGAAGTTTGTTTTATACTCACTTATTTACTTACTTTATCGGTCCTCTTGTACCAAAAAGGGTGTCAAGGGGAGAAAGAGCTTTCTGCCTGCAGCAGGTTTGAAGGCCTGGGTAGGAGGGATGTTGAGGGTCTTCAGTGTTTCTTTTACACCTTCTTTCTTGTTGTTGATTTTATGCCCTGTTTTAATCAGTATATAGTTGCACAGTTTTTATCTGAGAGTTAAAAATTTTATGAGTGACAGGTACAGTATGGCCTCTGTGGTCGGCAGGGCGATAAACCATGCGATTGGATTGGATCTTCATTGTGAAATATCATTTTGTTATAGATATATATATGAGTGAACAACAGTAAATTTGAAAATCGTCTTCGTAAACAGTGTGACATGGATATGATAGGCAATGAGTTTCGGTTTATAAAGGATTGTCCTAAGTTGTCTGAGCTTTGGAAGAATATCCTACCCCGTGAATATCTGTATACAAGATCAATGTTCACATTTTGTCATTTGTTTTTGATAAAAAAGACATAGTTAAACTGAGTAAATTTATAGTCAAGGGTGAAGTTAAATGAAATTGATGAAAAGTTTAAGTACGTTTCTATTTCTGCCACATGAAGTGTTGCTAAGATTTTTGTTGATGCAGGTTTATAGTTATAGTTATTTTTGTTTACTGAAATCCTCTATGGCCCCCAAATGGGTCAAAGACTAATTAAATCTTGAAGTGTGTGTGTGTGTGTGTGTGTGTGTGTGTGTGTGTGTGTGTGTGTGTGTGTGTGTGTGTGTGTGGTTTTTTGCATATTGAAATGTGTCCATTTATAGCTGAGTTGTTTTTTTCCTCCCCGTTTCTTTTCTGCATTATTCTTGTTTTACTGTAGTGAATGGTTTTAAAATGCTGTGAATATTTTTTCTTTCAGTAGTTGTAGACATGGTTTTTATTGCTGTGAATGATGACACTTTACTAAGAAAGTTTTGTTTTATATTAGAAATACTGAAATTATTCATTATTTATTACTTGTAATACTGCTTTGATAAATCTAGACTACTGATCAATAACATGGCATAGTGCTTTATAGAGTTAATATTCACAGTTAAATTAACACAGCTTTATCTGTACAATGTTTAGTCAATGTGACTTATGAATAACTTGAAAATTATCATGTATTTCTTCCTGAATTGTGAACAAAAAGAATTACCTCTGCATTTTTTTGCTTATGGATCTTGATTATATAATGTATGTCATAATACTATCTTTTTCAAACTTGTGTCACAGTTATTGGTTCAGAATTCTAAATGAGGATAAGCTTCCATAAAGAAAGAATCATGTATGTGTGTGTGTGTGTGTGTGTGCATGAAAACGCGCTTTAGTAATACAAGAACAGGGACAGTTCTCAATTTTAGTGTGTGTGTGTGTGTGTGTGTGTGTGTGTGTGTGTGTGCGTGCGCATGTGTGTGTGTGCACACATGCCTACATGCGTACCCGCACACAATGTCATGAAAACATGCTTTTGTGAGGCAAGTAAAGGGGTTGTTTTCAATGAACAAGATTAAACAAAATATTTATCTTTGACAATCTGTACCCTGTAGCATTTAACACTTTCTACCCCGGGTACGGATTAATCCGTACCACACGATCATCTCCCCTGGACGGGGTACGGATTAATCCGTACCACAGCAGGTACTTTCACTTTCGCCCTCCCATTCTGTTCTATTCTCACATGGTCGTTTTAGCTTGTTGGCTTTAGCTGCCACGTTGGTCGCACATCGTTCACAGCTAATTTGCATATAAATTGAGCGTGTTTTTGTTGTGTTTATTGTTGTTTTACGTGTCATATGCTTGTAGTATGGCTTTGGTACATCATACTTTCACTGCTGACGAAGTAACAGAAGTTTTAAACGAGTTATTACGTTGCCGATAAAGATCGTGTTTTGGATAGAGATCGTGAGAGCTTTGAGTCTCGTGATACTCACTGTGTGCCGCGAGGAACGAGATAGGCCAGCTAAAAGGGGTGGGAAGGGGGGGGGGGGTGATGGGGAGGGGCGTGGCCTTGGTACTGTGAGTACCGCTACGATAAACACCAACTGTTTACATGAAAATGAACTACAAGCCACCTGGTGAAGTGCAAACATTCTGTACATATGAATAAAGTAGTGTAGAAAAGTTCAGGAACTTTCTTGGACTAGGGAAGAAATGTTATCTGTATATTCCATGATCGTTATTGTGACAGTGTCGTGTCTACAGTTCAGTGGTTCCCTTTGATTATATTACATTTGATGCATGCTGGAAGAAAACTTGTATAGTACCTATGTTTGTCCCTGTTTATTTGAGATTCTTGTATAGTTTTGTTGTTGTTGTGTTGTATTTGTTGCATACATTGTGTAAAAATCATAAGCCCATCCGTGGGATCACCACTTAAAATCAGAGCAATTACGTAATTTGACACCATAATTAACATACTCTTTTTTATGCAATATAAATTGTTATGCACGCATATAATGGGCAGTCATTTACCCACACAATGCCATAGTTTCATAAGAAATGGGCTTCAAACAAAAAAGATATGAGGATTTTACTATGATGACCCAGTGCACACTGCACGCAGCTGCTGCAGGGCTGGTCCACAGAGACTGCAGTGCAGCTGCACCCTTGGGGTACAAAGTGTTAAGGCACATCTCATGAAGAGCATGTTAGACAGTGGGTTTGTGATGCATCAGACCTTATGATATACTGACTATGTTTGTTTCTGCAATGCAAGGACTCCATGAAATCTGACCACCTCTTCTTGGCCTAGATACTGTGTGGCCAACATTCCTCATCTTCTCTAATAAATGACAAATACCACAGATATTATCAAAAGTATAGTTTAATAGTATCATATCCTTTCTTCTATAAATATTTACTTTGTTATACCCATACCTTGAATATATATATTTTTAAACTTCTAACATTCAGTAACAATAATCAAAACTGTACAAGGGAACTAACTACAGTTGACAGCTTGGGATGGTCACACTCCACCATTACCAAATTCATGTTTAGTAGTAATACCAAACACAAAAGTCATCCTTTTTGTGAGAGGTGTTACCACAACAGTCCCATGACCCTCACCCTCAAACTTCCACACCCCACCCCCTCCCTCCTCTTCTTTCCCCCCCCCCCCCCCCCCCCTTTCTATACCCTGTTTGCAGGGAGGCGTGGGACCAAGAGTTTTCAGACTACCTGTCTACTAGGAAAACTAACAGCTGCAGGCCGAGCTCACAGCACTAGGTCTGGTCTGTGATGTGCATGAGGGCATGGGTTGGAGAGCAATGTCTGCTGTGACTTCTTCTCTGCTAGGTGTCGTTGTTGCTGCATTGGTCAATCATTATCTGTAACCTTTTCCTTCCCAGCCCTCTTCCAGTTGGATTGATTAATTAACCCTTTCTGCACTAACCCGCCAGAATTGGGGATGATCTGCTTTGCTCAGCATTTTATTCCTTGTATGGAATTTTCTTTTAGAGAGTGCTGAATCTTGAAAAGCAAGCAAAATAAAGCGCTGATGATGTCTGTAGATGTAGATTACAGTTTCAGCGTTTGTAGCGCAATGTGGACCTTTGTCCTGCAAGAAGGAATGTGAAGGTATCTTTAAGATCAACATCGCAGAGCAGAGGAAGAAATGGTGTTTGGTTTTTCATCGTTTAGTACAATGAGGAGTCATTTTGATGCAGATGGTTTGGGTTTTTTGTCAACTTACTCATTAAAGGGTGACCTGTTTTTGTTCCTATAAAGCAGCTGACTTTTTAATAAGTGAGTGGCTTGATTTTGTGATCACAGATCAGTATTTTTAAAATACATTTTGATAGTATCAACATTTTTAAAGCTAATTTTACTGCCATTTTAAAAGAGATCATTTTATACTTATAATTGATAAGTGTACAGGCTTTTAGAAAATAATGTAGAGGAAATTTTGAAAAAGCTTAAGAATTGTAAAGGGGAACATTATTTTGATTTATCTGTGAGTGTCTGTGTCTTCTCTGATCTTTGAAGTGTCTGTCTGTGGCCCAGATTGTTTTTACACTAATTCTGAAAATGACTTTTTGTGCTCAGAGTTACTTCAGCATTCTCTCACAGCTGCTGAAAAAGATCTTAATGTGTTGAGGCTTGTTTTTGGACTGGTCCTTAATAATCACATCATTTTGCTGTTTTCTCTTCTCTATTTTCCCCTATAATTCCTTGATGAGTTATAGGGACATGGAATTTTTATTTAGTACATTTTAGTCAAATCGAGTCTAGGAGAGTGCATCCCACTTCACGTTGCAGACAATATGCCGAGTATGATTATTTCACCCACAGTGCAGTACCGGCCTTAGCTAGCCTATTCTTCTGCAAAAAACTGTTGACTAAGTGTCATCTTGTTTGAGTGTATGCCTCCACACTGTATCTCTTCCTGATAAAAAAAATAGTTTGTCACTGGTGTTGGGTAGTCACTGTGATAGGATGGCCCAGGTTACTTCCCTTTGAAGACTCTGCTGCAGCATGTGCTATTTTGGGACATACCTGTCAATGATGCAAAGCGCTGATTGTTTGGACTGTGACAAATTTTTTTTTATAGATACTTTGCATGTTTTTGACTTTTGTGTCAAAGCATTATTGTGCATAGTCAGTTAAAGAAGTATGGAATTAAGTGAGCTGTACGTGAATCATCCTCCTGGTTACATCATTGTTTCATTTGAGGCAATATGGAACAATGGACTGGGATGATGAGGGAACATAATCAGAGATCATTCTGCAGGCAGCAGCAAATGAAGCATGTGTAGAGTTTGCTGCTATATGGTATTCAGTTGTCAAATTTTAAAGTTATCATTATCATTGTTGTTTGTTGTGTCAAGAGAATGTTGTATGCTTTTCACCCACATCTTGAGACTGTTAATATGATATTGCCCCTTTAGTTATGAAGGATTTGCCAAGCTAGTATAGATTTAAAAAGAAAAGGTGTAGTGGTGAGCTCTATATCCTTTTCAGCCACACCTGTGTGTGAAACCATCTACCTGCCCATGAAATTGATGGCAGAGTTTTGAGCTTGTTGTTGTTGTTGTTGTTGTTGTTTTGTTGTTGTTGTTTTCACTATTGTCTTTTGTTGGATGCTGGCACAGCCTTGGTAAAAATGATTAAATATATTTCTCAGGAATGCACTCTTCTTCTCAAGAAAAGAATTTGTAACTGTGTGATGAGGAACAAGCAAGCAAGCAAGCAAGCAAACAAACAAACAAACAAACAAATATTGTAACAACTTCAGCTGATCTGTGTGTGTTTTTGCTCTGTTTTGAAAAGATCAAACTTAACTTTTTTACCTGGAGGGAGGGGGAGAGGGATGGGTTGTTACAAAAAAAGCACTAAGCATGATACAAGCTTTTTTTTTTACAGCATGAAGTAAACTGCTTATTGCCAAAACTTATTCACCTATGTGGAGAGCTAAAGTTGAATTATTATGCAGTGATTGCATAATTGCACCTGTTATCTTGCTGCCTGAAACAGGAAATAATTAAAAAGAAATAAGTTCTTAATTATCATGTGCATGAATTATATCAAAATCAAAGGTTGTTTTAGGTGGTTTTATTTTTTTATGTGATAGAAAGATGTCAGCCCTGCGTGTGTGTGTGTGTGTGTGTGTGTGTGTGTGTGTGTGTGTGTGTGTGTGTGTGTGTGTGTGTGTGTTGTTGTTGTTGTTTCTGTAACATTTCAAAATGGAATCCAAATTATGAATACTACTCTGTATTTTCCCTCCCTCTAACACACACACACACACACACACACACACACACACACACACACACACACACACACACACACACACACACACACACACACACACACACAGAGCTAGCTGTGTATAGTTTATCATTCTATTTCCTTCTTTCAAAATTTCTTTTAATGTAATTTTTCTTGTGTTTTTTGTGCTGTTTTGCTGTGATATGGTGTTCCACCTTTTCCTGTAAGGACAGAAAAATATAATCTTTGATGAGATGGGTTTTGATTTTGATTTTGATTTTTTAACCCTTTCTGCAAACATACTGTGTGTTTATTACCTGATAAGAGTTTTGTGGGTCTCCAAGACTCCTTATCAGCAATTTAGCAGCTAAATATTAGACAAAAGCAGTATTTTTCAGCTAAAGCAGAATGTTTTGCAAGTACCACCTTATTGTACAATGTTCAGATAGCATCATTTCAAAAGTGCTAAACTGTAATGAGTGTTGACAGTTTTATTCTGTACAAAATTGTAGGTCTGTATGATCAGTGGCTAATGTCGTGAGCATCTAAACAATAATTATTATTTCCTCTCTCTGTTTCTTGTTTTCACTATGTATACAGATTTTGTGGTGTAGGAGTCAGAGCCTTTAAGACATAAAAAAAAGATATCTGGAGAACAAAAAATCAGTAAAATTGTTTAAGGAAGAAATGCTTATTGACTGGAGTTCGAAGTACATCTAGTAATTTTGATGGAGCTCAGCATCTGTGAAGGCAGAAGGGAAACAATCCAGAGTGTTGAATGCTTTTAGTAGATTGAATAGCTTCCCTTGAATTATCAGTTGGGAGGGGTAGTCATAACTGGTTTTTAGACATGTACCTGTGTGTGTGTGTGTGTGTGTGTGTGTGTGTGTGTGTGTGTGTGTGTGTGTGTGTGTGTGTGTGTCTGTGTGTCTGTGTCTGTCTGTCTGTGTGTCTGTCTGTCTGTCTGTCTGTCTGTCAAACTGTGAGATCCCAATGAAGAGAGTCATTGTACTATACAACTGATAACAAGTTTTTTTTATCAATAGCAAGCATAATTCTTCCCTACAAATTTGCATATGAAACACAGATAAATGAATAAAAAAAAAAAGGTAAATAAAATAAATAAATAAGTAAGTAAGTAAGTAAGTAAGTAAGTAAGTAAGTAAGTAAGTAAGTAAGTAAGTAAGTAAAGTAAGTAAGCAAGTATGTATGTATGTAAGTAAGTAAGTAAGTAAGTAAGTAAGTAAGTAAGTAAGTAAGTAAGCAAGTAAGTAAGTACATTATCCATTGTTTGGTCAGTTTCAGAATCAATTTTATCATTCAATCTTAGAGAGAAAAATATATATTCTTTAAAAAAAAATCCCTTAACACTATCCCTACGTTAAGAGAGAGAACTCCACTTTCACTCTACATGTGCACCGTGCACTATTGTATGCTTCCGTAACCCAGTAGTGGGTGATACATAGGAAGGGTTAGTTAATAGCTGGTGGGTTGCCCAATAGCGGGTTACCCATAGAGGAAAGGTTAACCATACCAGCTTATCCTTCATTAACTTGAATACATCATGTTTTGTGTGGTCATTTGCTTGTTTGGTCATTTGCATGTTTGGTCATTTGCTTGTTTAGTCATTCTTTGTGTGGTCATTTGTTTTGTCATTTGCTTGTTTGGTCATTTGTTTGTTTTGTCATTGGCTTGTTTGGTCATTCTTTGTTTGGTCATTCTTTGTTTGGTCATTCTTTGTTTGGTCATTCTTTGTTTGGTCATTGGCTTGTTTAGTCATTCTTTGTGTGGTCATTTGTTTGTTTTGTCATTTGCTTGTTTAGTCATTCTTTGTTTGGTCATTTGTTTGTTTTGTCATTTGCTTGTTTGGTCATTCTTTGTTTGGTCATTCTTTGTGCGGTCATTTTTTGGTCATTCTTTGTTTGGTCATTTGTTTGTTTTGTCATTTGCTTGTTTGGTCATTCTTTGTGTGGTCATTTGTTTTGTCATTTGCTTGTTTGGTCATTCTTTGTTTGGTCATTCTATGTGCGGTCATTTTTTGGTCATTCTTTGTTTGGTCATTTGTTTGTTTTGTCATTTGCTTGTTTGGTCATTCTTTGTTTGGTCATTCTTTGCTCGGTCATTCTTTGTTTGGTCATTCTTTTTTGGTCATTCTTTGTTTGGTCATTGGCTTGTTTGGTCATTTGCTTGTTTAGTCATTCTTTGTGTGGTCATTTGTTTGTTTTGTCATTTGCTTGTTTGGTCATTCTTTGTTTGGTCATTCTTTGTGCGGTCATTTTTTGGTCATTCTTTGCTCGGTCATTCTTTGTGTGGTCATTCTTTGTTTCGTCATTCTTTGTGCGGTCATTTTTTGGTCATTCTTTGCTCGGTCATTCTTTGTGTGGTCATTCTTTGTCTGTTCATACTTTGTTTGATTATTTGCTTGTTTGATTATTTGCTTGTTTGGTCATTTGCTTGTTTGGTCATTGGCTTGTTTGGTCATTGGCTTGTGTGGTCATTCTTTGTTTGGTCATTCTTTGTTTGGTCATTCTTTGTTTGGTCATTCTTTGTTTGGTCATTGGCTTGTTTGGTCATTGGCTTGTTTGGTCATTAGCTTGTTTGGTCATTGGCTTGTGTGGTCATTCTTTGTTTGGTCATTCTTTGTTTGGTCATTCTTTGTTTGGTCATTGGCTTGTTTGGTCATTGGCTTGTTTGGTCATTCTTTGTTTGGTCATTGGCTTGTTTGGTCATTCTTTGTTTGGTCATTCTTTGTTTGGTCATTCTTTGTTTGGTCATTGGCTTGTTTGGTCATTGGCTTGTTTGGTCATTCTTTGTTTGGTCATTGGCTTGTTTGGTCATTGGCTTGTTTGGTCATTGGCTTGTTTGGTCATTGACTTGTTTGGTCATTCTTTGTTTGGTCAGTCTTTGTTTGGTCAGTCTTTGTTTGGTCATTCTTTGTTTGGTCATTCTTTGTTTGGTCATTCTTTGTTTGGTCATTGGCTTGTTTGGTCATTGGCTTTGTTGGTCATTCTTTGTTTGGTCATTGGCTTGTTTGGTCATTCTTTGTTTGGTCATTCTTTGTTTGGTCATTGGCTTGTGTGGTCATTTCTTTGTTTGGTCATTCTTTGTTTGGTCATTCTTGTTTGGTCATTCTTGTTTGGTCATTCTTTGTTTGGTCATTCTTTGTTTGGTCATTCTTTGTTTGGTCATTTGCAGAATTGCTGTGCGGGACAAGCGTGTGAGAGCTTTCTCCGCTGAAGAACGCAATGTCTGTGACAAGGAGTACCTGGTTCTGGAATCGGAATGCAAAGAGACGGCAGCCATTATCCAAAATTTGGAAGAAGAGCTGAAAGCGGCATCCTTGTCTGGCGGGAGCAGACTCTAGCTTGTACATATTGAGGAAACGTTGTGTGACATTATGATTTTCAACTTTTTTTTGGTACATATTTGGGGAGACTGTTGACAAAGCTGGATCTGGATTGGAACAATAAATGTATGTGACTGTGTGTTCTGATTTTGAAAAAAAAAAAAAAATTAGTGTGCTGTTTATAATTCTTGGGTTTTGTTATTTGTGAGGTTAGATTTGTTTTTTTTTGTTTTGTTTCTAGCAGGAAATGGTAGAGTTTGATTATGTGTGGTTTTTTTTGTTTGTTTTGTTTCTGAGTATAACAAAGCGAGAGTTGTGTGAGTTTCCAGTTTTAGAAGAAATGGTTTGTTTGGTTGGAATCTAGAATTTTGAGTGAGGTGAGAGTGAATTCAGTCTATAGGATCAAGGATTTAGTTCAGAGTTTACCTTGTTTTTTGTTGATCAGTTTTGGGTTTGTGTCTAAATGATAGGATTTGGTTTGATTTGTGCCTGTTCTTTGTGATTTAGAACAAAAAGAGTTTGACATTGTACATCATATTAACTGATGTTTTCTTTCTGTCCATCTTCTTTTTCTACTTCTTCTTCTTCTTCTTCTTCTTCTTCTCTTCTTCTTCTTCTTCTTCTTCTTCTTCTTCTTCTTCTTCTTTCTTCTTCTTCTTCTTCTTTTCTCTCTCCTCCTCCTCCTCCTCCTTACTATAATGATAATATTTTGGAAACATCCCTCATGAGGTAGATCAACATCTAAATTTCAGAGACAGAAGCCTGCCAATAATTTTGACACATGATTTAATTGTAAATTCAACAACAAAAATGTTGTTTATTTATTTATCAATTTTGAGTTAAAAAAAAAGAAGATATATTTCTGCATAAACTTATTTGAAATCTTGCATGAACCTGAACTTGTCCAAAAAAATACTCACAGCATGGTTGTGAAGAGATTGATGCAGTCTGACAAAGTCAGATTATTTTTTAAAAAGCAATCATGTGGCATATTTTCATGTAAATTTATTTGTAAAAGAAAATGCTTGCTGTGTTAACCTATTCTGGCCCAGACTAGAAGCTTTGTCAGTTATGGATGTAAGCAAAGTGCCAAGGCCTACATTAACATTTTGTTACGCCATGAAACATCCTGCGGAGATTGTTTTCATCCATGATAAAGCATAAAAAATGTTATCTTCCTGTAGAGGAGGAAAACATCTTTTGAAGTCTGAGTATGGCTGCCTATATGGTAAGATTTTTGGAGAGAGCCATACAGGCAAATTTGTCACCCAAACTTGTGTACTCTGACAATGTTTCCAAAGAGTACATATCCTGGGTGACCCCCGAGAAGCTGAAAACTGGGGAGAATGAACTCTCACTCAACTCCAGCAAAATGCATTTTCGGTATGAATGTTTTGGAAAGATTCCAAATTTTGTAGTATATATATATATATATGCTTCTGTACAGCTGAACTGCTTCCAACGGATTTTACACTTTTAATCCATGCCGGTAAGAAATCCCATGGATTTTTGTTTGTTTGTTTTATTCTCTCCGTGATTCAGAACAAATAATTATGAATTTGTTCAGTTGTGTGATTCATTGTCTGTGCAGAACTGTGGTCAAGGTTTTTACATCTGTTTCTGTTGTCGTTGTCTGTATGATCAAGAGATGTGTTGTTTGTTGCTGTTTACTTGTATGGTTGTGTTGTTATTGTTGTTGAGTTTGGATTTGTTATTGTTGGTGTGTCAGTGTGTTTATTCAGGCAGAGTAAATGAAGGAAGAGGATGAACTTCAGCTTCAGAAAATGTGTTCGTAAATTTGAGCCCTTTTTTTTTTCTTCTTTCTTCCTCAGGATCATATTGTGGTAAAAAAATTGATTTATGGGGATGAGAATTATACTTTAATGAATAATAATATTTCAATTTGTGAGGAAATATAAAATATGGGTGCCTTTTGCTATCATTTCTCATTTTGTTTATCATTAAGTAGAAATATATAATGTTGCTTTAACCTTTTGTTTCGTGCATTGCAAGTCTGAGAGACTTGCATTTTAAAAAATGGAATAGAAAAGAAACAATTTTTTCTATATATTTGTAATCAGTCATAAGTTCTACCTTTTCTAAAAAAAAGATTTTTTTTTTTAAAGATAATTGAGTTCATCATTCTTGCCATGTGGTTTTCACAGACTCTCAGTCTTTGTTAGCATTTCTTTCATGTAAGGGGGGTGGCTTAGCTCAGAGGTCAGAGCACTCACTGCCTCCAAGCTAACGGTTGAGCAGCATTCAACATGGTTACCAAGTGGATGGGTGACTGTTTGCGTGCCTTGGCTTCAGTACAGTCCCAGCTGTAAATTAGCACCTGCCCTATTTAGGGTCAGGGAAAGGAAAAGCAATGAGGGAGAGGAGATGGGTGCCACCCTCAATATGCTGGCCCCTAGAGAAGCTAAGGTCTCTGATGCACGGCTCCCATTGACCACATAGGCTATAATAGGACACCTTTACCTTTATCAAGTGACATGCAGAAAGAAGCAGAAACGCAGTCTGGCTAGTAAGTCACATCACTTTCAGTTTTGGTTGAAAATGTCATGCTTTTTCCTCGCAAGACAAAAAAAACATTCTTCCTTATTATGCACTGTTAAGTTTATTTTTTTAATGGATTAAGTTTACAAATCTATCTGAAGACTTGATTAACTGATGTAAGTCTGTCTGTTTTGTTGTTGTTGTTGTTTTTTGTAGCAGTTCTGTGTGAAAAAATCCTTCTTTTTTTTCCATTGGAATGCATATTTTGTGTTGTTGGTTATCACTGGTAGGGGCTATTGGCTCGAGAAGAAGCTTGGGACTGAAAGCAGATTTCTTGAACACATTTTGTTTTTCGCTTGCGATTCAAGAAGCATGGCTTTGTTGGTTAGAATGTGGCCCAAAAGACTTTATTTTGTCAGCGATTTAAAGAAAATGGAGAACAGTATTCTTCTCTGTTTGTGTGTGTGTGTGTGTGTGTGTGTGTGTGTGTGTGTGCGTGTGTGTGCGTGTGCGTGTGCGTGTGTGTGTGTGTGTGTGTGCGTGTGTGTGTGTGCGTGTGTGTGTGCGGATGCTAAAACGGGAAGAAATGCTTGTTAAGAAAAAAACCAAAAAAAACAACAAGAAGATAATGTTGAAAATACGAACAAAATAAAAGGAAAGTGTAGAAGACATAATTGTACAGAGACATAAAATAAATGGACAGACTTTTAAAATAAACTTTTTATTTTAAAGGTGTGATTATGTAGTTCAAGGGAGAGAAGTATAACTAAAACCAATAACAAAATGCATTCGTTATTTTTTTTTCTCCTTTTTGAAAAAAAGAATTAGTATTTTTATTTTTCTTAATTTTTGTTGATAGTTGTATTTTATTTTAGTTTTTAAAATTTGTGTGCACCAGTAGATAAAACAAAATGCAAAAGAAACAATCCAATCAAGTGGATTGTTTTGGACATGGTGATTTAGACTGACATTCAGTATGTTGATATCACAGATATTCAGACATTCTGTGGATAATTTTGGTATGTTTATAGTCAAAATCCATCATCTTCATGAATTTACTCTTGACACTAAAAAGTAGATATCCTCTTTTTGTTGTGTGAACACAGCATCCATTAAAACAACAACACATTTCTTTTTTTGTCATTCATGTTTTTTGTGGAGAGAAGTCTAGGATAAGTATATGATGGCTCAAACCTCTTTTTCCTTTGCTGCAACCATTATTTGCTGCCTTATTTTTCTCTAACAACACACTGTTGTAATGTGATGATGCAGAGTCTGCTGTAGATCATCTTGTGCCATAATCTTGTGACATTCTCATTCCTGGTGAACCGATCCATTTCATTGAGGAAATCGTATCAAACCTGCTAACAGGAGTCTACAGGTGTTCCATGTTGTACTGTTTCTTTTTCTAACACTGCACCAACTTAGAATATCATTCCTTCATGTCGAGTTGAATAAAAAAAAAAAAGTGTTTGTTGTAATCTGCCTTCATAAGTGGTTATCTTGGTTATAAACAATAAAAAAGTGTGATTTTTGTGACAGGTGAGCAGTAGCAGTCATGATTTTTTTCCTAATGAGTTTTTTTCCCAGTGTAGTTAAAATAGTGAGCTTCACAGCTTGATTTTGTTGTTGTTTTCTTAATGATAAGATCGAAAGTGTAGTTTAAATGTTTTGCTGACATGTTTGCTTTTGCTTTACATAAGAAGCAGAACAATATGTTGACTACAATTGAATTCCTTATGTTGAATTCAGGTAGTCTGGCTTAGATGTTAAGAACTCATTTTGAATAAACATTGACAAACTATCAAGCAGTTTACTTTTGTAAAAGAAAACTTCTGGAGTTCTGTTTATACTCTCTTTTAACATGTTATCCAGATTGTTAATAGATAAGTGACTAAAAACTTTATTTGGCATTGCTATTTTTTCTTAAGTTGATGAAGTTTATGTTTGCCTGCATTAATAATTTCGTTTTTTGCTCTTTTGTTACATCATTTAATGGGGTGACCACCTTTTTATAGCCTTGCCCCAGTTGTCAGTTAGGTGTTAAACATTCATTGCTGATAACACTAGATGAAAATTTGCCTTTTTCATCATCAGTATCACCACCATTATCATTATCATTATGACTATTGTGATGATGAATATTTTGATGATGATGATGATGATGATGATGATGATGTGATGATGATGATGTGATTATCATCATTTTCATGTATTAATTTTTTTATGGCCACCATAATATGAACTGCTATCAGGACTACCCAAACCTTTTGTAGTTCTTCGCATAATTTTCTTGTTCAATTACTTGCTTTTTCTTGTTGTCGTGTGACTGAACAGGACAATAAATTTATTAAAGCAGAAGGATTTTGCTATATTACTCAGAACTCATGACAAAAAGGTGTCATCGAATATTGTTTAAGGATTTTTTATTTTGTCTGTATTGTAGAAACTTGGGACTATAACACACAATAGCAATAGATTTAATGCTCCGAATATGACATTTTTTGTTTCAATCATGTTTTCCATAGAATTTGCTGGGAATAAGATCATATATATGTACAATGAAAGAGTTGGTGAGTTTTGCATAGTATTTCTATAGTTGTTTGTTTGTAGTTGTTCTTATTGTCCAGGAGCAGTGTGTGTGATGTACAGGACCCTTTCCTCTGCCTTCTAGAAGGCTTCCAACAAAAAAAAAAGGACCACTGAATGTACAGAAAGGTTTGATGTGTGTTTCTGTTGGAAAGAAATTGAATAAAGATTTATTTGTGAATTTAAAGTTGGACATCTGTATGTGTGTGTGTGTGTGTGTGTGTGTGTGTGTGTGTGTGTGTGTGTGTGTGTGTGACTGTGTGTGTGTGGTGACATGTGTGTGTGTGGCATGTGTGTGTGTGTGTGTGTGTGTGTGTGTGTGTGTGTGTGTGTGTGTGTGTGTGTGTGTGTTGTGTGTGTGCAAGCACCAATTTATGCAAAAGATTATCCATGGTATTTGCCTGTTGAGGTCAGCCCTCTCTGTGTTGCTGGGTTGAATTCATGACTTCATCATAGGGATGTCTGAGTCCTGTCAGTATAAATTGCATCCCCACCATCTAGGGACAGGATATCTCAGTGGTCAGAGCACTCCCTTTCCCCAGGCTAAGGTTAAGCAGAGCTCAGGGCAGTTACCATGTGTTTGGTGACCGTTTGCGCTGCCTTGGTTTTCAGTACAGTCCCCTAGTTCACGCCAGCTGTAAATGGGTACCTGCCCTCTTTAGGGTCAGGAAGGTTAAAGCAGCGAGGGAGAGGAGATGGGCGCCGCCCTCAATATGCTGGCCCCTAGAGAAGCTGGTGTCTCTGATGCCTCGCTCCCCTACGACCATGATATAGGTTATGGGACACCTTTACCCTTTTACTTTTTACCACCTGGAAATTCTGTGTGGGGAATTCCATCTTTACTATCTGCCTCTTTATATCTGCTTTGTTTCTTTTTTCCCTGTCACCTCCTCTTGTCTATTTCCTGCTTTCTTGGTCCATTCTCCTGCATTTTTTTTCCCATGAAGACATGGAAGGTTGCAAATCTCATCCATGCTGAAGACGGATGTGCTGTTAGGTGCTTAATGGCAGCCCAGTGATATTTTTGCTTGTATGACAGACAACAATAGTCGCTGTCTGACCATTCGATGAATGCATCCTAAAGATACCATTAGTTAGCATGTCCGAATGTCTGAAGGTTGTGGCGTTTCACATTCGCGTGGACTGTGTGCGTGCGTGTGTGCGTGCGGCATGCGTGCGTGTGTGTGTGTGTTTGTGTGTGTGTGTCGTGTGTGTTCTTTGATTTAAGGTCTTTTCATTACACTGTTGTCAATAGAGGGGGGGGGGGGGGGTTAGTCAGTGCTGTCCTGCATATTATGCTAGCTCAGAACAGGCACTGCTCAACACCAACAAAGTGACCCAATAGAAGCGCAGGGTCCCTCTGGCTGGTGGCCCCATGGCGTCCTGATGACAGCAGTCAGTTCCTCCCACTTTCAGCTCCTCTCAGCTGCTAATCAGCCCATCCCATCCCAGCCAGCCCAGCTGTGGCCAGCTGGTGCTATTTATAGCAGGAGCTGACCACGCATTATACTAGGTATAAGGAAGGAGTGCGCTAAATCCAGCACTCTTGACTAGGCCCTACTGAGTGATGTTGGATTGTGCACTGTGATATTGATCAGGTCGCTATGGACTCCCGGCACTGAGGGTGGACATAACCAATCCGGTGTGCTAAGATGGTGATTTGGAAATGAGTAATGGGGAAGAGCGGGCATGAACATTACTGGAGAGAAAGTTAGCAAACAACAGCACCATCATCCAACAACATCAACAACAACAACACACACAGCATCGCACGCACGCACGCACACACGCACACACGCGCGCCACCTACACCTACACCTACACACACACCCACACTACACCTACACACACACACACACACACACACACACACACACACACACACAACACACACACACACACACACACACACACACACACACACACACACACACACACACAAGTGTTGCCCCAAATGTTCATTCATTCATTCATTCATCATTTTGCCCCCAATATTCATTCATTCATTCATTCATTCATTCATTCATTCATTCATTCATTCATTCTTTCACATGTGAAAATAAACCTACATTATGCATTATAAATCAAATTCTTCTTGGCCTCTTCTCTCCTCCCCCCCCCCCCCCCCCAGCAGTGTGGGTGGTGTGAACTGAGGTGCGTGACAGTGACAAGTTGAATGCCTCAGTATACTGCCACGAACAGGGGAGCTCTGTCATCGCTAAGTGCTCCTGTCACTGACGTCATTATCTACGTCACACATTTCCTGTGAAGAACCGCTTGCTCTGGCACTGGGACCTAGATAGCTAGCAAATTCATTTTCCAAGTGAAGTCAGCGTGTGTGTGTGTGTGTGTGTGTGTGTGTGTGTGTGTGTGTGTGTGTGTGTGTGTGTGTGTGTGTGTGTGTGTGTGTGTGTGTGTAGTTGTGTGTGTGTGTGTGTGTGTGTGTGTGTGTGTGTGTGTGTGTTGTGTGTGTGTGTGTGTGTGTGTGTGTGTGTGTGTGTGTGTGTATGTAGTCTTCAATTTTACGTCCTTCCAAATAAAGTGATACCGGTGTGTGTGTGTGTGTGTGTGTGTGTGTGTGTGTGTGTGTGTGTGTGTGTGTGTGTTTGTGTGTTTGTGTGTGTGTGTGTGCGTGTGTGTGCGTGCGTGCGTGTGTGTGTGTGTTTTGATTTTAAGTCTTTTCACTTTCACTTTAAGTGTGTGTGTGTGTATGTGTGCGTGCGTGCGTGTATGCACGCGCGGGCGCGAGTGTGTATTAGTTACAGATGGTTAAATGATATGCTCTGTGACAGGTGGAAACACATCCTGCCAGACGAATGAATCAGATAACCGCTTTTCGCAAATTCTGAATGAAATCAGAGAGAGAGAGAGAGAGAGAGAGAGAGAGAGAGAGAGAGAGAGAGAGAGAGAGAGAGAGAGAGAGAGAGAGAGAGAGAGAAGAGAGAGAGTGAGAGAAAGACAGACAGACAGACAGACAGACAGACAGACAGACAGAGGTTGAAAGAGACCGTGGGAGCATGCAGGAGACTAATTATTGACAGAGAGAGACAAAAAGAACCAGCAAAGGACAAAGAGATGATCAATAAATTGAAGAATGAACAAAATGGTAAAAGAAATTTATTGCCATAAAAGTTATTTCTGATTTTAGTCACTTAGCACTGCAAAACAGTAAGACATTGCAAGACCTGAAGCACAAACATTGGTATGGAATCCACGTGGAAAAAAAAAAAGCGTACTGGGATAGCAGCCTGAATTTTAAGTGGAGAAATCGGCCATGACTTAAAAATTGGTACACAGTAGGCCTACAACACAGTACGATACAATGCGATACAATGCGATACAATGCGATACAATACAATACAATACAATACCTTCATATTGCTCTGAACAACAGTGACTACTGAAATTATTTATTTGTTCATTTATTCTTTGATATCGAGGATAATGGAATAAGCACTAATGTGCTTTTTTACATTCAGTTCCTGTGTGTATGCAGTTTTGTAAATCTGTTCCCACCGGCAGGCGATGGCTTACTCTTACGAAAAGCGGAACAGGGTTTAACGTGTGCGCAAAATGTTCTGTATGCGTTCGCACACAGGGCCTCGGTTTATAGTCTCATCTGAAAGACTATTGGGGGGAGTGGAGTCGGCACTGGTGTCAACTCCAGAGAAAAACAACCATCGAACGGGAATCGAACCCGGGTCGGAAATGCTGGAACTAAGCAGTCTCCTGAACTTAGGACCAATGCCTGTCAATGTTGGTAATAAACACAGTGCACTAACAACACTGACGATCATGTTCAACCTCACTGCAATCTGATCTTCCTATATGCAGTCTGTCTCTGTTGTTTGGTTAACCCTTGGTCACATCACAAAGGACATGTTTTGTTGTTGTTGT
>CM060331.1:15529395-15556895 GCA_030674155.1 Stramonita haemastoma | reverse complement strand
CTTAACTTATTAACAGGCGCCTTTATAAAACGGCAAGCGCGAACGGGCACATTTTGCTGCTCATATACACAATTGCATAGGAAAGTAGTATTAAGTTCCATGAATTTGTGTTTGACGATGTGAAGTGTTGCATGTCTTTTTTTGGTGTCTATTCCCTTGCAGGGTTAGTGTAGTTGTGAAGGTATCTAGAATTGTGTGTGTGTGTTGGTGTGTTAGTGTGTGTTAGTGTGTGTGTGTGTTAGTGTTTTGTGTGTGTGTGTGTGTTGTGTGTGTGTAGTGTGTGTGTGTGTGTGTGTGTGTGTGTGTGTGTGTGTGTGTGTGTGGTGTGTGTGTGTGTGTGTGTGTTTGTACAAAGACGTAAAAACTTTCACAGGTGATCGTACACCTGGTAATCGTTTATACACACACACGACACCACCACACACACACAACACACACACCACACACACACCACACACCAACACACCACACACACACACACACAACACACACTTCACACACAACACACACACACCACACACACACACACACACACACACACACACACACCACAACACACACACACACACACACACACCACACACACACACACACACACACACACACACACACACACACACACACACACACAACACACACACGAGTATTAAACCTCTGCGCACGCAAGTATGCATGTATCATGCTTGTTAGTTACCAAAACAAAAGACAAAAAACAACAAACAAAAAACAAGCCAGCAGTCTAAAATTAGTCCCAGGGATACGCGGCATTAGCTATTTTAATGCTGCAGTGAGATTTTTCATTAATCTAAAAAAAAAAAAATAAATCAAAGATAACAAAATAAAAAAAAAAGAAACTAAAAGTCAAGAAAAAAAAACAGAAAGAAACTAGAAAGTCAAGACTATGAAAAACAAAATGTTTGAAGAGAAGCAGGTGACGATTAAAGGACCTTTAATAAAAAAAACTAAAAAAAGATAAGGAAAGAGAGAGGAATGTTATGTATAGAAAGTGTGGGGGTGGGGGTTTGGATGGTAACAGGCAATGATAAAACGTAGACAGACTTTAAAGGAAGGAGGAGGGATGGGAAAGAGGGAGAGGAGAGAAAGGAGGAGGGAGGAAGAGTGTGAGGGTGGTTTCAAGGCTGAGGATGTTGGGAGTTGGGGTGGGTGGTGGTAACGGTGGTGGTGGTGGTGGAAGAAGTGGAAGGGAGAAACGGGATGTAGGATTTGGGAAAGTGAGGGGGGGAGGGGGGGGAGGAGGGAGGAGGGAGGAGGGAGGAGTGTGAGGGTGGTTTCAAGGCTGAGGATGTTGGAAGAAGTGGGGGTAGTGTGGTGGTGGTGGGTTGTGGTAGAAGGAGGAGAAGGGAGAGACGGAGTGAAGACTTTGGGAAAGTGGTTTGAAGATTGAAGAGGATGGGGGTGGGGGTGGGGGACGAGGTCGAGCGGAGAGTAGGGCTGGTAGGGGAAAAAAAGAGAGAGAGAGAGAGAGAGAGAGAGAGAGAGAGAGAGAGAGAGAGAGAGAGAGAGAGAGAGAGAGAGAGAGAGGAGAGGAGAGGAGAGGAGAGAGAAGAGAGAGAGAGAGAGAGAGAGAGAGAGAGAGAGAAGGGGGAGAGAGAGAGTTTTGATTAAAGACAGGGTAGTTTCAAGGTTGGGGTAGGGAAGAAAATGGTGGTGATGTGATGGTGGTGTGGTGGTGATGTGGTGTGTGGTGATGTGTGGTGGTGGTGGGGTTGATGGGATGGTGATGGTGGTGGTGTGGTGGAGATGTGTGGTGGTGGTGGTTGCGATGTAGTAGAGGTGATGTGGTGTGATGTGGTGGTGTGATGTGGAGATGTGATGTGGTGGTGGTGGTGGTGGTGATGTGGTTGTGGGTGTGTGATGGTGATGTGATGGTGATGTGGTGATGGTGATGTGGTGGTGATGTGGTTGTGGGTGTGTGGTGGTGATGTGATGGTGATGTGATGGTGATGTGGTGGATGTGTGGTGGTGGTGATGTGGTTGGTGTGGGTGTGATGATGGTGATGTATGGGGATGTGGTGGTGGTGATGGTGAGTGGTTGTGGTGTGTGGGGTGATGTGGTGTGTGTGTGGTGGGATGGTTGGTGTGTGGTGATGGTGAGTGGGGGGGTAGTGTGGTAGTGGTGGAAGTGAGTGGGGTAGTGGTGGTGGAAATGGTGGGTAGGGGGGGTTGAGGTGGATAAGATCAGGCTTAGCTCAGGCAGGCTTGTTATTGCACCTGTCGCTAGCAGGGCATGAAATTCAGAGCCTCCTTCCAAAGTTACCGCATGTGGAGTTAACGGGTTTCTGCAGGTAGTAAGCACCGATGAATAAAGGCGATAAGCACCCAACACAGGGTGACGGGCAGACGCGCAGACATGTAACACACACGCGCGTGCACGCGTGCACGCGCACACACGTGCGCGCGCACCACACATACACACGCACTCACACATACACACACACACACACACACACACACACACACACACACACACACACACAACAACTACATATATACAAACTAACAAACATATATAATATTATAATTATATTATTATATTTTATATATATATATTATATTATAATATATATATATATATATATATATATATATATATATATATATATATATAATTATACACACCAAGCTCCAACGCTCACTGTCCCCCAGCCAACGTTAATCAGCGTCGAGCGTGGTTGCCAAATGGATGGGTGATCGTTTGCGTGCCTTGGCTACATATACAGTGCAATTCCCCCAGCTGTAAATGGGTACCTGCCCTCTTTAGGGTCAGAGAAGGTAAAGCAGCGAGGGAGAGGAGATGGGCGCCATCCCAATATGCTGGCCCCTGGAGAAGCTGAGGTTTCTGATGCCTTGCTCCCCTATGACTGCCTTGGTTATGGGACACCTGTACCTTTACTTAACTGAGAAAGAAAAAAAAAAGAAAAGTGAGCTCAGAAGTTTGTTTTGTTTTTAAGGAAATTAAAAAAAAAAAAACAGATCTGGGTATAAGAAGCATCCATACCCGACTTCAAAAGAGTTATTCCATTAAATGGAGAAAACAGGTTGTTATGCTATAAAGGCTTATTAGGGATGAAGTGGCAATATTATCAGCATAACATTAACTCATAGCATAACAACGCTTTGATGAAAGTCTCTGTACTTTTGATTAAATCCAAAACTGACATAACTGGCCCGGCCAAAAGCTGTGTCAGTTATTGATGTCAGCTAATTCCAAGGCCTAGACTAAAATGTTGTTATGTTGTAAAAGGCTTTGAGGAGATTGCTTTCAGCCATGACATGCTCTTAAATATAAACAACCTGCACTCTCCTTTGATTAAAGGAGAAAAAAAATCTCTAAAGTTGGAGTATGGCTGCCTATATGGTGAGGCACTTGAAAACAGTCATACAGGCAAACTTCTCATTCAGTGTCAATTTCAATCTCACAGTGATTCACAGGAGGATGAGCGAGTCATAGTGCACATTCTGGGTGACCCCCAGAGTGTTAAGCTGGGGAACGCACAACAACAACAACAACTGACAAAACTTTTGGCCTGGATCAAGTAAAGATATGATCAGTCACTGAATGACCACCATGATTCAGAAGCGTCAAACATGAGGAGAGGACATACGTGTCACATCAAACACCTGTTCCATTTTCGTAAGAATAGACCATCGTGTGCTGGTGGGAACGAATGACAAAACTGACAAAAAACCCCGCATATATACGGGGACTGGATATACAAAAATAACACAGGTGCTTATTCTATAATCCTCGCAAAAAAAAGAGATTGAAAATCGAAAACCCATAGATCATTTACGGGCAGTGAAGTGCAGTAGTCACGCCCCAAATTTCTCCTCCTCCCTCCCCCCCTCCCCCCCACACCCCCCCCCCCCCCCCCCCCCGTACCTGCTCTCTCCCACCTAGCAATGTCCTTAATGGTCTGCTTAGCGTAAGACAACATCAAATACATCAATGTCGCCACGACCTCCTCTTCCTCTGAAAGTGAAACTCGATCATAACACCTAGTGCACCTGCATCTATGACGTCAGCGCAGACACTGTCACCTCTTGCTGACCCCTGAAGCCATCTTGAGCAGGGAAAGAGAAGTGGAGGGAGTGGTGGTGGTGGTGGTGGTTTGTGGTACAGTGAGTGGAACACTTGTTGGGTCATCAGTTTTTAAGCATGGAAATTGAACTGGATAGAATGGCGTCGGTGGTGGGTGGTACAGTGAGTGAAGCATTTGTTGGGTCAATTTTGGTTTGAATGACAGTGGTGGTTGAGTGCAGGTTTCGTTTAACTTTGGAATAAATTGCCTTCTTTCTCAAAACAAACAAAGAATTCAACAGACAAAACAAGAAAACCAAACAGTACGAAGAAAGGAAAATAATCAAAGACCAAGAAAAAGAGAAACGAAACTTTTTTTTTTCTGTTTTACACAAAGTTCTTTTCTGGCAAAACAATAAAGGAGAATCAACCAACCAGCCAACCAACGAACCAGCCAACCTAGCAACCAACCAACCAACCAACCACCAACCAACGAACCAAGCCAACCAACCAACCAACCAACCAACCAACCAGCAAGCCAATTAACCAATCAAAAAGGACAAAATAAACATACATATGAATGTCAACAGTGTATCATACCATATTATAGACATAGTATACTTACCATACTGCAGCATTTATTGAACAAAAAGAAAATTCTATGAAGTCAGGCCAGCTCTCCATGGAGAAGAAAACTGCCACCAAAAAAATTATAAAGCATTATCAGTTTGTTTACCATTCCTTGCCTGCATGTATATTATGTGTGAATATCAAAGAAGTTTGTCACCATTTCGAAACTTTTTACCAAGGGCGATGTATCTCTTGTTGCCTTGGGATATTTCACGTGAGCTGAAGACATGATGCACATAGAGCTTCGGTTATCCTGGAAATCTACCCAATAAATAGAAGAATATTTCGGGAATATCACTGCAGTGAGGTCCAGGCAAATCAACTTTCTTAAAGAACACGTATTTGCCCACATAATGATTTCACGTATTAAAATATGTCAACTCCTCTTCAAGTGTGCATCAGTAAAAGCAGTAAAGAAGCATAAAGAACAGTAAAACAAGATAATAATCATTAGCATAGTATCCATAATTATCATATTTGAAAAAACAATACCAAGCTGGGTACAAGAGAGAGAGAGAGAGAGAGAGAGGAGAGAGAGAGAGAGAGAGAGAGAGAGAGAAGAGAGAGAGAGAGAGAGAGAGAGGAGTAGAGAGTAATTAATTACAATGGTCTTTTTTTTCAAGGGTTACAGATAAGCATTCACATACTTTTTTTTTCATCCGGCCCTTGCCTGATTAGGGACTAACAACAAAACAAGAAGAATTAAAGCTGAAAAACAAACTACAACAATCTGACAATTAATAGGATAAATAAACAAACCGTGAGTAAACGAACAGCTCTTCGCAGGTACACATTCTCTCATTTGTTTTGTAACCCCCCCCCCCCCCCCCCCCCCCCCCCAACAACAAAACAAAAAAACAACCCACATATCCTGGGAGAATAAAACTAAATTGGCAACAGCCTGAAGAAACCTACTGCTTTTAATATTCATTTATAAAGCATGCTGTCAAGGAGAGATTTAAATGCCGGGTGTGTAAGATGCGTTAGTTGCAAGGCTTTCTTTCACTCTCGTTTCTTTGTGCGGGAAGTGGGCAGCGGTTTTCTATCTGCCGAGCCAAGAAAATCTACGATTAAACATTAAAAAAAATATTTCAGGGATTAAGTTAAAAAAACATGCAATTTCTTCTTCTTTTTTAAAATCTTTCTTGTATCCATCGGTTCAATTTGCGCTATTGTGCGACGCTTTATATTCCCTCCCCTGACAATCAAAAACACGGCTCCCTTCTTTAAAACTACTAAATTTCATAACGGATTGTCGCCCCATGCTTAGAATGGCCTCCCTTAGCAAGAACACTGTTGCCTTCTTTGTTCTTACTAAAATTCATAAAGGACCGCTGCGTCAGGGGAGTTAACTGAAGAAACCTACATACTAACTCACTCGACGAAGAATTCCTTTGCGTCTAGTTTCGTGCATCAACATTTACATACCGCAAAATGTCATTCCGACAGTAGATATCCCAAGATAATTATTTTGTTCGACTCAGAGATAGTTTTGTTCAAACTGAAAGAAATCAAGCCGATACATCGGACATTCTAGATGATGATTTTTTTTTATGTTTTTCGGCTGGAGAATGAATTTCTTTATTTTTCAGGGGTTACAGATAACCATTCACATACTTTTTTTCATCCGGCCCTGGCCCTGATTAGAGGCTATCAACAAAACAAACAACCCCCCCCCCCCCCCACAAAACCAAACCCCCCTTCCTCTTCCTTATACCCCCCCAAAAAAAAAAAAAAAAAAACCCAAAACAACAACCCCCCCAAAAAAAACAAACAAACAAACAAACCCAAACAACTACAACAACAACAAGAGTTCAACTTATGATTCAAAGAATAGATATAAATGTGTATTCAACATCACATAATCCCTAACTGACCTGAATATTAATGTCAAAACAGATACATTGCTTGCAATTCTATTGAGAAAAGAGATCAATGTGTTGTTCAATAAACATATTAATCCACAACTGACTCCAATGTTGATAACAAAACAAATACACTGATTACGGTTAAATACATTAAATAGAGGAAAATAGAGGGGAGACAAGAAGAAGAAGAAGAAGAAGAAGAAGAAGAAGAAGAAGAAGAAGAAGAAGAAGAAGAAGAAGAAGAAGAGAGACTGAGATTCTTTATTTATTCTTATTATATCTTTTATATCGAGGATAATGGAATAAGCACTCTTGTGCTTTTTTACACTTATATGTAGCGCACGTAAAAGAACACACGGCAACAAAGGGGTTGACACTGGCAAAATTCTGTAGAAAAAAGCCACTCTGATAGGGAAACAAATACACTTGCATGCAGGAAAAAGAAAAAAAAAAATGGGTAGGCGTTGCTCTTGTGGCGACGTGCTCTCCCCAGGGAGAGCAGCCCGAATTTCAGGCAGAGAAATCTGCTGTGACATAAAGTGGTACAAAATACAAATACATCCAGTCCCCGTGTGTATGCAGTTTTGTGAATGTCATCTGTTCCCACCCTCACACGATGGCCTACTCTTACGAAAAGCGGAACGGGACAGGAGAGAGAGATAAAAATCAAATCAAATCAAATCAAAATTCACACACACACACACACACACACACACACACACACACACACACACACACACACACACACACACACACACCACACACACACACACACACAGACACACACACACACAGACTGAGAAACACACAGACAGACAAACAAGCAGACAGGTGGATGAAACATAGACAGACGGACAGACGAACAGACCCAGTGTGTGGTGTGTGTGTGTGTGTGTGTGAGAGAGAGAGAGAGAGAGAGAGAGAGAGAGAGAGAGAGAGAGAGAGAGAGAGAGAGAGAGAGGAGAGAGAGAGAGAGAGAGAGAGAGAGACACACACACACACACACACACACACACACACACACACACACACACACACACACACACACACACACACACACACAACACACACACACACACACACACACAAACTGAGAAACACATAGACAAACAAACAGACAGACAGGTGGATGAAACATAGACAGACAGACGGACAGACCAGAGAACAGACCCAGAGCTGAGCATAGCAGTATAGTAAACGCACTTCCCATAAAGAGCATAGGGTAGCAGTAGTCCCCACTTCTCGCTGATTTCCCCTCTGAACGAATTAGAGGGAATGAGCGCTCTACTCCTCTCCATGCTCTTCATCAGTCTCGCTTCACTGCATCCTGTTTCCCCCTTTCCCCCCTTCCCCCTTCATCCTCCGTCAACACTTCACCCCCTCCACCCTTCCTTCTCCTCCTCCTCCTCCTCCTCCAGTTCCTTCCTGTAAACACTTCTCTCTGTCTCTGTCTCTCTCTGTCCGTCTGTCTCTCTGTCTACCTCCTCCTCCTCCTCCAGTTCCTTCCTGTAAACACTTCTCTCTGTCTCTGTCTCTCTCTGTCCGTCTGTCTCTCTGTCTACCTCCTCCTCCTCCTCCAGTTCCTTCCTGTAAACACTTCTCTCTGTCTCTGTCTCTCTCTGTCCGTCTGTCTCTCTGTCTACCTCCTCCTCCTCCTCCAGTTCCTTCCTGTAAACACTTCTCTCTGTCTCTGTCTCTCTCTGTCCGTCTGTCTCTCTGTCTACCTCCTCCTCCTCCTCCAGTTCCTTCCTGTAAACACTTCTCTCTGTCTCTGTCTCTGTCTGTCCGTCTGTCTCTCTGTCTACCTCCTCCTCCTCCTCCAGTTCCTTCCTGTAAACACTTCTCTCTGTCTCTGTCTCTCTCTGTCCGTCTGTCTCTCTGTCTATGTCTGTCTGTCTGTCTGTCTGTCTCTTACTCTGTCTCTGTCTCACTCTTACTCTCTCTCTCTCTCTTACTCTCGTACTGTCTGTCTCTCTGTGTCTCTCTGTTTCTGTCTCTCTCTGCCTCTCTCTCTTTCCCCTTCTCTTCCCTCTTCTCCTTTGGTTTTTTTTTCACATCAATAATTCATTGATTTGACCATGTAACAGGAATGAAGGTGGAAAGGGAGGGAGAACGTAAGGGTTTTGGGGGTGGGGGGTGGGGGGCGAAGAAAGTATGAAAAATGCCATCATCATCATCATCGTTAGTGTCTCATCGTCCTCATTTTTTTTTATCATCATCACCATTACCACCACCACCACCATCATCGACATTTCGTTCATCTTGTCGTCGACGTCATCTTTTTCGCCCCATTTTCGTTGTAGTCGTCATCACTATCACCATCATCATCATCATCACCACCACCACCACCACCACCACCACCATCACCACCACCACCACCACCTCCACCACCATCATCATCATCATCATCATCATCATCATCATCATCATCATCATCATCATCATCATCATCATCATCATCATCATCATCATCATCAATCATCATGTCTACCGTTATCACGATTATTTGTTACATCTTCGTTCCTCTATATGTCTGCCTTTCATGTTTCAACACATGGGATTATGTAGGCCTAGCAGATGTCCGCGAACATGGCTTCAAAGTCAACCAGAGGAATACCTTGGGATTGTTGGGGCTCCGGCCGGCTCCTGTCCAGAGTTGGGTGTGCTTGTGGCTCAGCTTGGGAATATGAGACCACACAGTCATAGAGTGTCCGATAATTTTGACATGCATGTTTGATAGTATGACGCCAATTAGCTAACACTGCAGGTGTCTGTATTTCTCGGGCCTGGTTGAGGCCAGGCTACACCAGAAAAGAAAGAGAGCTTTCCACCTCTGTCAGCACACTCTCAATCATTCCAGTTGGAATCCTGTCCTACCCCAACTTTATCACAGTAACAGAGCCCACGGCACCAAGAGAATGCTCTACTGTATGCATAGGCTACATACTTTACTAGCAACTTAGATATGCAGTGGCGCTGGTCTTGTGAAGACACCATAGCCAGGAAGCGGGCAACCTGGTTTAAATATGTACAAGTTTGTCGGAACCAAAGATGGTACAGTTGTGATGGGGTGGTAAGTAGATTACCTCCCATGCAATCAGAGCCCTGTGCAGCGTTGTGTTACTAAATTGGGACACACCTACCATGCTCTGTTTCCTTGGGTGGTGGTCGAAAGCCCCCCATTGCATACTCTTTGCCTTCATAGTGAACGGTAGAATTTATGCAACCTCTTTTTAGAGGTCACGTCCTAACTCGCTAGCTGTACCCACCTGAGAAGCTGTGCAGAGATGGGACATAACTTGGGCCAATGTCCACCCTGTTACAATGGTGTCAGAAGTGGGATGCTTTCCCCAATGCAACCAGCAGGGTGATGATGTTAGAGGCTACTGGTTCCGAGCATCAAGTAATTATGCTGGCCAGGTAGTGTACCTTGGACATGGTACAAGTTGGCGAAGGTGGATGTGATGGGGTGGTAAGTAGATTACCTCCCATGCGATCAGAGCCCTGTCACTGCGTTGTGTTACTAAATCGGGACACACCTGCGAATTGTGTGATGCTCTGTTTCCTTGGATGGTGGTCGAAAGCCTCCCCCCCCATTTGCATACTCTTTGCCTTCTTGGTGAATGGTATAATTTATGCAACTTCTTTTTAGAGGTCGGGTCCAAATTGGCTAACAGTACCCACCCAAGAAGCTGTGCAGAGATAGGACATCTCGTGGACCAATTCCATATTGTTATACATTATATGCAATGGTACATAGTATAACTCATAATGATAATATTCAATATGATACACCACAACAAAGTGCTTACACAGCCCTGTGAACAACACTACAGCCCAGAAGAGTACATGCTGGCTTAAATATAACAAGTTTGTTAGAACGAAGTCTGGTACAGTGTAGATAAAATAATTTGTAGAACTGATATACAATATGATACACCACAGCAATGTGCAGGGTTTACCCTCTTATGCCCAAGAATAGGTTGCAAGTTCAGAAGACGCAACGAAGTGCTGGTTTGACCCTTCCCACCCCAACTGCTGCGCAGTAGCAGAGTCCACGGCACCATGAGAGTGATCTACTCTATCTTTGTTATGGGTGGCGCTGTTCCTGTGCCGGAACCACATTTCTGAAGAAGGCAGCCTAGCTTGAATATACCTAATCTCATGGAAACATAAGCTGGCGCAGTCTACGCATCAATACACAGTATTACACATAATATACAATACAGTGCAGCACAGCACAGCACAGCACAGTGTGGAGTCGTCGCCACACGTGCACGCACAAAACACGAGTACGTGCATGCATAGTGGCACATATAAACCCTCCCAAGAATAAGGCGCATGCGAGAAAGTGCCAATTTGTGTTCCGTCCGACTCTTGTATAGTAACAGTGTACACATCATACCCAGTAGTACGATAATGATAATATACATTACGATGCACCGCAGCAATGTACAGGGTCACCAACACACACACACAAACGCGCGCGCGCAGACACACACACGCACAGATAGATGGCTAGATGAAAAAAAGTAAATTTATTGCTTACGCAATGTACCATCTGGAAATAAAATTTTGACTTTCACACACATTCACACACGCACGCACACTTGTGGCGAGCCTGCACTGGGTTGGGGTGCATCATAATATTGCATATTATCATTATCATTGTGTGTAAACTATGTATTGTTGCGTGCACAGTAACAGCTTTCTTTCCAATAGACTTGCTATGATCAAGCCAGACTGCCCACTTCTGGCTGTGGTATTGCCACAAGAGCAGCACCACCCATTATCAAAGATGCTAGTTAAGTGTGCATGCATACAGTAGAACACTCTTATTATGGTTCATCTACTATCACTTAAATGGAAAGACGTTAGATTATGGTGCCATTGGCTTTGTTGCTGTGCAACAGTTGGGGTAGGAGGGACTCAACCCATCCATTTGTCACATCTACTCGAAATGTGTCTTATTCAGGGGGCGTGTATGTGTGGGCATGCATAGGTCCTCATGTCTGTGTGTGCATGGTGGTGACCCCACTCAACTGCTGTGGTACATCATATTATATATTATCATTAATACTATGTACTGTTGTGTAAACTGTATAAGCATTCGGTGGATAGACTTGCTATATTCAAGCCACGCTAACATTTTTGGGGCTGTGGTTTTGCCACAACAACAGCCACACACATATCAAAAAAGATTATACAATGTGTATGCATACGGTATAGTACTCTCTTAGTGCCGTGGGCTCTGTTACTGTATACAAGTCGTGGTAGGTTGGGACTCAATCAGGCGCTTTGTCCCATCTTCTCAATATGTGCCTTATTCTTTGGGGTGTGTACACGTGTGTGCATGCAAACACGCGCTTATGTGTGCGTTTTCTTGTGTGTGTGTGTGTGTGTGTGTGTGTGTGTGTGTGTGTGTGTGTGTGTGTGTGTGGTGTGTGTGGTTGGGGTTGCCTTGCACTGTGCTGTGGTGCATCATGTTGTATAATTATTAGCATTATTATTGTGTGTAATACTATGTATGGTTTCGTATACTGTGCCCTCTTTCATTCCGACTTGCTATATTCAAGTCAAGCTATCTTCTTCAGGGCTGTGATGTCGCCCCAAGAACAGGGCTACCCAGATCAAAGATGCTAGAAAAGTGTGTAGGCATACAGTAGAGCCCTCTCCTGGTGCTGTTATCTATCTATTTATTCTTTTATATTGAGGATAATGGAATAAGCAATCATGTCCTTTTTTTACATCCAGTCCCTGTGTGTATGCAGTTTTGTAAATCTTGTCATCTGTTCCTACCGGCACAAAATGGCCTACTCTTTCGAAAAGCGGAACAGGATTTAACGTGTGCGCAAGATGTTCTGCGTGCGTGCGTTTGCATACGGGGCCTGGGTTTATAGTGTCATCGGAAGGCCTTTTGGGGAGATGCACTGATGTTAACTCCACGGGGAAAAATCCCCTCGAAGGGGAATGGAACCCAGGTGGTCAGATTGCGAACTGCAATGTTCTGACCACTTGGCTATCCCGTCTCCCTGCTGTGGGATCTATTACTATGCAAAAGCGGGGGTAGGACGGGACTCAATCTGGTGCTTTATTCCATTATCCTTAAAATCAAAGAATGAATTATATAACAATAAAAATAAACAGAAACACACAGGCAAGAAAGGAAGAAACAACAGCAAACTCTTTAAGTGTAGTGCTAAACAAGTTACCCCTACCGCCGTCAGTGCAAATGTTTTGTTTCCATGATGCACGTGAAACCTAAACTATACTGTATTCACCCACACATACAGGTCAGGTGATGAGCGGTGAACGTGTTGCAGGCACCTCACCTCACTTTGCTTCCCTTCATTCCACATCGAACCAGGGCTAACACCACTTCGTGTGTGTGTATGCAGCTACAATAATTTAAAACACCGTCACTTTGCCACGGCGTCGCCATTTTGGGCAGTTTTGACCTTAGGCTACAGGTAAACAGTTAATTAACTGATGGTTGTTTGTGTCTAGTATTGCGGTGTTCTTTTGGGTCTTGCTGCTTGTTTTGACACTTGTTGGGAAGGGGTGGGGGCTGCGTGTTTCAAGCCAAGTCAAGTTTGGTTTACAGTCTCATCCAAAAGACTTTTCGGGGGACAGTGGAGTCAGCACTGATGTTAACTCCAGGGGAGTGTGTGTGTGTGTGTGTGTGTGTGTTTGTGTGGTTTGGAACTACTGCCTGTCATATGAGCGAAAATGCGTCGCACTGCTTTTAAGCGTCTGATAAACTAGGCTCAGCACTTCCGACTTCGGCATTGGAGAGAATAGTTTTCTTTCAAGTCTTTCTTGAAAAAATGCAGGAGAATGGACCTGGAAGGCCGAAAATAAAGGGTGTGACAGGACGAAATGTAAGAAGGTAGCAACAGAGAGGAATAGAAAAGAGGGAGTTAAATAGAACAAAATTTCCGGAAGGTGGGGATGCTATTTATGTTGACAGATCCCCGGCATTCCAACGAGGGGAGTTCAAATGATTTTTTTAGGGGGGGGGGGGGGGCTAGAATTGGTACTGATAACTCCAGAGGAAAAAATCTCGACAGGCGCCTGGGTGGTGGTATGATCTCAGGCCATCAGATCGCTAGTTTAACTTTCTAACCATTAGGCCAATCCATCCTTAGCCCCCCATTTTTTTTTTTTTTTTTTTTTTTTTTTGCTGCCTCGTCTTCTGTGATGCTCCCGTACTGCTGCTCCCACGCCGCTCATCTCAATCTCCCCGCCACAGCCATACCCAGATTCGTTGTGTCTCACCCCCGGGGTCGGGAGTCCACAGGGAGCTCATCAATATTAGGCCGCCGCGGGGCCACCAGCCAGAGGGGTCCTGCACTTCTGCTGGGTCACTTTGGTGGTGTTCAGTGGTGCCTGTTCTGAGCTAACATACGCAGGACACCACCTACTAAGCCCCCTACTAACGACAGTATTAGCTCAGTCGCGGAGCCAGACTGAGTGAGTCACCCACCCAAGGTGGCGACCACCACAACGTCCCTCCAACGACCGCCTCCCCACGAACCCCCAACCCCAAAGGCTTTGACACAAATTCACCACAGGCACAGAAGCGTATGGGGAAACCGAATCTGAGGTCACCATGAGACCAGAGCAACGGAGGCCACCGAATCAGAGGCAATTTTTATTATTGCATGATGATCAATGATGATGAGGATGATGTAATGATGCTGCTGTGGAGGTGCATCCGCTTTGAGACTACTTGACAGGGTTGTTCTCTACGCTTACTGTCATAATATATCCCGGCGTCAACCAGGCCCGAGAGATACAGACACCTGCAGTGTTGGTCAGGTAATTTGAGCAACACTCTCAAATTCGCATCCGTAAAGTGGATGAAGCTCGACTGTGTGGTCCCAGTCTCCCCACTGAGCCCACAGCACACTCACTCTGGGTAGGAGCCGGCCGGAGCCCGAAAAAAATCCCTATGACTTATGGGATTCGAACCCGCGACCTTCCAGTCCGGAATCCACGGCGCTAACCACTGCGCCATGGCGGCTGGTCCCATTTGTTTTTTTTTTTGTAACTATGGTATATGGAGGGAAATGGATTTGTGATAGAAAACGAGTTCACACTGTTGTAATGAACAAAATAGCATGTTGGTTTAGCACACAATAATTTGTGAAGTACAGAAACGAAAGACTTATTCACGTACACACACACACACACACACACACACACACACACACACACACACACACACACACACACACACACACACACACACATTAAGAATCGCAGAATTTCGCATTCAAGGATTCTCACAGCAATAGCAGTAACACAGAATCAATGTGTTAGCGTTGAATTATTGTAGAATAGCAAGTTTTAATTTTTTTCTTCCTGGGGGCAACACGCTCCGAGCTAATCCTTGCTAGAATATTTACATTTTGTTTTTTTGTTCACAGAGGAGCCTTGTGTCATCGAGAGGGCTGACAAACAGCCGACCTCCTCCACCCCCACCACCACTACCACCACCGCCGCCACCACCACAGAAACCACAGCCAAGGAACAACTTTGCTCTCCTGAAACGATCCGAGGTGCAGATGCAAATGTCAGTGCTCGTGTATGACATGACATGACATGACAGCATGGGGGGACACTACAGCCATGTCCAGCCAGCACTGACCAGGTCATCAGTGAGATAGCTGCAAAATCAGGCCACCTGCATTTGCTCTAGGGGGTCACGAAGTCCACGCCGATACTTTTCAAGAGAGAAAATGAAACTCCACATAGGCCTTACAGAACATTACCCTTGCAAGACTGGCAACCAGACCAGAGGTGTGCAACAGCTCGGCTCCAGTACACAAGACATCAAGAAAGAAGCATCTGGACTGCCCCCCCCCCCCCCCCGTGACCAAGAAGCTATATTGTGACTTGGAGGACCTGCAGCGTACTGTAGAGACGGAGCTGTGTGTTCACTGAGGGACTGCCAAAAAAAAAAAAAGCAGGACTTCAACCATCAACTGAATGTGAGTAAGACGATGGTTTATTATACACTTGATACACTTAGCATCATCTCTGTCTGTCCATCTCTCTCATACTTTTTTTCTTTTCTGACAACTCTATTGTCTTTTTTTCTCTTCTTTCTCTGTCTGTCTGTCCGCTCCGTCGTCTGTCTCTCTCTTACCTCTTCGCTCCCCCCCCCCCCTCGCCCCCCTCTCCCCTCTCTCCTCCTCCTCTCCTCCCCCCTCCTCCCCCCTCTCTCTCTCTCCCCTCTCCCCCTCCCCCCCCCCCCCCCCCCCTCTCTCTCTCTCTCTCTCTCTCTCTCTCTCTCTCTCTCTCTCTCTCTGTTGGTTGTCACTTCATAACTTTTCCCCCGTATTCCAACGTTTGCTTTGCTTTGTTTTTTGTGTGTGTTTGTTGTAATATATTTTGAGGCAAATTTCTTTGTAACACTCCTCTCCCCCCCCCCCCCCATCTCCCTCTCTTTTTGATCCTCTCACAGACTAGGTATCCGTCTGTTTCTGTGTCTATTTCTGTCTCCTGTGTCTTTCTCTGTCTGTGTCTATCAGTCTCTGTCTTGGTCTCTGTCTTGGTCTCTGTCTTGGTCTCTGTCTTGTCTTGTCTGTCTGTCTGTCTGTCTGTCTGTCTGTCTGTCTGTCTGTCTCTCTCTGTCCTCTCTCTCTCTCTCTCTCTCTCTCTCTCTCTCTCTCTCTCTCTCTCTCGTTCTCGCTCACTCCTTGACAATATTTCAAATGTCCAAGGTTTTTTTCGTCGTTTTTAAAAAAATAAAACAAAATAGAACAAAATATCAACCTGACTGAGCCCGACACACAGCATGACTGGCTCTTGTTTTAAATGTATTGTGTGGTACAATGTTTATCCTCAGAAAGAGTTGGGCATTTGTGTGTGTTTTGTTTTTCCGTTCCTGGGCTAGAGCCCCAAGGTTCACCAATGGTGAGATTTTTGCGTATGCGACCGGTACCGTTTTTGCCCATACAGGCAGCCACATTCTGACTTAGGGAATACATGTATATCTGTCTGTATGTATGTATGTATGTATGTCTGTATGTATGTATGTATGTATGTATGTATGTATGTATGTATGTATGTATGTATGTATGTATGTATGTATGTATGTATGTATGTATGTATGTCTATCTGCATGTCTGCATGTCTGCATGTTTGTATGTATGTGTTTGTTTTCAGACACTTCACAGCAACCTTAGACCTTCTCACCCCACAATCCATGACCCCTCTCACTGGTTAGGCCCGTGTTGGTCAATAAAAGGGTAGGGAATGGAGACACAAGAAATGCAACGAAGCTTCTGATTCTGCTTCGTCGAACTTTTGTCTCACACAAGCAACTTGTGCTGTCTGTCATACGAGCGAAAAGTTACCCTGCGCTGCAGTTAAGTGCCTGACAAGTCAGGCCCAGCGCATCCGATTTCGGCAAACAACGAAGCCCAGAAAGTTTCTTGAGATCTGGGACTACAGGAAAAATATCGGATCTTCCTGTTTTTCTGTGTCGAACGAACGCTCAGACAACTACGGTTGCCCGTCATATGAGCGAAAACGCGTCGCGCCGCCGTTACGCGTCTGACAAGTCAGGCCCAGCGCATCTGACTGCTTCGATCTTGTCACTGGGGATATCATTCTGTCCCGGAGACTCGTTTTCATGGAGGTTCCAGCATGCTTTCCGATCACACAGAACTGAGCCACAAAAAAGGGACACCCTGTCTCACCTGCACATTTCCCTCCCTTTCATATTCACCTATCCCAGTCTTGGGGCACTCACCCCTGAAGATTTTACAACCAGCTTCTTCCTCCTCCAGTCCTCGAGCTAGCGCAAATTTCAGCTTTTTACCGCCAACAAGTCGAAGCCAGTTCACTCCACTCGGTCGCGTTCGTTTGCTGGACTTTGGACTGACTGCCCGGTCAGTCGCCTACCGTCAAAGGATCACTGGGCACCACATTTCTGATTGCATCCTCAATCCTTGCTAAATTATAAAAAGTAGATAAATAAAATAAAAAATAAAACGTAGAATAGGGAATAAAATAAATGAAACAAAACCTAAATTATTCCATTAAACGAGACATAGAATAGGAAATAATGTACGGAGATAGAATGGTAATTAAAACATAAACTATTGAAATAAAAAAAATAGGAAACTAAAATCAAATGCAAGAGATGACAGGAGCGCAATCTGGGTGACAGTGATCCTGGTGTCCGTAAACACCGCCACATACCGTGATCCTGGTGTCCGTAAACACCGCCACATACCGTGATCTTGGTGTCCGTAAACACCACCACCTACAGTGATTTTGGTGTCCGTAAACACCACCGCCTACCATGATCTTGGTGTCCGTAAACACCACCGCCTACCGTGATCTTGGTGTCCGTAAACACCGCCTACAGTGATTTTGGTGTCCGTAAACACCACCGCCTACAGTGATCTTGATGTAAACACCACGCCTACAGTGATCTTGGTGTAAACACATCTACAGTGATCTTGGTGTAAACACCACATTTACAGTGATTTTGGTGTCCGTAAACACCACCGCCTACAGTGATCTTGGTGTCCGTAAACACCACCGCCTACAGTGATCTTGGTGTCCGTAAACACCACCACCTACAATGATCCTGGTGTCTGTGAACACCACCACCTACAGTGATCCTTGGTGTCCGAAAACATCACCATCTGCACAGGCTTTGAGACAGTGGTCACGAGGGATTGGGACCTTTGTCACCTCTCTCACGTTCACAGCATTTCCTTAGGCTCTTTCCTTTTCCCATATTTTATTCCACGCGGGTCCTGATCTGGTGAGTGGTCGTGTGGGTCATCTAAGAGTCCTCTTTTGTGGTGAGTCATCGTGTGGATCATCTGAGTCTTCACCTTAAAGCCATGTGGATCACCTGAGAGCTGCCTCCTCAAAAATGAGGCCATTGTCTGGAAAGCTGACATCAAAATATGCTCAGAACATGTAAGTATATAAGAAGTGTACAGCTGCAGTGGAAAACTGACTTCATCAAAGGCTTGGGACGTGTAAGTATACAAGAAGTGTATGCTATAGTGGAGCGACTTTATTATACATGGTTCAGGTATGGGCTGTTTAGCTAAGTCTTTGAGTAAAACAGTGTTTTTTTAATTGTAAAGACTGTGTGTGCGTGCGTGCGTGTGTGTGTGTGTATGTGTGTGTGTATGATTTGGTTTGCTTGCTGCTTACTCTGTTGAAAGAATTTCCTTCATGCTTGGAATTTATTAAGAAAAAAAAGGTTAAAAAATTATGTACTTGATAACTTTGTTTTGGAATTTATTCAGAAATGTACCGAAATCGTGTGGTTAAATTTAGTTTTGGAATTTATTCAGACACAGATGCAAACACACACACACAAACATGCACGCGCGCGCACACACACACGCAGGCAAACACATACACACACCACACACACACACACACACACACACACACACACACACACACACACACACACACACACACACACACACACACACACAAAACCAACACACACACACACGTGCACACACACGCACGCAGACTTACTGATGATGACTTTCTGCTTTTAGGGTCTGTGGGTCTGGAATCAAGGGCCAGTGACCTGACCTGACAAAGATGTGTGAGCGCAGCGTTCACGACCTGCCTTTTCTACAAGGGGAGAGCATCAGTATCAGCAAGGCCCATAACCAAGATGGTCGTCAAGGTGGACATGAGGGACGCCACACGACAAATGATCAAGGACATCATCGAAAACAACACGGCAAATCATCGAGGACAACATCGAAGACAACACGGCAAAGCATCAATGACAACCTCGAGGACACCACGGCAAATCACAGCATCGAAGATAACACGGCAAAAGTATCATTGACAACATCGAAGACAACACGGAAAATTATCGACAACATCGAGGACAGCATCGAAGACAACACGGTAAATCATCAATGACAACACCGAGGACAGCATCGAAGACAACACGGTAAATCATCAATGACAACACCGAGGACAGCATCGAAGACAACACGGTAAATCAAGGACAACATCGAAGACAGCACTACAAATAATCGAGGACAACGTCGAAGACAACACGGCAACATCGACAATATCGAAATAAACACGGCAAATCGAGGACATCAAGGACGAGGACAACAACGTGGACAACATCGAATACAGCACGGCATATCATCGAGGACAACATCGGAGACAACATCGATAACAACGAGGAGAGCATCGAAGACAACCCGGCAAATCATCGAGGACAACATCGGAGACAACATTGAGGACATCAACGAGGAGAGCATCGAGACAACACGACAAATCATCGAGGACAACATTGAGGACAACACGACAAATCATCGAGGACAACATTGAGGACAACACGACAAATCATCGAGGACAACATCAAGGACAACATTGAGGACAACGAGAACATCGAGGACAACACGGCAAATCATCGAGGACAACATCAAGGACAACATTGAGGACAACGAGAACATCGAAGACAACCCGGCAAATCATCGAGGGCAACATTGAGGACAGCGCGGCAAATCATCGAGGGCAACATTGAGGACAGCGCGGCAAATCATCGAGGACGACAATGAGGACAACAACGAGGAGAACATCGAGGACAGCATCGAGGACAACACTGCAAATCATCAATGACACCGACGACACGACAAATCATCGAGGACAACATCGACGACAACACGACAAATCATTAGTGACCACATCAAAGACAACACATCAGTGACCACATCAAAGACAACATGACAAATCATCGAGAACAACATCGAGGACAAACAAAATAAATCATCGAAGCCGACATCGCAAATCACCTAGAAAAAATCATCGAAGACAACACAGCAAATCATGAAGCCACAGAGACAGGTAAAACAAAAAAAAAAGGTTCATTACAATCTATAATCATGTAGATGTTGCAAGGTAAACAAAACAAAAGTATAGTGTAAAAGGTATGAGTGATGGAGGCGATATATTTTTTTTTTATTTCCATAGACACTTTGAAAATTTGAGGTCATTTTTTTAAAGAGAAAAACGTTTTATTATTTTTTTTAATTGAATAACGTAAAATGGCTTGCAACCTCAACCCAGTCCAGTTATATTAATTTTATTCTGAAAGAAAACTTGAGTGATACAATTCACTGAATTTTTGTTCTATGTCAATGGCATTAGCTCTTTAATTAAGAGAATCAGCATCTGTTACATAGTTAGAGATGGGAAACTTGGATGCCTTGCGTAAACATGCGCGCGCGCACACACTCGTCCGTGGGTGGTTTTAATGACTCTATTGAAATAATTAACAAAATCTTGTACTAGCATGTCAATGCCTTAAGTGGTTGTAATTTGTGCTTTTTAAATTTAAAAAAAAAAAATGATTCAAATGAAGTGATCAATTCGGAAAATGCTATCGCCCGATGTAACATGATTATGGGGTAACAATAGGGCATAGATGATTATTTTTGAGTTTTTATTTTTTTCAAAGAGTTATATCAAGTGATCATACAACTATTGTTATGCCCCTTGGTGCACGATTTGTTTTGTGAGTTTTGAAAATTTTTTTTTTAATGAATCAGATTAATAGGCTTAGACAATACCTCTAGACTGACGTAACATTTATTGTACTTAAGACACGAAATGATGCTTGAAGGTTTTTTTTGTTTTTTTTGTTTTTGTTTTCGGCTTTTTTTCCACCTCAAATTAAAAGATTGGTTAAAGGAAAACAACTCTTGTTTGAAAATGTCTCACCGAGACACGTAGAACTAGCAGTATGATGCGATTAAAAAAAATTTAAGATTTTTTTTTTAAAGAAAATACTCTGCGTAGTAGTCTGCAACGTTTTATTGGCTTTCCACTTAAAAGTAATATACACCAGAATTAATGCTCTTTGTTCATGCGTGGAAGAATGGTAATGCCTTATAGTCTAGTCCATTTTGATCGTTTTTGATGTGAAATAATGGATATTGGAAGCCAATACTCTTATCTCCATGTTTCTGCTCGAAAGACAGTAAAAGAATTACTAATTCTTTGATAATTGTTTTCATCAACCAGGATTGACATTATTTATAGTGCTTTTTTGTGAGAGTGGCATCCTTCGCTGTTAACTTAAAAAATTATCTTTCAATAGATTGGTTTAAAATGTTTGTAGGTACCACACTGTTGCGTGTAAGACCGGAAATAATTTTTTTTTTTTTTTTACACCGAGTTAAAAAGTTTTTAAACAGTTTTAAAAAAGATGAAGTGAATCAAATTTCATACGTAAGAGAAAAATACGCTAGTCTAAAACATTCCTTGTAAGACATGATAATCTGTCTTTTTTATTTATCTTTTAATGCATGACTGGGATAAACTTTTTTTTTGAAAAATACTTATCTACCCTTTGATATCCCATCAATTTTTGTAGGACTGACATTTTGAAGATTTTTTTTTGTTTTTTGTTTTTTTAAACATAGATGATGGGTGCAGATACAATGTTTGTAGTAGCAGTAATAGTAGTAGTAGTGCGAGAGAGAGAGAGAGAGAGAGAGAGAGAGAGAGAGAGAGAGAGAGAGAGAGAGAGAGAGAGAGAGAGAGAGAGAGAGAGAGGCAAGGCAAGGCAAGGCAAGGCAAGGCAAGGCAAGGCAAAATTCTTTTATTCGAGGATAATAGATAAGCACTCACGTGCTTTTTTACATCCAGTCCCCGCCCTTTTCAGGGAAAACATCAAGATAAGAAGATACTAAACAGTAAAACTATATGCAGTACCAAACAACATAAAGGAATGACATTATACATAATAAGATAATAAAAATGCACACATTCAGAAGACGAAAATCAGAAGCCACAATAAAGTGATTTTGATTATAAAAGAAAAAGAGAAGCGTTAATAGATAAAGAGCAACCAAAGAAACATAATGAAATAAACAACTTAGCAACCAAGAAAAGTCCACCCAAAAATAATTAGCTACAACATTGTTACAACTCATAACAACAAAATGAACTCAGAAGAGAGAGAGAGAGAGAGAAGGGGGGGGGGGGGGGGGGGGTACGATAGTAGAATCGAGTTTCGCAGTATTATGATCAAGGCTATGGGGTGATCTACCATTGATATATCATTCCGAAATTCACGTAGTCTAAAAAAAAAATATGGAAGTTAATTAAATGAAATGACCCGACCGTTTGGAATATTTGAAGTGAAAGATTTTTTCCGTACATTAACAAAACACGAGTGTTGTATACTCTCTACAGTTTTCTTTTATCATTTCGATAATGGAATAAGCGCTCGTGTGCTTTTATATATCCAGTCACCATGTGTATGCGGGTTTTTTTTTTGCAATTTAGACATCTCTTTGCACAGGTGAACAATGGCATACTCTTCCGAAAAGGGGGGAGCAGGGTTTTAACGTGCGCGCAAGGTGTTCTGCGAGCGGTGTGTGTGTGTGTGTGTGTGTGTGTGTGTGTGTGTGTGTGTGTGTGTGTTTTGTGTGTGTTTTGTGTATGTGTGTGTGTGAGTAGGGGGAAAGGGGGTTGTAGTGAAGAGAGGACATAACTTTTGGTAGATGTATTTTAAAGGAAACGGGTGTTGGGAGGAGGGGGTAGAATACACGTGTTTAGACAGTGGGGATAGGCGAGAAGGGGGTGATGGGGGTTAGCTGACAGTGTTTTCACAGGGTCCAGTTTCAGCATATTCTTTACAATATAATTATTACAAAAAAATCTTGCGCGGGTCATTTTGGGCATAATCCTTTTCTCCTTTTTTAAATGAAAAAAAAATGTTCAAAAATGTAAGATCTCCAATGACGTGGCTAAAAACTGGAAATTTATTATAAAAAAATCCGAACACCAGAATCAAAACTTTTGATGTTGATAGGACTCGAAATTAAAATAATTAAAAAAAAATACTTCTGCGTTCCCTGGCTATGATAAATTTTTAATCCGGTGATAAACGATGTATACCGTTGTGTCTAAAGTGTACTATAGTGTCTACCTGCTCTTGTGTCCACATGCATGCATGCAGACAGACCAGCCAACGGACTGACAACCCCTTACCCCAATCTTAACCTTTAACACTAACCCTAACCCTTTACAACTAACCTTTACAGTTACTCTAACCCTGGCCCGTCATGTGGACACAAACGGCAAGTAGATTCCTTGGTACATGCTGACACTATGGCAAAACATTTGTCTTATATGGTAGGGGGTGGTTGTAGAACTTTTTTCGTCGTTGTTACTCACTAGGACAGCAACTGTTGTCTGTCATATGAGCGAAAATGCGCTGCGCTGCCGTTTAAGCGCCTGACAAGGCAGGCCCAGCGCATATTAATTTCAACGTAGGAGAGAATCGCTATTGTCTGTCTTTATTTTTTTAATGCCAGGAAAATGGACCAAAAGGTAGAAAATAGACAAAAAGACGACAGGAAAAAAAAAGGAACAAGGCAGAGAAACGGGAGAGAAATGAGGGAATGCCTAGCCCAGATTTTCCGGATGGCGGTGATACTGTTTGTACTGACAGCCCCCCCGGGGGGTGGGGGTGGGTGATATGGAAGGAATGATTGGGGGTTGTAATTTTAAGGAAAGAAGTGCTAAGAAGGCGGGTGGGGGCATTAAGATGTTTAGGTCTGTGGGAATATGTATGAGGATTGAAGGTGTGAATGCCGATAAGGTATAGGTAGGTTGGGAGAGGGGGAGGGACACAGTTTAGGAAAAATATTTTAAAAATATCTCAAAACAAACATTTGGGGTGCAGATTTAAAAAAAATGCACAATTCCATAATCGGAAATGGCGGAGAGATGGATATGAGAGGGTAGGGGAGGGGGGGAGAGAAGGGGGGGGGGGAGTAGGGGAAGAGAAGGGGGGTGTATTATGGGACAAGGGTGTTTAAAAGGAGGGTAGAAAGTATGAAAGTATGTTTAGGTCAGTAGGAATGAAAAAAAATCTGTGTGTGTGTGTGTGTGTGTGTGTGTGTGTGTGTGTGTTGTGCTCAATTTCTTTTATTTCGAAGATAACGGAATAGGCACTCGTGCGCGGTTTTTTTTTTTTTTTTTTTTTTTTTTTTTGCATCCTGTTAACGTGTACATGTTTTCGCAAATTCTGTCATCCGTTCCCACATTCTCAAATTTTTGGACAATAATAGAATAAGCACTTGTGTGCTTTTTATTTTATTTTACATCTAGTCTCCGTGTGCACGCGATTTTGCAAATTCTATCATCCGTTCCCGCGGACAGAGTGATTTCTCAAATTTATCCCGAGGTTAATGGTATAAGCACTGTGTGCTTTTGCTTTTACATCCAATCCCCGCGTGCATACAGTTTGCAAAATTTGTCATCCATCCCCATGTCTACGGAATGATCTATCACTGGTATTTGAGTATCTGTTCATTAGATATATCGTGAAACCAGCAGAGAGGAGAGAGAGAGAGAGAGAGAGAGAGAGAGAGAGAGAGAGAGAGAGAGAGAGAGAGAGAGAGAGAGAGAGTGTCATGGAATTAATGGTGTGTATTTTTTTTTTTTTTACTCAGTATATATTTTTGTTTTTTATGAGGTTGAATGCAAGAAATACAATAGTTTATTTTCGTCGTTGTTTTTAAAAGAAATTGAATGCAAGAAACAAATGAGTATATTTTTGGCCTTTAAAAAAAATTAGATTGAATGTCAAAAATACAAAAGTGCATTTTTCGATTTATAAGATCAAATTTCGAGAAATACAATAGTGTATTTTCATTAAAAAAAAAAAGACTGAATGCAAGAAATACACCAGCATACTTTTTTGTTTTTATGAGATTGAGTGCAAGAAATACAATAGTTATTATTATTATTTTTTTTAAAGGATTGAATGCAAGAAGTACAACAGTAATTTTCTTGCTTTTATATTACATTGAATGAAACCAATCCAATAGTGTATTTTTTATATAAGATAGAATACAAGAAATACAATAGAAGGCCTACATTTTTTTTAGATGGAATGCAAGATATGCAATCTAATTGTTCCGTTTTTTTTTTAAATGTTGGCAAGAGTTTGGTTTCATGAAATCAGTTTTCAACTATCTAGTCCTGCGATAGCCTTTGATATTGGCAGGGATGCCTTTCTTTTTTTTTCTTTTAATTTTTTTTTTTTAAATGGCATCTAATGTAAAAGAGAAGAAAACGAACGAGGTTCTATGCTTACCTTTGCATTGAAATAACGTTAGTGTGTATTGGTGGCAGATCTATTTATTGATTTTTCGCTAGAAGATCAATAACAGATTTTACACCAATACCACTTAACGAAAAATTAATGAATCTGAAAGATTTCATGCTATAGTCTCTAGTAGTCCGTTAGGTGTGTGTGTGTGTGTGTGTGTGTGTGTGTGTGTGTGTGTGTGTGTGTGTGTGTGTGTGTGTGTGTGTGTGTGGTGGGGGGTGTTGTTTTTTTGTTTTTTTTTAATTGTCGAACCAAATATCATTACAAAAATGAAATCTAGTCGAGTACTGGCCTTTGACAAAGACAGGAATCGGAATAAGAAATTATTTATTACCAAATTCGTTTTTAAGTTACAGCAATTCAAGTTCTCTCTGTGTGTGGTTTTAAAAAAATCTCTGTAAAATTGCTGGATTTGCCATATATTTTTTTAAATAGAGGAGGATGAGAAAGTTTTGAAAATGTCACTTTAAAATTGCAAATGCTTTATTAAGAAAATTATATTGTATACTTTTAACAACCTTTTACATTTGTTGTTAACTGTTTCTTTGCCTACAAAATGTTGATTTTACTCCCATGAAGTGCTAGATTGGAAATCCGATTTTTCAGTAGCATGTTAAGATTTTTTGTTTGTTTGGGGTTTTTTTGTGCTTGTGGGTTGCAAGTATTATCAGCGGTTTCCTTGCTGTATTAGTACCCTCCTTTACAACCCCCCCCCCCAAAAAAAAAAAAAAAGAGAGATAAAACTTTACTTTTTGACTCGTGCCCAGTTAAACTTTTTCTAGACTCTCAACTGTAAAATGTTTAATGTTTGATGGTATGGATAAAACTGCCACGCAACTGAATTACTGTTGTCATAATTATGTGAGATAAAACCCAAACTTGTCCATCTAAATGACTGTAGAAAATGTTGCCCTTTTTAATTTTTTAGAGTACCAACAAGATAATTTTGTTTGTAACAGACAGTGCTTCCATTTTCTCCGTATTTTATTACACCTGTACACAAAATTGATAAAAAAAGTTTATTAAGTTTAGAAATGAAGTGGCGAGCACACACCGCTGACACTTGACTACCCAACTGACTCGAGAAAAATACAGGTTTTGTACAACTCCCTCTTTTTTTTTTTCTTAAACTTACACGATGATGTAGTGCACTTATTTGTTCGGGATGTTTTCAGGTTGTAAAGATATGGCTGGAATTAAGCTTTTCGTCACTTGTATTTTTAAAAAGCAGATGTGAATGAACACGTTATTGTGGTCCGAGATGTCAGATGATGATGTGAGAATTGGCAAGCAAACAAAAAAATGTCAGGGGTTGGTCATTGTGTCACTGCTGGTCAGAGCACTGGGAAAAGCCTACCTCCCCCTTCAGCCAAAAAACAGAAGCTGGAGTTAGGGTTGAGTAGCCGGCTCGCAGCTTTAGCAAAGTTTTTTTTTTTTAATCGGAATGAATGGAAAATATTGTCAAAACTTTTTTTTTTTTTTGCTGCCTCAACTTCTGTAACGTCCCGTCCTGCTGTTCCCAAACCGATTTCAATCTCCCCTCTTTTCATCCGTAAAGTGGATGAAGCTCGACTGTGGGGTCCCAGTTTCCCCACTGAGCCCACAGCACACCCACTCTGGGTAGGAGCCGGCCGGAGTCCGAAAAATCTCCGACTCTTATGGGATTCGAACCCACGACCTTCCAGTCCGAAATCTAAGGCATTAAACACTGCGTAATGGCGGCTAGTATATTATGAAAACTTGATGAAAAGTACTACAAATGGAGAAATAAAAGCAAAAAATAAATAAGGAAATTTGA
>CM060331.1:15514395-15516895 GCA_030674155.1 Stramonita haemastoma | reverse complement strand
ACAATGATGGCAACCAAGTGATGAATGTCTCTTTCGCTTCTCTGCTGTACGTCATAAGTGTCCGTGATAATTACGTCAGCGATTACGTAACTGTCTGAATTACTGCCGACAGCCTGTAATGAAGGAAACATTTTGAACTCAGATTGCTTGTTTGTTTGAATCTGTGTGGGTTTCTTCTTCTAATTGCTGTTGTTGTTATTGTTGTTGTTGTTGTTGTTGTTTGGTTTCGTTAAAGGTATTTTGTTGTTGTTGTTGTGATGTTGTTGGTATTTTTAAGAACAGCACTTTTTCTGGTAGATTTAATGTCAATGTACATGATGTTTTTTGTGAAGAAAAAAGACAGTCGACTAAGCAAACAGCCAAATCACCACCATCCAACATCCAAGCAACCAACCAATTCACTTGCCAACGAAGCAAGCAAGCAGCCAATCCTCTGAGCAAAGAACCAAGCAAGCAACCAACCTACCAAGCAACTAATGAACCAACCAACCAACCAACCAACCAACCAAAGAAGGATAATTTTAGATCTGCACTCAGTCGATGAAGTGTCTCGAAATAAGGGTACCTTTGTGTTTGAAAACCTGGTCAATTTGTTTTTTTCCTTTACTAGTTCAAGTCATTCATCTAGATACTCGTGCTAAAAAGCTGTCAAGCAAAAAAACCCAAAACAACTTGGTTCTCTCTCTCTCTCTCTCTTCTCTCTCTCTCTCTCTCTCTCTCTCTCTCTCTCTCTCTCTCTCTCTAGGACGGATAGCCGAGTGGTCAGATCATTGCGCATTGCGCAATTTGACGACCCGGGTTCGATTTCGGTCGAAGAGATTTTTCTCCTGGAGTTAACATCAATGCTGACTCCACTCTCCCCCAAAGTCCTTCGGATGAGACTTTAAACCGAGGCCCCGTGTGCGAACACCCGCAGAACATCTTGCGCAAACGTTAAATCCTGTTCCGCTTTTCGTATGAGTAGGCCATCGTGTGCCGGTGGGAACAGATGACGTTTACAAAACTTCATACACACGGGGACTGGATGTAAAAATGCACAAGAGTGCTTATGCCATTATCCTCGATATAAAAATATGAATAAAATAAAACAAAATAAAATAAAATCTCCTCTCTCTCTCTCTCTCTCTCTCTCTCTCTCTCTCTCTCTCTCTCTCTCTCTCTCTCTCTCTCTCTCTCTCTCTCTCTCTCTCTTCTGTCTGTCTGTCTGTCTGTCTGTCTGTCTGTCTGTCTGTCTGTCTGTCTGTCTCTATCTCCCTCTCTCTGGGTGCGCGCGCTCTCCCCTCACAGAAACAAAGCGGCTACACAAACAACAAAGCAAGCATGTGTGTGTGTGTGTGTGTGTGTGTGTGTGTGTGTGTGTGTGTGTGTGTGTGTGTGTGTGTGTGTGTGTGTGTGTGTGTGTGTGTGTGTGTGTGTATGTATGTATACATGTATCCTTCCTTCCGCAGAAGCAGCAAAGCAACAAGAGGCAGTGGGAGACTGTAACAGCCTGCATGTACACATAACATGCTACATGTATACATACAGTGGGCCTATAAACAGGAACATATTAAATCCATGTCAGCCGGCATTTGACATTATGGCAGTGACGCCGTTTTCTCCCATCAACCTTTCTCTGCTGCTTGCCTATCAAGCCATACATACAGTCATCAAGCGAACTGGCGCCACTACGCTGTGGCTTTCAAAGAAGCTGCACCCCCTGTGTGCACCTGTGTAAACACACAGACACACACGCGCGCACGCGCACGCTCGCGTGTGCACATACACACACACTGACACAGACACACGCATACACGCATACATACATACACACACAATTACATACACACACATACACATGCATATATACATACATACACACAAACACAAACACACACACACACACACACACACACACACACACACACACACACACACACACAGTCCTTGGGATGAGATCTAAACCGAGACCCCGTGTGCGAACGCACGCAGAACATCTTGCGCACACGTTAAATCCTGTTCCACTTTTCGTAAGAGTAGGCCATCGTGTGCCGGTGGGAACAGATGACAAGATTTACATAACTGCATACATACGGGGACTGGATGTAAAAAGTACATGAGTGCTTATTCCATTATCCTAGATATACGCTATATAAGTTCCATTTATTATTATTATTATTATTATTATTATTATTATTATTATTATTATTATTATTATTATTATTATTATTATATAAAAGAATTAATAAATAAAAATACATACATACATACATACATACATACATACATACATACATACATACATACATACATACATACACATAGGCGCGCGCGTGCGCGCGCGCACACACACACACACACACACACACACACAACACACACACACACACACACACACACACACACAACACAACACAAACAGACACACACACACAGAAATACACACACGTGTGTGCTCACAAAGAGAACACACACACACACAAACACACAAACACACTTGCACACTCACACACACACACAC
>CM060331.1:15504395-15506895 GCA_030674155.1 Stramonita haemastoma | reverse complement strand
TGTGTGCTCAGCTTTTTGAGAATCCTGTCTGAAAAAGGTGAGTACAGGGTCTGATCAATAAAATTAATGTTTATGTTTTTTCTTTTTTTTCTTTTTTTTGGGGGGAGGGGGGTCAAAGTCTACCCCCCTGATGTTTTTATGGTTGGTGGAAGAAGAGGAAGATAGTAGTAGCACTAGCTCTCCAAACCAGATTTACTGCTTAATCAAAATCGTGACGGTTGATTTTACTCACATTACAGCAATGATACTTCCCTTGCAAATAGTTCCCTTGCGATATTACTAGTTAGTGGGTAGGTTAAATAGACGATCAGAACAACCTGATTTTAAGAGAGGCAGAAACCGAGAGAGGAATAACGAGAACTGGTTGTCAGGTCCTCAGGGGTGCCCCCACGGTCGCCAGACTAAGGGACAGATAGATAGACAGACAACCTGATTCAGGCACAATCATTACATTGTTAGTAATCATTTGGGGGGAAAAAAGGAAAAATCTGCACCAGCATGAGAAAAGTCATGAATGTCACACTTGTTTCCTCTGTATATATAGAATTCTACTAGAAATTACTCTTCTCTTGTCGTTGGATCTTTAACACACACTGATTGCATGCAGTTCATGGATTCTCCTTTTATCTTCTCACACTAAAGATTAAAACTCTGCAGCTCATGATAAAGAGAACAAATCTACAACAAATTCAAACTGAGGACATTTTGCTACCAGTAACCCATAACCTCTGTACTCGTCTGGGGAGCAAGATGTCACAGACCTCAGCTTCTGTAGGAGCCAGCATACTGAGGGCGGCACCCATCTCCTCTCCCTCGCTGTTTTACCTTCCCTGACCCTTAAGAGGGCAGGTACCCATTTACATCTGGGTGAACTGGGGTATCGTACTGAAGCCAAGGCACTCATGCGATCACTCATTTACGATTTATTCCATTGGAATGTTAGTTTTGAACACAGAACACAATCAAGCATTCAGACTGAGACGTAAGGATACAAGCCTTTTTAAAGTCGACTTTCAACTCCCATTTCCACGGCACAGCTAACACTAACAAGAACTGCTTAGTCTTTAATATTGACAATACTGCATACACACGGGGACTGGATGTAAAAAAGCACACGAGTGCTTATCCCATAATCCTCGATATAAAAGAATAAAAAATGAATAAAAAATAAAAACACACTGGGGGGGGGGGGGGGGGGGGGGGGGGATAGCCTAGCGGTCAGAACATTGTGCTTGCAATTTGACGACCTGGGTTCGATTCCCGTTCGAGGGGATATTTCCCTGGAGTTAACATCAGTCCTGACTCCACTATCTCAAAAAGTCCTTAGGATGAGACTGTAAACCGGGCCCGTGTGCGAACGCACGCAGAACATCTTGCGCACACGTTACACCCTGTTCCACTTTTCGTAAGAGTAAGCCATTGTGTGCCAGTGGGAACATATGACAAGATTTACAAAACTGCATACACACGGGGACTGGATGTAAAAAAAGCACATGAGTACTTATTCCATTATCCTTGATATAAAAGAATAAATAGATAAAGCACCCCACACACACACACACACACACACACACACACCACACACACACACACACACACACACACACACACACACACTTACTACTGTTTTGGGGGCATTCAGCATGCATTATTTTTTCTTAGTTGATAGCTCCAGCCCATGTGTGTGTGTTTGAGTGTGTGCCTTTTTATGCACCTTAAGTACTAGATCTATTGTAAGAAAAAGCACTGTCCCTTCTTACAAACCTTCTTACACATAAAGGCAGACTCCTCTGTAGTCAGCTGAGGTTACTCAACATCCAGGATGTGCTACAGTGAGAAGTCCCTTCAAATCATGGGGTTGCTATGCAGCCACAACATATGAAAAGAGCGTTAGTGTTTCACGCAAGGCAAATGGAGAGGTTTAGTTCCTATCCAGACACCATGGGTGTCTGTACGCCCAGGAGGTACGGTGGTGTGTAATGCCTACCTTAAAAACCATGGGTGTCTGTACACCCAGGAGGTACGGTGATGTGTCATACTTACCTTAAAACCATGGGTGGCTGAAAACCCAGGATGGTACAGTGGTACTGGTGTGTTATGCCTACCTTAAAACCATGGGTACTTGTATACCCATGAGGTACGGTGGTGGGTTATGCCTTCCCTAAAAATCCATGGGTGGCTGTACACCCAGGAGGTACTGTAGGGTGTAATGCCTTCCTTAAAACCATGGGTACCTGTGTACCTATGAGGTACGGTGGTGGTTTATGCTTTCCCTAAAAATCCATGGATGGCTGTATACCTATGAGGTACTCTAGGGTGTTATGCCTTCCTTAGATTAAAAAAAAATTGTTTTTTTAGAGAAGACCCTCCATTTAATAACACAAGAGAAGGAAATGACGTCAGTTGTCAGGAATGCTGCATGTCATAATTTAGACAGAGAGGACGGATGGATCACTCTTTCTGTGCTAGGCCTACTAACTACGTGTGTGTGGTATACAGA
>CM060331.1:15491895-15499395 GCA_030674155.1 Stramonita haemastoma | reverse complement strand
GTGTGTGTGTGTGTGTGTGTGTGTGTGTGTGTGTGTGCGCGCGAGCGTGCGTGCGTGCGCGCGTGCGTGTGTGTGCGTACGTGCGTGTGTACAAGTGTGCGTGCATGCGCGCACGTACATGTGTGTATGTGCATTTGCTTGCGCTTGTGCGCACGTATACTTGCACTCGCAAATAATATATCTATTAGTGTGTGTTCTTCATATAAATTCCTCGTGTGTGCATACTCTTATATGTTCTCGAAGATGACAAGGCCTGTTCTAGTTTTTCAACCATTCCACAAAACTCAGACCACTTAAAAGATAAAGAGAACTGCATTAAAACATTAAAAAAAATAAAGAGAAAAAACACAACTATCATACTTATTATTGTGCAGGGCGCATACATTATTGTGTTGACGTTTTCAAAACGGGTGCACTGCGGGAACCGACCTCTCTGGCGTCTGTTTGTATTGGCTCTGTGTCTTTCTGCACGGGTTTGTGGAGTGTTGCACTAGGACTAGAGGGTACGGAGAGGATGTATTGCTGCAGAGTCGAGATGGTGAGGGAATTTTACCCCGACATCAACATTAGGGGATTGAAATTCAAATTAAAAGTCAAAATACTTTATTATCTCTAAAACAGAGAAATTCCGGACGGGATAGCTCAGTGACCAGAGCACTCGCTTTTCCTCAAGCTAAGGTTTCAATTATGCAGCATCGAGCGTGGTTACCAAGTGGGATGGATGACCGTTTGCGCGCATTGGCTTCAGTACAGTTCACCCAGCTGTAAATGGGTACCTGCCCTCTTTAGGGTCAAGGAAGGTGAAGCAGCGAGTGAGAGGAGATGGGCGCCGCCCTAAATATGCTGGCCCCATGAGAAGCTGAGGTCTCAGACGCCTTGCTTTCCTACGACCACACAGGTTATGGGACACCTTTACCTTTATCAACAGTGGTTTTGTTGTTGTTGTTTGTTTTGGTTGTTGCTGTCGTTTGCTTGTTTTGTTGTTGTTGTTGTTGTTGTTGTTTGGCGTTCTCCAGCCTAACATTTCGGTGGTCACTCAGAATATGTATTCTGTTTAAACTTATAACACCTAAGAATAATTGTTAGACTGTAAATACATTAGAATTCTACTTTATAGCTTAGTCTTTAGTGATCGACTATGACTCTCTGACTACAACAATCAATAATAATAATAATATAATAATAATAATAAAGAAAATATAACAGGTGAATTTTATAATAGATGGAATATGTATATCATGACTAGGACGCATTGACTTGCTCAGCCCTTATGTGCTGCAGCCCTGAGGGCTAGGTGGCCTTTGGAGAACATCCCCAAATCGCTGATTGTCCTTATGCCCACTTGACTGAGAGAGTGGTGATGTACGTGGGCAAGGCATCTCCACTATAATCAAATTTCTGCCCAATTTCCGAAACAGCAAGCTGCCTCCTTTGCAATTTGGAGGTCATCGTGGAACACGACGGACAAACATGCATCTTTTAGGGCAAGGTTCAAGTAGCAGTTTTAAACACCGGAATCGCGTGTGTGTGTGTGTGTGTGTGTGTGTGTGTGTGTGTGTGTGTGTGTGTGTGTGTGTGTGTGTGTGTGTGTTGTGTGCGTGTGCGTGCGTGCGTGCGTGGGGAGTGCATATGTGCGTGCGTGTGTGTGTGTGTGTGTGTGCATGCATGAGGTGTGTGTGTGTATTTGTCTGTCTGTCTGTCTCTGTCTCTCTAACTCTCTGTCTGTCTGTCTCTCTCTAACTATCCTGTTCCCTTTCGTAAGGTACCATCGTCTGTCGTGGGACAGATGACAATTTCAAAACTGTACACACGGGACCGGATAAAAAGCACATGTTCTTATTCTGTTATCTCATAAAGATAAATAAATAAAATAAATAATAAATAACCCCCTCTACTCTCCCCGTCTCTTGTCTCTTATCTCATCATCATCATCATCATCATCACATCATCACAATCATCACCACCACCACCACCACACCACCACCACCACCATCACCACCACCACCACCGCCACCATCATCATCACCATTGCCACCACCACACAACCCCACCATCACATCATCATCATCATCATCATCATCATCATCATCATCATCATCATCATCATCATCATCATCATCATCAGTTTGGGTTGTCCAGCAGCAGGTCAAATCAAGCAAAATATACACCACAGTACAACGATAGTAGCTAGATTTATTTAGCCTGTATTTACTGTTGGTGACCATTTAACCTTAACCCTCTTGCATTCGGATTCTCTGAACACAAATTAATTGCCTATAGACTTTGCATCCCATCACAAAATCAGGTCAGGCACACATGCTCGCTCGCCTTTTCCTCCTTCTAAGTACATACCAGCAGCTATAATTACTTCCAGACTCTCAGCAGGGTTTCTACCTCTAGTTCGAGAGAGCTTTGACATGTGGTAGCAATTAGCCTAGTGATGGTCACAGCGTGATGGAAATCTACTGTGTGTAAATCCCGGCAAATCCCGGTTCGGGATTCAGGGGGGGTAATTATTAAATCCCGGCAAATCCCGGTCCCGGACTAAGAGGGTTAAGTCGCGTGCAGCCTAACTCTTTATTGGTATAAATAGCTTTTAGAATAAGGACTAACATGATATCCTAGCGTCACAGCCCTTGTAGCTAATGAATCTCATGACAAATGACCTTTTTATTAACTTATTATCTCCTATTAGTTTGCCAACCCTCGTTATGTGTGGGCCGTGGCCTTTGTGTGAATAAATCATTAATTGAGTTTTCTGTCCGTGTCTTTGTCTCTGTGTTTCTCCCCTTTCTCCCTTCCCCCCTCTCTCTGTGACTCTCTCTCTCTCTCTCTCCGCCACCCCCCTCCTCTCTCTCTCTCTCTGTCTGTGACTCTCTCTTTCTGTGACTCTCTCTCTCTGTGACTCTCTCTCTCCTCCTCTCTCTCTCTTCTCTCTCTCACTTCTCTCTGTCTCTTCTCTCCTCGTCTCCCCTTCTCTCTCTCTCTCGCCTCTCTCTCTCTCTCACTTACTCACCGTCCCTCTGTCTAACCCTCTGCCTCTGTCCCACTTCTCACTCTCATAACATTCATACACCCAACCACACCTACACACACAAACCACACACACACACACACACACACAACACACACACACACACACACATCACACCTAATAAGCTGCTAACCCACATTACTTTTATTGCCATGTTGTATTATAAGGGCAATTTTTTGAAATGAATAACCTGCTTAATAATTATGACATTCAGTCAGGAACAAGGCAGTAGTTGCAAGAAATACACTGGAAAAGCGGACTAAAAAGCCAAGTGTTACTAGTGGATATATAACCTCATATATTTATTTGTTCATTTATTCATTTATTTATTTATTTATTTTTATTTATTTATTCATTTATTTATTTATTTATTTATTTTTTATTCTTTTATATCGAGGATAAAGGAATAAGCGCTCATGTGCATTTTTTACATCCAGTCTCTGTGTGTATGCAGTTTTGTAAATCCTGTCATCTGTTCCCACAGACACACAATGGCCTACTCTTACGAAAAGTGGAACAGGATTTAACGTGTGCGCAAGATGTTCTGCGTGCGTTCCATACGGGGCCTCGGTGTAAGTGTCATCCGAAGACTTTTGGGGAGAGGGGATTCAACACTGATGTTAACTCCAGGGGGAAAAATCCGGCCCCTCGAACGGGAATCGAACCCGGTGGTCAAATTACGAGCGCAATGTTCTGACCACTAAACTATCCCGTCACCCCTGCTTAGTTAGTTATTAGTTAGTAGTTAGTTAGTTAGTTAGTTTTAGTTAGTTAGTTAGTTAGTATTAGTGGGAGAGTGAGTTAGTGAAGTGAGTGAGTGAGCTAGTTAGCTAGTTAGTTACTTAAGTTACTTAGTCAGTCAGTCAGTCAGTCAGTTTGTTTGTGAGTGAGTCGAGTGAGTAGGTCAGTAGTCAGTGAGTGAGTGCAGTGACTGTAGTGTCAGTGTTAGTCAGTGAGTGAATGAGTGAGTGAGTGAGTAAGTTAGCTAATTAGTGAGTGAGTGAGTGAGTGAGTGAGTATAGATAGTTAGTTGGTTAGTTATTCAGTGAATGAGTTCGTTAGCCCCCACACTGGTACTGCTGACAGACAAATGAGGGGCTGCCTGTGATTACAGGTGTCATTATTAATTTTTGGCTCCCTGATTGCTCTGTAGCCCTCGTGGTCTTCAAAGGGGGATGGTTGCTGAGAACCCTGTACTGTGACAGTTTAAGGGCAGGGGCTTGAGAGTGTGTGTGCAATGAGGGGGTTGGGGGAGGGCGGGGGAGGGGAGTGGGGAGGGGGTTATGACATGGGTGGGTGGGTGGGTGTACTTAGCGTGGTTGTTTGCGTTGCACTGCCTTCCATGTTATTTATGCTGTGTGTTTGAGAGTGTAATTATAGTCTTGTAGTGTGTGCGTTTGTTGTGTGTGTGTGTGTGTGTGTGTGTGTGTGTGTGTGTGTGTGTGTGTGTGTGTGTGTGTGTGAGTGTGTGTGTGTAGTGTGAGAGAGAGAGAGAGAGAGAGAGAGAGAGAGAGAGAGAGAGAGAGAGAGAGAGAGAGAGAGAGAGAGAGAGAGAGAGAGAGAGAGAGAGAGAGAGAGATGAATTGAATTGAATTGAATTGAATTGAATTGAATAATTCTTATTTTTCCAAGGTAACAGAGAAAGCATTTACATACTTTTTTTTCATCCGGCCCTTGCCCTGATTAGGAATAGAAGAAACAAAAAAGAAAAAAAAGAAAAATAAGAGACCCTACTAAAACAGGACAAAGCCAAAAAGCAAAGATAAAACAGAAAGCAACAACAACAACAGAGAGAGAGAGAGAGAGAGAGAGAGAGAGGAGAGAGAGAGAGAGAGAGAGAGAGAGAGGAGAGAGAGAGAGAGAGGAGAGAGAGAGAGAGAGACACACACACAGACACACAGACACACAGACAGAAACACAAAGATAGAAAGACAGAGAAAAAGACACACACAGACACATAAAGAGACACACACAGAGAGACACAGAGATAGAATCAATATTTTCTTTCGAATAAACGCACAGAGTTCTACATCAAAGTAATAAAACACACTTAACATCTTTCAGGCTATCAACTATCAATTTAAAACCACGTTTATGATTTTTTTGTCTGAAAATCTAGATCTAGACAGGGAACCGGTTTCTCTGTTCCTCATAACTTATACATGATTTTTTCCCTCATGTGAAATCTAATAATTATTTTCTCAGCGACGATAGCATTTATACTTCTGGTTCTTTTCCTATCTCAGATAGCAACTATATATTGAACAATCTAGACAACCTGCCAAAGAGTTTAACCTCTATGTGTGTTGTGTGTGTGTGTGTGCGTGCGTGCGTGCGTGCGTGCGTGCGTGCGTGTGTTGTGTGTGTGTGCATTGACTTCGTTAACAATCTAAATCGTTGTTGGCTGCGTGCGCAAGAATTGGTTGAATGCAAGCGCTTTGATTTGTTTTTTTGCAAGATATAGCGCTATATAAATTCCATTTATTATTATTATTATTATTATTATTATTATTATTATTATTATTATTATTATTATTATTATTTATTATTATTATTGATTATTATAACAAGAATCGGAAGAACTCACAGACACCTTGTCACACGCGTGCGACATCGCGTACATACGCAACATTATCTTTCACTCTGTGGACAATATCTACTTTTCTTGCAAGTGTTTCACACCCTACATAGACATAATGTTTGGTTTCAATATGCTTGCTTTCAAGCAGGACATAGCTCTTGCGCACACGTTAAATCCTGTTCCGCTTTTCGTAAGAGTAGGCCATCGTGTGCCGGTGGGAACAGATGACATTTACAAAAGTGCATACACACGGGGACTGGATGTAAAAAAGCACAAGAGTGCTTATCCCATTATCCTCGATATAACAGAATAAATCAAATAAAAAATAAATCAAATCAAATAAAAAAATCAAATCTCTGGGTATTACATTTTTTTAATCATTTTTTTTAATACTGTATCGTATATCGTTTGTGCCCAAGTATCGGTGATATTCTGGACGTAAATTTTCTAGAGGTGTCCTTGTGGTATTCTCATGATAATTATGTGGTATAAAAATGTTTCAGTTTGATGACTGTGCTTGGGTAACTCTACTGTAAAGTTCAAAAGGTTCGTGTGTTTTTGGTTGTTGTTTTTGTCATGCTAGCTATGCCTGACATTAATTTTTTTTTGTTTTGGATGAGTCTCAGAAAAGAGAGAGAGAGGGGAGAAGAGAGAGGAGAGAGAGAGAGAGAGAGAGAGAGAGAGAGAGAGAGAGAGGAGAGAGAGAGAGAGAGAGAGAGAGAGAGAGAGGAGAGAGAGAGAGAGAGAGTCATGTTAAGTCAAGTGAATTCTTTTATTTCGAGGATAATGAATAAGCACTCGTGTGCTTTTTACATCCAGTCCCCGCCCTTATGAGACAGAGAGAGAGAAGAGAGAGAGAGAGAGAGAGAGAGAGAAGAGGAGAGAGAGAGAGGAGGGAGAGAGAGAGAGAGAGGAGAGAGAGGAGAGAGAGAGAGAGAGAGAGAGAGAGAGAGAGAGAGAGAGAGAGAGAGAGAGTCAAGATTTAAAGGGCTACATTGATTTTGAAACAGAGCTTGCGATAAATAATTCAATATGACTTCGTCCACATTTTCCAGATCCTTGTAAACTGTTTTCATTGAGGTGTGCGATGAAGTTCAATAAAATTTAAAGCTTTTGACCACTCATCATTATTTGTACTGAAGTGTAAAAAAAACCCATCACCTCATAAAATATTTTCCTGTAACAGAAACCCATTACTATTTTTTTTTTCGTGAAATCCTCATCTTAAGGTTCTTGTCATTAAACATGCTTGTCCTAGTTTCGATGTAATGTTTTTTTTTCTTTCTTTTTTTCTTTTTTAATTACGTTCACAACTTATTCCCCCCACCCTCAAAGGAGAAAAAAAACAAGAAAGCAAAAAAAAAAAAAAAAAAAAAAACCACAAGAAAAAATCAAACAAACACAACTGTGTGCACAATTAGTAAACACAATACATGAAAGACATTCTGACCATCACCCCCCTCCATCACACACACGCACACGCACAGACACAGACACAGACACACACACACACCACAAACACACACACACGTACAAACACATACACACACACACCACAAACACACACACACAAACACACAACACAACCCCCCCCCCCCCCACACACACACACACCACAACCCCCCCCCCCCCACACACACACACAAACACCCCCCACCCCCACCCCACAAACACACAAACTAACAGCATACACCACCACTACAAAACCCTCCTGGAGCGATAATTTACCATTCTCTGTCAGCTGTCAGGCCCCTCAAAGACCAGCAAGCCCAGTGCTGTAACTGGACAATTTAGAACAATGGCCACAAAAAGGCCAACCAGTGTCGTTGGCTTCAAAGACAACCGGCCCTAGGAATTATTATCCCCTGCACTCTAACAAACCTTC
>CM060331.1:15484395-15486895 GCA_030674155.1 Stramonita haemastoma | reverse complement strand
AAAAAATACAATTTATTATGTACTTGTTTTACACGTAGTGTTGATGCAACCTTAAAACCGCACTGCTACATTCCTTTAACTAAATCTGCTATTATTACAATTTAATACTTTCATGAAATCTACTGTGATTATCAGCTAATATTCATTCATTAGTTTCATGCCCTAAAAATTAAGGCAACCTTAAAACATATTGTTAACATTGATGGAAGCAAACCTGCTATTCTTACTATTAGCTCTCTATCGTAAAAAAATGGTAAAGGTGTCCCATAACATATGTGGTCGTAGGGGAGCGAGGCATCAGAGACCTCAGCTTTTCTAAGGGCGAGCATATTGAGGACGGCGCTCATCTCCTCTCCCTCACTGTTTTACCTTCTCTGACACTATAAAGAGGGCAGGTACCCATTTACAACTGGGTGAACTGGAGGACTGCACTGAAGCCAGGGCGCACACACGGTCACCCATCCATTTGGTAACCATGCTAAATGCTGCTTAACATTCGCTTGGGGAGAGCGAGTGCTCTGACCACTGAGCTACCCCGTCCTAATCTCTCTATCATCTCCCTCAAATGACTGACACTCAGACCACCACTTAAGCTCTTGTGGATGAGGTAACAATTTGGCTTCAGGTTATGAACTCAGCCCCGCGACCTTTCGTTTGTTTTTTTTAGACGGGTGCATTGCCTCTTAGACTACCAAACACACACTTGATTTTCCCTGCCAACATTAAGAAAAGTAAGAGAGAGAGGACTAAGTCTACTGGCATCCGATTCCGTGGGTTGTAGTTGTTCTAAGAGCTTTACAAGAGGAATTAAGACGCAGATACGGGATACCGGGGTCGGACCTGTCAGTGTAAATAGCTCCCCCCCCCCCCCCTAACCTACACCTTCTGGAAATTCTGTGCAGGTAATTCCCCTTTTTCTATACCTCTCTTTGTTTCTGCATTGTTGCTTTTCTTCCTCTTACCTTCTTCTGGTCTATTTTCTGCCTTCTTGGACCATTCTCCTTGCCTGTTTTCCAGAGAAAGACTTAAAAAGATAACCATTCTCTCCCTGGCCAAAGTTGGATGCGCTGGGCCTGACTTGTCTGGCATTTAATGGCAGTGTAAAGCATTTTCGCTCAAATGAAAGACAACAATAGTTGCTGTGTGAACTTTCGAGAAGAGGAAGAAAAAGAAGCGGCAGTGGTTGTATGAACTCTCATGTACTATATTCTCTTTTCACAACCCCATTTGTACAGACACGTATTTCCCACCCCTCTCTGTTTGCATATCTGTCTGTCTGTCTGCCTGCCTTTGTCTGTCTGTCTGTCTGCCTGCTTGCCTGCTTGTCTGTCTGTCGGTCTGTTTGCCTGTCTGTCTCTGTCTCTCTACTCTGTGCCGGCTCCTGCATGCGCGCACGCACACACCTACGCATGTGTACAGTTACCCTCCCACACAGTCAAATACCAGTCTGGATTTCTCATTGCAATCACTTTTTTCTCTCTCTCTTTTTTATAGAGCGAAGAGGAGTGAAGGTTTCGCAAGCAGTGAAGTCAGTGTGTGGGTAGTAGTTAGTCGTAACGGCATCGTCAGTGACTGCATTTCGGGAGAGACTGCTACCTAAGGGTATATGAATGAATGGCTTGGTGTATGCCTATGCGCGCCAGCTTTTCAGCGTTCAAGACTTTTCTAATACATCAACACCACCCCAGCTTCTTGTTGGTGTTTTTTTTTGCTGTAACTGCCTGGAGGCAACAACAAAGTGAGAGGCTGTATGATCAGTGGCTTTCCCACTCATGGAATTCCTCTTTACAGCTTAGTCTTTAGTGATCGACTATCACTCTCTGACTAGGAGGCTTGACTTGCACAGTTCTTATGTGCTGCAGCCCAGGAGGGCTAGTTGGCCTTTGGAGAACATCTCCAACGCTGACTGTCCTTATGCCCTCTTGGCCAAGAGAGTGGGGATGTATTGTGGTCAAGGCATTTCCACTATAATCAAATTTGTGCCCAGTTTCCGAAACAGCAGCTGCCTCCTCTGCTGTTTTTGGAGGTCATCGTCGAACACGACGGACAAACATACAACTGCCACAGCTTGGTAGATCCTAACATTCATTGTGATCTCACCACACGTCATCATCATACCCCTCAGGCTTGTTCAGTTGCAAATGCAATTAAATTGCACTTAAAAAGAAAGAGAAATGTAGAAGGAAGAGAAGAGAGAGGAAGCGGAGGAGAAGGAGGAGGAAGTAATAGAAATAGAAGAAGATGAGATAAAGAGAAACCCTCAAAAATGTTTTTTTTAAAAATGGGAAGAGAAGACGCAAAGGAGAGAAGGATGAAGAAAAGGAGGAATAGAAAAGAGGAAGGAGGACAGCAGGGAAGAAGAGAAGGAGAAGGGGAGAAACAACAGGAGAAATAGCTGCAGTAGCAGTATCAGCATCAGTTGAAACAGCAGCAGCAGCAGCAACAGCAGCAGCAGCAGCAGCAACAGCAGCAGCAGCAACAGCCCAAAGAAGATAATGAC
>CM060331.1:15479395-15481895 GCA_030674155.1 Stramonita haemastoma | reverse complement strand
CTTACATCAACATCTTCTGCAATGGTCTTCAAAACCCTCACACGCATTAAAAATCTCATCCATCTTCCGTAAGAGACTGTGCCAAGTGTCGTTGGTGGCATAGATGAACAAAATAAACGAACAATAAAAAAAAAACCCAATAAACAATAAACACGACAAACCCACCCACCAAGCAGTCTAGACTCATAAGCGTACACAGGTAAGTTCTTCAGGTTGTGAAACACCTGCAGAATACATTTCTTGCCTGCTTTAGTGTGTATAGGAATTCTTCACCCTCTGTTAACAACACTTCCTCGAGAATCACTGAAACCAAATCCACCCCAACCTTTTTTTTTTTCTTTTTTTTTTTTTCTTGGCTTTACGATAGCTAATGCGTCATTTTGTATTATTACGTCACGATGTCTTTTTTTTTTTTCGTCAGCTGGTAGAGCTGTAAGGCACAATGACGCGTGACATGATAGACTGTTTTGTTTTTGTTTGCAAGCCTGAAAAAAAGATTAAAGATAGGCTATAACCATTCTAAATTTCGCTTGAATTTCTTAGGATAATGACCTAGTTTTCAGTTAACCAAGTTAGTGTTGACTTCACTTCTTTCCCAAATAAATATTGTGTGCTTTTATTTTTTGTGTTGTTGTTTTTATTTTTCATTCCTCGGTAGAGCCCGACGTTCACCAATGGTGAGACTTGCGTATAGCGATCGTCCTCCCCCCCCCCCCCTCGAACTCATTAAGGTAACCTCATTCCAACATCAGGGATAACTTGTGTATAATAGGAGTTGTAACTTATTTATTTATAACCACTTTGTGTCACAGCAGATATCACTGCCGAAATTCGGGCTGCTCTCCCCATGGAGAGCGCTCACCATAAGTGCAGCGCCTCCGATTTTTTTTTTTTTTCCTGTCTGCAATTGTATGAAATTTTGTTTCCTATCAAGGGCTTTTTCCCAGAATTTTTGCCAGGGAACAACACCTCTTGTTGCCGTGGGTTCTTTTACGTGCGAAAAAATAATTATGTGTAACACTCGGAACCTCGATTTATCATCTAATCCGAAAGACTCGCACCCAGACCACCACTCATGGTCTAATGGATGGGGGAAAAGTTTTGGGCCCAAACGGGATTCGAACCACCGCACATTCCGACCCGGACTTTTCACTTTCTAGGCAAGGCGCGTTACCTCCTAGACCACCGATCACCGATCCAAAAACTCTGAAGCCAGATCAGTAGGAAACTCCCAGCCCCATGGGATGCTGGGGGACTGGTAGTATAAAAAGCACCCCCACTTTTCTGGAACTTAGGAATTTATGTGCTAGAAATTCCTTACTTTTCTATCCCTCTTTTTATTTTCTGCCGTGTTCTTTTTCTTACTGTCACTCACTCTTGTTATTTTCTACCTTCTTTGATCCATTTTTCTGTCTTTTTTTTTTTCTCTCCACAAAGACTGGAAATGTAACAATTATTCTCTTCCCCAGCTAAAAGTCGGATGTGCTGGGCCTGACTTGTCAGGGCTTAAACAGCAGCGCAAAGCATAGGGAAACAAATACACTTGCATGCAGGAAAAAAGAAAAAAAAATGGTAGGCGCTGCATTTGTGGCGACGCGCTCTCCCCGGGGAGAGCAGCCCGAATTTCATGCAGAGAATCTGCTGTGACATAAAGTGGTACAAATACAAGTACAAAGCATTTTCTCTCATAATGACAGACGAATAGTTGCTGGCTGAGCTTTCGACCAAGGAGAAGAATATCAGGAAACGACATTAGGAAAAGGGTCTATCCCTACTTATTTTTTATTTCTCATCAACTCAGGATGTTGGGGATAAATGAGGAGGTGGGTTGGGGTATGGGGGATGGGGTGGGTGGGGGGTGAGTGTCGGTGTCAACATGCAGAAGACACTCCTGACCGCACTGGCTGTCAGTTCATTACCACATTCTTTTATAATCGGCGGTTGTTTTGACGTCATACAGAGTAAATATGGTGGTACAGTGTTTGAGTTGGCATGTTTTTTTTTTTCTTCTGGAACTGTTTAAAACGAAATGTTGTGTAAAGTGTGTGTGTGTGTGTGTGTGTGGGGTGTGTGTGTGTGTGTGTGTGTGTGTGTGTTTGTGTGGTGTTGTGTGTGGTGTGTGTGTGTGTGTGTGTGTGTGTGTGTTTGTTGTTTGTTGTTGTTGTTGTTGTTGTTGTTTGTTGTTGTTGTTGCTGTTCAATTTAAAGTCTACCCACACTTGGTCATATTAGACATTTAAAATAAACATAACAAAAAACCTAAACAGAAATGGAAAACACACACACACACACACACACAACAATTAAACCACAAAACACAACAATAAAATTAATATCCCATTCAAACATAAAATATTTACAAAAGACTGAGAAATAATCCTAGCTACATCAGTAGTCTAGTGGTTAGGGCGTTGGACTCGTAATCTAAAGGTTGCGGGTTCGATCCCAGCTTTCGGCTATGGCGTTGTGCCCTTGGAAAAGGCACTTTACGGCTATTTTTC
>CM060331.1:15476423-15479295 GCA_030674155.1 Stramonita haemastoma | reverse complement strand
ACCCCAAAACACAAAAAAAAAAAAACCACCCATTCAAAAAAAAAAAAAAACCCAAAAAATTTTTTTTTTAAAAACACCAAATAACCCAAAAAACACACAACAACAAAAAAACCCCTCATAAAACACATGAAATAATACACAAAAGACTTCTCCTCTTCAAAAAAAGGGCAAAGGGGATGCGCGAACAAAGGCCTCTCCTACCCCTTTGCGCGGCAATGGCGGCAAGCAGACGGGCGGGCGGGCAGACGCAGGCAAGCAGGCAGGCAGGCAGACGGGCAGGCGGGCAGGTAGTTAGGCCGAAAGGGCCTTTGTTTGGCCATTATAAAGGGACACAATAATTCATTATCAATCCGCTACCCCCCCCCGGTGCTCTGTCTGTCCATTCTACACGGGGGCCCTTTCCATCAGCTGGCCAGGGAGCCACCACTTTAAGAGCTGGTCGGGATGTGTGGCTCTATCGCGTGAGAATTCCACTGGGGGGGGGGGGGGGGTCTGTATACCACACACACGTAGTTAGTAGGCCTAGGACAAAAAGAGTGATCCATCCGTCCTCTCTGTCTAAATTATGACATGCAGCATTCCTGACAACTGACGTCATTTCCTACTTGTGTTATTGAATGGAGGGTCTTCTCTTAAAAAAAGATTTTTAAGGAAGGCATAACACCCTAGAGTACCTTATAGGTATACAGCCACCCATGGATTTTTAGGGAAAGCATAACCCACCACCGTACCTCATAGGTACACAGGTACCCATGGTTTTAAGGAAGGCATTACACCCTAGAGTACCTCATAAGTATACAGCCACCCATGGTTTTAGGGAAGGCATAACCCACAACGTACCTCCTGTCTGTACAGGCATCCATGGTATAGGGGAAGGCATAACTCACCGCGTACCTCATGGGTATACAGCCACCCATGGTTTTAAGGTAGGCATAACCCACCACCATACCTCCTGGGTGTACAGCCACCCTGGTTTTAGGGTAGGCATAAACCCACCCCCCACCCCCCCTTGGCTTCAGTACAGTACCCCAATTTCACCCAGCTATAAATGGGTACCTGCCCTCTTTAGGGTCAGGGAAGGTAAAGCAGCGAGGGAGAGGAGATGGGCGCTGCCCTCAATATGCTGGCCCCAGGAGAAGCTGAGGTCTCTGATGCCTCACTCCCCTATGACCGCCTAGGTTATGGGACACCTTTACCTTTTACCTATAACCCACCATGTACCTCCTGGGTGAACAGGCACTCATGGTTTTAGGGAAGGCATAACCCATCAACGTACCTCCTGGGCGTACAGAAACCCATGGTGTCTGGAAAAGAACTAAACCTCTCCACTTGCCTTGTGCGAAACACTAAGCTCTTTTCATATGTTGTGGCTGCATAGCAACCCCAAGGTTTGAAGGGACTTCTCACTGTGGTACATCCTGGAAGTTGAGTAGCCTCAGCTGCCTACAGAGGAGTCTGCTTTTATGTGTAAGAAGGTTTGTAAGAATGGACAATGCTTTTTCCTACAGTAGATCTAGTACTTCAGGCGCATAAAAGGCAATCACCCAGACATACACACACATGGGCTGGAGCTATCAACTAAGAAAAAATAATGCTTGCTGAATGCGACAAAAACAGTAGTGTGTTGTGTGTGTGTGTGTGTGTGTGTGTGTGTGTGTGTGTGTGTGTGTGTGTGTGTGTGTGTGTGTGTGTGTGTGTGTGTGTGTGTGCTTTATCTATTTATTCTTTTATATCAAGGATAATGAAATAAGTACTCATGCGCTTTTTTACATCCAGTCCCCGTGTGTATGCAGTTTTGTAAATCTTGTCATCTGTTCCCACTGGCACACAATGGCTCACTCTTACGAAAAGTGGAACACGGTGTAACGCGTGCGCAAGATGTTCTGCGTTCGCACACGGGCCCGGTTTACAGTCTCATCCGAAGGACTTTTGGAGATAGTGGAGTCAGCTGATGTTAACTCCAGGGGAAATATCCCCTCGAACGGGAATCGAACCCAGGTCGTCAAATTGCAAGCACAATGTTCTGACCACTAGGCTATCCCGTCCTCCGCCCCCCCCCCCCCCCCCCCCCCCCCCCGTGTGTTGTTTTTTTTGTTGGTTTTTTTCTTTTATATCGAGGATTATGGGATAAGCACTCGTGTGCTTTTTTAATCCAGTCCCCGTGTGTATACAGTACTGTCAATATTAAAGACCAAGCAGTTCTTGTTAGTGTTGGCTGTGCCGTGGAAATGGAGTTGAAGGTCGACTTTAAAAGGCTTCTATCCTTACGTCTCAGTCTGAATGCTTGATTGTGTTCTGTTAAAAACTAATATTCGAATGGAATAAATCGTAAATGGGTGATCGCATGAGTGCCTTGGCTTCAGTACGATACCCCAGTTCACCCAGATGTAAATGGGTACCTGCCCTCTTAGGGGTCAGGGAAGGTAAAACAGTGAGGGAGAGGAGATGGGTGCCGCCCTCAATATGCTGGCTCCTAGAGAAGCTGAGGTCTGTGACATCTTGCTCCCCAGACGAGTACAGAGGTTATGGGTTACTGGTAGCAAAATGTCCTCAGTTTGAATTTGTTGTAGATTTGTTTTCTTTATCATGAGCTGCAGAGTTTTAATCTTTAGGGTGAGAAGATAAAAGGAGACTCCATGAACTGCATGCAATCAGTGTGTGTTAAAGATCCAACGACAAGAGTTGAGGTATTTCTAGTAGAATTCTGTATACAGAGGAAACAAGTGTGACATTAATGACTTTTCTCATGCTGGTGCAGATTTTTCCTCCCCCCCCCCCCCCCCCAAATGATTACTAACAATGTAATGATTGTGCCTGAATCAGGTTGTCTGTCTATCTATCTGTCCCTTAGTCTGGCGACCGTGGGGGCACC
>CM060331.1:15466423-15468923 GCA_030674155.1 Stramonita haemastoma | reverse complement strand
ACCCTGGTGTCGTGTTTCTAACCATCTGCAAAGTTGGAATGCGGCTATACACCTGAATTTCTCTGTCTTTGAAATAATAAAACATTTGAATTTGAATTTAAGAGTAGGCAAAAGCGTCTGCATACGCAATCCATTAGGGTGCCTAAGAGATCTATCCGAGAGGAAAAAAAGATAATAATGGAATAAATATCAATTACAGGATGTCTTTCCCAATGCCTCATCCACGACTCCTCCAGAAGTTAACAGAGAAGTCAAGTCTATCATTCAGCAGCACGTGTAAGGAGAAAATGAAGTCTCTCACCCCCACCCGCCCCCCACCCCCCTTCTCCCACCCCCACCCCACCCCCCACCCACCCCCCTCCCTCCCTTCCTTCCTTCTTTCCTTTGCAGCTGTATGCAATGACTCAGTAGATAGGTGGCCATTAGAGAAATTGCCTCCCAAATTTATACTACCTCCCAGCTTGATTGTGTGTCTGTGTGTGTGTGTGTGTGTGTGTGTGTGCGTGCGTGCGTGCGTGTGTGTGTGTGTGTGTGTGTGTGTGTGTGTGTGTGTGTGTGTGTGTGTGTGTTGTGTGTGTGTGTTCGTGTGTGTGTGTGTGTGTCTGTGTCTGTGTGTGCTGTGTTGTTTGTGGGGGGCGGGGGGGGGGGGGAGAGTATGGGTGTTGTGTTTGTGTGTGTGATGTGTGTGTGTATGTGTTTGTGTGTGTGTTGTGTTGTTTGTTGGGGGGGGGGGGAGAGTAGGGGTGTTGTGTTTTGTGTGTGTGATGTGTGTGTGTGTGTGTGTGTGTGTGTGTGTGTGTGTGTGTTGTGTTGTGTTGTGTTGTGTTGTGTGTGTGTGTGTGTGTGTGTGTGTGTGTGTGTGTGTGTGTGTGTGTGTGTGTGTGTGTGTGTGTGTGTGTGTGTGTTGTGTTGTTTGTGTGTGTGGGCGGTGGGTGTCTGTGTGTGTGTGTGTGTGTGTTGTGTTGTGTTGTGTTGTGTGTGGTGTGTGTGTGTGTGTGTGTGTGTGTGTGTGGTGTGTGTGTGTGTGTGTGTGTGTGTGTGTGTGTGTGTATGTATTTTTATTCATTTATTTATTTAGCCTATTTGTTTATTTATTTATTTATATCAAGGATAATGGATTAAGCACTCATGTGCCTTTTTACATCCAGTCCCCGTGTGTATGCAGTTCTGTAAATCTTGTTATCTGCTCCCACCGGCACACGATAGCCTACTCTTACGAAAAGCGGAACAGGATTTAACGTGTGCGGAAGATGCTCTGCGTGCGTGCGTTCGCACACGGGACCTCGGTTTATAGTCTCATCCGAAGGACTGTGTGTGTGTGTGTGTGTGTGTGTGTGTGTGTGTGTGTGTGTGTGTGTGTGTGTGTGTGTGTGTGTGTGTGTCTGTGTCTGTGTCTGTGTCTGTGTGTCTGTCTGTCTGTCTGTCTGTCTGTCTGTGTCTGTCTGTGTCTATGTGTTTGTGTGTGTGTGTTTGTGAATGTCTGTGTGTGTATGTATGTATGTATGTATGTATGTATGTATGTATGTATGTATGTATGTATGTATGTATGTATGTATGTATGAATGTATGTATGCGCGTATGCGTGTATGCGTGTGTCTGTGTCAGTGTGTGTGTATGCGCGCACGCGAGCGTGCGCGTGCGCGCGTGTGTGTCTGTGTTTACACAGGTGCACACAGGGGGTGCAGCTTCTTTGAAAGCCACAGCGCAGTGGCGCCAGTTCGGATGACTGTAGTATGGCTTGATAGGCAAGCAGCAGAGAAAGGTTGATGGGAGAAAACGGCGTCACTGCCATAATGTCAAATGCCGGCTGACATGGATTTAATATGTTCCTGTTTATAGGCCCACTGTATGTATGTATGTATGTAGCATGTTCTGTGTGCATGCAGGCTGTTACAGTCTCCCACTGCCTCTTGTTGCTTTGCTGCTTCTGCGGAAGGAAGGATAGATGTATACGTATACATACATACTTGCTTTGTTGTTTGTTTGTGTAGCCGCTTTGTTTCAGTGAGGGGAGAGCGCGCGCACCCAGAGAGAGAGGGAGATACAGACAGACAGACAGACAGACAGACAGACAGACAGACAGACAGACAGACAGACAAGTCTTTCGGATGAGACTGTAAACCGAGGCCCCGTGTGCGAACACACGCAAAACATCTTGCGCGCACGTTAAATCCTGTACCGCTTTTCGTAAGAGTAGGCCATCGTGTGCCGGTGGGAACAGATGACAATATTTACACAACTGCATACACACGGGGACTGGATGAAAAAAAAGAACATGAGTGCTTATCCCATTATCCTCGATATAAAAGAATAATATATATATATATATATATATATATATATATAAATATATATAATTAAAACACAGAGAGAGAGACAATGACAATGACAATGACAATATTTTATTGTCTATAGCATTACAGCCCTTAGACAAGGGGGATAATCAAAAAACAAGAATGGAATCAATTATTTCACACGCACGCACGCACGCACGCACGCA
>CM060331.1:15428923-15451423 GCA_030674155.1 Stramonita haemastoma | reverse complement strand
TTTAAAGTGACATTTTCAAAACTTCCTCAACCTCCATCATTTAAAAAAAAAGCAAATCCAATCAATTTTACAGAGATTTCTTTAAAACCACACACACAGAGAACTTGAATTGCTATAACTTGAAAATGAATTTGGTAATAAATAATTTCTTATTCCGATTCCTGCCTTTGTCAAAGGCCAGTACTCGACTAGATTTCATTTTTGTAATGATATTTGGTTCGACAATTAAAAAAAAAAAAAAAACACCCCCCACCACACACACACACACACACACACACACACACACACACAAACACAAACACCTAACGGACTACTAGAGACTATAGCATGAAATCTTTCAGATACATTAATTTTTCGTTAAGTGGTATTGGTGTAAAATCTGTTATTGATCTTCTAGCGAAAAATCAATAAATAGATCTGCCACCAATACACACTGACGTTATTTCAATGCAAAGGCAAGCATAGAACCTCGTTCGTTTTCTTCTCTTTTACATTAGATGCCATTTAAAAAATTTATTAAAAAAAAAAAAGAAAAAAAAAGAAAGGCACCCCTGCCAATATCAAAGTCTATCGCAGGACTAGATAGTCGAAAACTGATTTCATGAAACCAAACTCTTGCCAACATTAAAAAAAAACGGAACAATTAGATCGCATATCTTGCATTCCATCTAATAAAATGTAGGCCTTCTATTGTATTTATTGTATTCTATCTTATATAAAAAAAATACACTATTGGATTGGTTTCATTCAATGTAATATAAAAGCAAGAAAATTACTGTTGTACTTTTTGCATTCAATCCTTTAAAAAAAAAAAAAAAAATACTGTTGTATTTCTTGCACTCGATCTCATAAAAACAAAAAAGCATGCTGGTGTATTTCTTGCATTCAGTCTAATTTTTTTTTAATGAAAATACACTATTGTATTTCTCGCATTCGATCTTATAAACAATTTCATTTAAAAACGACGAAAATATACTATTGTATTTCTTGCATTCAACCTCATAAAAAACAAATATTATACTAAGTAAAAAAAAAAATACACACCATCATTCCATCACATTTTTCTCTCTCTCTCTCTCTCTCTCTCTCTCTCTCTCTCTCTCTCTCTCTCTCTCTCTCTCTCCTCTCTCTCTCCCTCCCTCTCCCTCCCTCTCTCTCCCTCTCTCTCTCTCTCTCCTGGTTTCACGATATATCTAATGAACAGATGCTCTAATACCAGCGATATATCATTCCGTACACATGGGGATGGATGACAAAGTTTGCAAACTGTATGCACGCGGGGATTGGATGTAAAAGAAAAAGCACACAGGGCTTATTCCATTAACCTCGAGATAAACAATTTGAGAACTCTCTCTCTCTGTGTGTTGGCGGGAACGGATGATAGAATTTGCAAAGTCGCGTGCACACGGAGACTAGATATAAAAATAAAATTTAAAAAAAGCACATAAATGCTTATTCCATTATTTTAAAAAAAAAATTGAGAATGTGGGAACGGATGACAAAATTTGCGAAAACATGGACACGGAAACTGGATGTAAAAAATAAAAATAAAAAAAACCCGCGCACGAGTGCCTATTCCGTTATCTTCGAAATAATAGAAATTGAGCACGCACGCGCACACACACGCGCGCACACACACACACACACACACACACACACACACACACACACACACACACACACAATTTTTTTTCATTCCTACTGACCTAAACATAGTTTCATACTTTCTACCCTCCTTTTAAACACCCTTGTCCCATAATACATCCCCCTTTTCTTCCCCTACTCCCCCCCCCCCCTTTCTCTCCCCCTTCCCCTACCCTCTCATATCCATCTCTCCGCCATTCCCGATTATGGAATTGTGCATTTTTTAAAAATCTGCACCCCAAATGTTTGTTTTGAGATATTTTAAAAATGTTTCTCCTAAACTGTGTCCCTCCCCCTCTCCCAACCTACCTATCCCTTATCGGCATTCACACCTTCAATCCTCATACGTATTCCCACAGACCTAAACATCTTTAATGCCCACACCCGCCTTCTTAGCACTTCTTTCCTTAAAATTCCAACCCCCAATCATTTCTTCCACCACCACCACCCCACCCCCCGGGGGGGCTGTCAGTAAAAACAGTATCTCCGCCATCCGGCAAATCTGTGCTAGGCATTCCCTCATTTCTCTCCTGTTTCTGCCTTGTTCCTTTTTTTGCCTGTCGTCTTTTTGTCTATTTTCTACCTTTTGGTCCATTTTCCTGGCATTAAAAAAATAAAGACAGACAATAGCGATTCTCTCCTACGTTGAAATTAATATGCGCTGGGCCTGCCTTGTCAGGCGCTTAACGGCAGCGCAGCGCATTTTCGCTCATATCACAGACAACAGTAGTTGCTGTCTGAGTGTATAAAGACGACGAAAAAAGTTCTACAACCACCCCCAACCATTGAGGACAAATGTTTTGCCATAGTGTCAGCATGTACCAAGGAATCTACCTGCCGTTTGTGTCCACATGACGGGCCAGGGTTAGAGTAACTGTAAAGGTTAGTTGTAAAGGGTTAGGGTTAGTGTTAAAGGTTAAGATTGGGGTAAGGGGTTGTCAGTCCGTTGGCTGGTCTGCATGCATGCATGTGGACACAAGAGCAGGTAGACACTATAGTACACTTTAGACACAACGGTATATATCGTTTATCACCGGATTAAAAATTTATCATAGCCAGGGAACGCAGAAGTATTTTTTTTTAATTATTTTAATTTCGAGTCCTATCAACATCAAAAGTTTGGATTCTGGTGTTCGGATTTTTTTATAATAAATTTCCAGTTTTTAGCCACGTCATTGGAGATCTTACATTTTTGAACTTTTTTTTTCCATTTAAAAAAGGAGAAAAGGATTATGCCCAAAATAACCCGCGCAAGATTTTTTTGTAATAATTATATTGTAAAGAATATGCTGAAACTGGACCCCGTGAAAACACTGTCAGCTAACCCCCATCACCCCCTTCTCGCCTATCCCCACTGTCTAAACACGTGTATTCTACCCCCTCCTCCCAACACCCGTTTCCTTTAAAATACATCTACCAAAAGTTATGTCCTCTCTTCACTACAACCCCCTTTCCCCCTACTCACACACACACACACACAAAACACACACAAAACACACACACACACACACACACACACACACACACACACACACACACACACACCGCACGCAGAACACCTTGCGCGCATGTTAAAACCCTTTTCCCCTTTTTTCGGAAGAGTATGCCATTTGTGCACTAGCGCAAAGAGATGACTAAATTGAAAAAAAAACCCGCATACACATGGTGACTGGATATATAAAAGCACACGAGCGCTTATTCCATTATCATCGAAATGATAAAAGAAAGCTGTAGAATGTATACAACACTCGTGTTTTGTAATGTATGGAAAAATTCTTTCACTTCAACTATTCCAAAGGGTCGGGGTCATTTGATTTGATTAACTTCCATATTTTCTTTATACTACGTGCATTTCGGAATGATATATCAATGGTAGATCATCCCATAGCCTTGATCATAATACTGCGAAACTTGATTCTACTATCGTAACCCCCCTCCCCTCTCTCTCTCTCTCTCTCTCTCTCTCTCTCTCTCTCTCTCTCTCTCCTCTCTCTCTCTCTCTCACGCACTGCTATTACTACTACTACTAAAACTATTACTGTATCTGCACCCATCATCTATGTTGAAAAAAACAATCAAATCACAAAGTAAAAAAAACTACTTCAAAACATCACAAAATGTCAGTCCTATAAGGATTGATGGGGTATCAAAGGGTACACAGCGACAAGCATTTTTTAAAAAAAATTGATCGGAGTCATGAATTAAAAAAAGTAAATTTAAAAAAGACAGATCATCATGTCTTACAAGAAATGCTGAAGACTAGCGTATTTTTCTCAATGTACGAAATTTGATTCGGTTGTTTTTTAAACTGCATAAAAAAATAACTCGGTATTTATATAACAAAAATTATTTCCGATCTTCCACGCAACAATGTGGTATGTATAAACATTTTAAACCAATATATTGAAAGATATATTTTTAAGTCAACAGCAAAGGATGCCACTCTCACAAAAAGCACTATAAATCATTTCAGTCCTGGTTGATGAAAAAACTTAATTATCAAAGAATTAGTCATCCTTTTACTATCTTTCTAGCAGAAACATGAAGATAAGAGTATTGGCTTCCACTATCCATTATTTCACATCAAAAACGATCAAGATGCACTAGACTATAAGGCATTACCAGTCTTCCACGTATGAACAAAGAGCATCGATTCTGGTGTACATTACTTTTAAGTGGAAAGCCGTAAAAGGTTGAAGACTACAACACAGAGTATTTTCTTTGAAAAAAATCGAAAATCGCATCATACTGCTGGTTCTACGTGTCTCGGTGAGATGTTCAGAGAAGAGTTGCTTTCCTTTAACCAATCATTTCATTTGAGTTGGGTAAAAGGTTGAAAACAAAAATAAACAGCACCAAAAAAAGTCAAGCATAATTTCGTGTCTAATATGCAATAACCAGTTACGTCAGTCTAGAGGTATTGTCAGAGCCTATCTTTTAATCTGATTCGTTAAAAAAAAACACTTTCAAAACTCGCGAAACTAAAATCATTGATAATCCTACATGCACCAAGGGGCATAAGAGTTGTATGATCACTTGATGTAAAAAAAAAAAATTTAACTTTAAAAAATAAATCAATCAACTATCTTTGCCCTACTGTTGCCCCATAGGCATGTTATATCAGGCGATAGCATTTTCCGAATTTATCATTTCATTTGAATCATTGAAACAATTTTTTTAATGCACAAATTACAACCAGTCTTAGCGCATTCGACATGTTAGAATAAGATTTTTTTCAATTATTTCAATAAATTCATTAAAACCACACACGGACGCGTGTGTGCGCGCGCGCATGTTTACGCAAAGCATCCAAGTTTACCATCTCTAACTATGTAACAGATGCTGATTCTCTTAAAGAGAATCAGCATCTGTTACATAGAACAAAAAATCATTAAAATGTATCACTCATTTTTCTTTCAGAATAAAATTAATATAACTGGACTGGGTTGAGGTTGCAAGCCATTTTACGTTATTCAATTAAAAAAAAAAAAAAAACTTTCTCTTTAAAAAAATGACCTCAAATTTTCAAAGTGTCTATGGAAATAAATAAAAAATATCGCCTCCATCATTCATACCTTTTACACTATACTTTTGTTTTGTTTACCTTGCAACATCTACATGATTATAGATTGTAATGCACCTTCCTTTTTTTTTGTTTTACCTGTCTCTGTGGTTTCATGATTTGCTGTGTTGTCTTCGATGTTTTTTTCTAGATGATTTGCGGTGTCGGCTTCGATGATTTATTGCGTTTGTCCTCGATGTTGTTCTCGATGATTTGTCATGTTGTCTTTGATGTGGTCACTGATGTGTTGTCTTTGATGTGGTCACTGATGATTTGCCGTGTTGTCCTCGATGTTGTCCTCGATGATTTGTCGTGTCGTCGGTGTCATTGATGATTTGCAGTGTTGTTCTCAATGCTGTCCTCGATGTTCTCCTCGTTGTTGTCCTCAGTGTTGTCCTCGATGATTTGCCGTGCTGTCCTCTATGTTGCCCTCGATGATTTGCCGGGTTGTCTTCGATGTTCTCGTTGTCCTCAATGTTGTCCTTGATGTTGTCCTCGATGATTTGCCGTGTTGTCCTCGATGTTCTCGTTGTCCTCAATGTTGTCCTTGATGTTGTCCTCGATGATTTGTCGTGTTGTCCTCAATGTTGTCCTCGATGATTTGTCGTGTTGTCCTCAATGTTGTCCTCGATGATTTGTCGTGTTGTCTCGATGCTCTCCTCGTTGATGTCCTCAATGTTGTCTCCGATGTTGTCCTCGATGATTTGCCGGGTTGTCTTCGATGCTCTCCTCGTTATCAATGTTGTCTCCGATGTTGTCCTCGATGATTTGCCGTGCTGTATTCGATGTTGTCCACGTTGTTGTCCTCGTCCTTGTTGTTGTCCTCGATTTGCCGTGTTGATTTCGATATTGTCGATGTTGCCGTGTTGTCTTCGACGTTGTCCTCGATTATTTGTAGTGCTGTCTTCGATGTTGTCCTTGATTTACCGTGTTGTCTTCGATGCTGTCCTCGATGTTGTCATTGATGACTTACCGTGTTGTCTTTGATGCTGTCCTCGGTGTTGTCATTGATGATTTACCGTGTTGTCTTCGATGCTGTCCTCGATGTTGTCGATGATTTTCCGCGTTGTCTTCGATGTTGTCAATGATACTTTTGCCGTGTTATCTTCGATGTTGTGATTTGCCGTGGTGTCCTCGAGGTTGTCATCGATGCTTTGCCGTGTTGTCTTCGATGTTGTCCTCGATGATTTGCCGTGTTTTCGATGATGTCCTTGATCATTTGTCGTGTGGCGTTCCTCATGTCCACCTTGACGACTATCTTGGTTATGGGCCTTGCTGATACTGATGCTCTCCCCTTGTAGAAAAGGCAGGTCGTGAACGCTGCGCTCACACATCTTTGTCAGGTCAGGTCACTGGCCCTTGATTCCAGACCCACAGACCCTAAAAGCAGAAAGTCATCATCAGTAAGTCTGCGTGCGTGTGTGTGCGCGTGTGTGTGTTTGGTTTGTGTGTGTGTGTGTGTGTGTGTGTGTGTGTGTGTGTGTGTGCGCGCGCGCGCGTGCGTGTTTGTGTGTGTGTGTGTGTGTGTGTGTTTGCATCTGTGTCTGAATAAATTCCAAAACTAAATTTAACCACACGATTTCGGTACATTTCTGAATAAATTCCAAAACAAAGTTATCAAGTACATAATTTTTTAACCTTTTTTTTCTTAATAAATTCCAAGCATGGAGGAATTCTTTCAACACAGTAAGCAGCAAGCAAACCAAAACACACACACACACACACACACACACACACACACATCTCTCTCTCTCTCTCTCTCTCTCTCTCTCTCTCTCCTCTCTCTCTCTCTCTCTCTCTCTCTCTCTCTCTCCAATTTAAAACAAACTATATTTTACTCAAAGACTTAGCTGAACACCCCATACCTGAACCATGTATAATAAAGTCGCTCCACTACACCGATACGCTTCTTGTATACTTACACGTCCCAAGCATTTGATGAAGTCAGTTTTCCACTACAGCTGTACACTTCTTGTATACTTACATGTTCTGAGCATATTTTGATGTCAGCTTTCCAGACGATGGCCTCATATTTGAGGAGACGGCTCCCAGGTGATCCACATGATGGCTTTTTGGAGAAGACTCAGATGATCCACACGATGACTCACCACAAAAGAGGACTCTTAGATGACCCACACGACCACTCACCAGATCAGGACCCGCGTGGAATAAAATATGGGAAAAGGAAAGAGCCTAAGGAAATGCTGTGAACGTGAGAGAGGTGACAAAAGTTCCAACCCCTCGTGACCACTGTCTCAAAGTCTGTGCAGATGGTGATGTTTTCGGACACCAAGGACCATTGTTGGTGGTGGTGTTTACACCAAGATCACTACAGGTGGTGGTGTTTACACCAAGATCACTGTAGGCGGTGGTGTTTACGGACACCAGGATCACTGTAGGTGGTGGTGTTTACGGACACCAGGATCACTGTAGGTGGTGGTGTTTACGGACACCAAGATCACGGTAGGTGGTGGTGTTTACGGACACCAGGATCACTGTAGGCGGTGGTGTTTACGGACACCAGGATCACTGTAGGTGGTAGTGTTTACGGACACCAAGATCGCTGTAGGTGGTGGTGTTTACGGACACCAAGATCGCTGTAGGTGGTGGTGTTTACGGATACCAAGATCGCAGTCGGTGGTGGTGTTTATGGACACCAAGATCACGGTAGGCGGTGGTGTTTACGGACATCAGGATCACTGTCACCCGGATTGCGCTCCTGTCATCCCTTGCATTTGATTTTAGTTCCCTGTTTTTTTTATATTTCAATAGTTTTTTTTTTATTTTATATTTTATTTCCGTACATTATTTCCTATTCTATGTTTCGTTTATTGAAATGATTTAGGTTTTGTTTTATTTATTTTATTCCCTATTCTACATTTTGTTTTTCATGTTATTATTCTACTTTTATCATTTTAGCAAGGAATGAGGATGCAATCAGAAGTGTGGTGCCCAGTGATCCTTTGACGGCAGGCCACTGACCGGGCAGTCAGGCCAAAGTCCAGCAAACGAACGCGACCGGGTGAACTAAACTGGCCTCGACTTGTTTGCAGGAAAAAGCTGAAATTTACGCGTGGGCGAGGACTGCGAGAGGAGGAAGCTGGTTGTAAAAGCTTCAGGGGTGAGTGCCCCAAGACTGGGATAGGTGAAGGTGAAAGGGAGGGAAATGTGCAGGTGAGACAGGTGTCTTTTTTGTGGCTCAATTCTGTGTGATCGGGAAGCATGCTGGAAAATGAAAACGAGTGGGACAGATAGATATCCCCAGTGACAAGACCGAAGCAGTCAGATGCGCTGGTCCTGACTTGTCAGACGCGTAACGGCAGCGCGACGCGTTTTCGCTCATATGATGGACAACCGTAGTAGTAGTCTGAGCGTTCGACGCAGAAAAACAGGAAGATCCGATATTTTCCTGTAGTCCCAGATCTCGAGAAACTTTCTGGGCTTCGTTGTTTGCCGAAATCGGATGCGCAGGGCCTGACTTGTCAGGCACTTAACGGCAGCGCAGGGCAATTTTTCGCTCCTGTGACAGACAGCGCTAGTTGCTTGTGAGAGAGAGAGTTGGACGAAGCAGAAGCAGAAGCTTCGTTGCATCTCCTGTGTCTCCATTCCCTACCCTTTTGACCAACACGGAGCTAACCAGTGAGAGTCATGCGGGTCATGGATTGTGGGGTGAGGAGGTCTAAGGTTGCCGTGAAGTGTCTGAAAACAAATACAGACAGACATACAGACATGCAGACACACAGACATACACACATACATGTATTCCCTAAGTCGGAATGTGGCTGCCTGTATGGGCAAAAACGGTACCGGTCGCACACGCAAAAATCTCACCATTGGTGAACCTTGGGGCTCTAGCCCAGGAACAAAAAAAACAAAACAAACACGAATGCCCAACTATTTCTGAGGATAAACATTGTACCACACAATACATCATTTAAAACAAGAGCCAGTCATGCTGTGTGTCGGGCTCAGTCAGGTTGATATTTTGTTCTTTTATTATTATTTTTTTTTTAAACACGAAAAAAACCTTGGACATTTGAAATATTGTCAAGGAGTGAGCGAGAACGAGAGAGAGAGAGAGAGAGAGAGAGAGGAGAGAGAGAGAGAGAGAGAGAGAGGGGAGGGAGGGAGGGAGGGAGGGAGGGACGGACAGACAGACAGACAGACAGACAGACACAGACACCAAGACAGACGGACGGACGGACGGTACGGACAGACGGACGGGCGGACAGACGGACGGGCGGACAGACAGAGAGACAGTAAGTGTCAGTAAAAAATAAATAAATAAATAAAATAAATAAAAAAAAGAATGAGAAAGAGATGGACAGACAGAGATGATGCCAAGTGTATCAAGTGTATAATAAACTTCATCGTACTCACATTCAGTTGATGGTTTGAAGTCCTGCTTTTTTTTTTTTTTTTGCAGTCCCTCACTCAGTGAACACACAGCTTAATCTCTGCAGTGAAGGCAGCAGTACGCTGCAGGTCCTCCAAATCGCAATATAGCTTCTTGGTCACTGGGGTGGGGTTGGGGTCAGACCAGATGCTTCTTTCTGAGTGTCTTGTGTAGTGGAGCAGGGCTGTTGCACACCGTCTCTAGTCTGGCTGTCAGTCTAGCAAGGGCAATGTTCTGTGTGGCCTATGTGGAGTTTCATGTTCTCTCTTCAAAAGTATCGGCGTGGACTTCGTGACCCCCTAGAGAAAATGCAGGTGGCCTGTTTCTGCAGCTGTCTCACTAATGACCCGGTCAGTGCTGGACATGGCCTGTAGTGTCCCCCCCCCCCCCCCCCCCCCCCCCCCCATGCTGTCATGTCATGTCATACACGAGCACTGACATTTCCATCTGCACCTCGGGTCGTTTCAGGAGAGTAAAGTTGTTCCTTGGCTGTGGTTTCTGTGGTGGCGGCGGCGGTGGTGGTAGTGGGGGTGGGGGTGGGGGTGGGGGTGGAGGAGGTCGGCTGTTTGTCAGCCTTCTCGATGACACAAGGCTCCTCTGTGAACAAAAAACCAAAATGTAAATATTCTAGCAAGGATTAGCTAGGAGCATGCTGCCCCCAGAAAGAAAAAAATGAAAACGCTATTTTACAATAATTCAACGCGAACACATTTATTCTGTGTTACTGCTATTGCTGTGAGAATCCTTGAATGCAAAATTCTGCGATTCTTAATGTGTGTGTGTGTGTGTGTGTGTGTGTGTGTGTGTGTGTGTGTGTGTGTGTGTGTGTGTGTGTGTGTGTGTGTGTGTGTGTACGTGAGTAAGTCTTTCGTTTCTGTACTTCACAAATTATTGTGCGCTAAACCAACATGCTATTTTGTTTATTACAACAGTGTGAACTCATGTTCTCTATCACAAATCCATTTCCCTCCATATACCATAGTTACAAAAAAAAACAAATGGGGGGCACAGGATGGATTGGCCTAATGGTTAGAAAGTTAAACTAGCGATCTGATGGCCTGAGATCATACCACCACCCAGGCGCCTGTCGAGATTTTTTCCTCTGGAGTTATCAGTACCAATTCTATTCTCCCCTCAAAAAAATCATTTGGACTCCCCTCGCTGGGATTCCGGGGATCTGTCAACATAAATAGCATCCCCACCTTCCGGAAATTTTGTTCTATTTAACTCCCTCTTTTCTATCCCTCTCTGTTGCTACCTTCTTACATTTCGTCCTGTCACACCCTTTATTTTCGGCCTTCCAGGTCCATTCTCCTGCATTTTTTCAAGAAAGACTTAAAAGAAAACTATTCTCTCCAATGCCAATGTTGGAAGTACTGAGCCTAGTTTGTCAGGCGCTTCAAAACAGTGCGACGCATTTTCGCTCACATGACAGGCAGTAGTTCCAAACCACACAAACACACACACCACACACACACACACACTCCCCTGGAGTTAACATCAGTGCTGACTCCACTCTCCCCGAAAAGTCTTTTGGATGAGACTGTAAACCGAGCTTGACTAGGCTTGAAACACACAACCCCCACCCCTTCCCAAAAAGTGTCAAAACAAGTAACAAGACCCAAAAGAACACCGCAATACTGGACAAAAACAACCATCAGTTAACTGCTTACCTGTAGCCTCAGGTCAAAACTGCCCCAAAATGGCGACGCCGTGGCAAAGTGATGGTACTTTAAATTATTGTGGCTGCATACACACACACGAAGTGGTGTTAGCCCTGGTTCGATGTGGAATGAAGGGAAGCAAAGTGAGGTGAGGTGCCTGCAACACGTTCACCGCTCATCACCTGACCTGTATGTGTGGGTGAATACAGTATAGTTTAGGTTTCACGTGCATCATGGAATGAAGCGTTTGCCCTGAGGGTGATAGGATAACTTGTTGATCCCTACACTTACCGAGTTCTCTGCTGTTGCTTCCTTTCTTGACTGTGTTTCTGTTTAATTTTTTTAATAATTTATTCTTTGATTTTAAGGATAATGGAATAAAGCACCAGTTTGAGTCCCCTCCTACCCCAACTTTTGCATAGTATCAGATCCCAAAGCAGGGGGACGGGATAGCCAAGTGGTCAGAACATTGTAGCTCGCAATCTGACCACCTGGGTTCCATTCCCCTTCGAGGGGATTTTTCCCGTGGAGTTAACATCAGTGCATCTCCCCAAAAGGCCTTCGGATGAGACTATAAACCCAGGCCCCGTATTCGAACGCACGCACGCAGAACATCTTGCGCACACGTTAAATCCTGTTCCGCTTTTCGAAAGAGTAGGCCATTTTGTGCCGGTAGGAACAGATGACAAGATTTACAAAACTGCATACACACAAGGACTGGATGTAAAAAAGGACATGATTGCTTATTCCATTATCCTCAATATAAAAGAATAAATAGATAGATAACAGCACCAGGAGAGGGCTCTACTGTATGCCTACACACTTTTCTAGCATCTTTGATCTGGGTGGCCCTGTTCTTGGGGCGACATCACAGCCCTGAAGAAGATAGCTTGACTTGAATATAGCAAGTCTGTCGGAATGAACGAGGGCACAGTATACGAAACCATACATAGTATTACACACAATAATAATGCTAATAATTATACAACATGATGCACAACAGCACAGTGCAAGGCAACCACAACACACACACACACACACACACACACACACACACACACACACACACACACACACACACACACACAGAGAGAGAGAGAGAGAGAGAGAGAGAGAGAGAGAGAGAGAGAGAGAGAGAGAGAGAGAGAGAGGAGAGAGAGAGAGAACGCACACATAAGCGCGTGTTTGCATGTAAACACGTGTACACACCCCAAAGAATAAGGCACATATTGAGAAGATGGGACAAAGCGCCTGATTGAGTCCCAGCCTACCACGACTTGTATACAGTAACAGAGCCCACGGCACTAAGAGAGTACTATACCGTATGCATACACATTGTATAATCTTTTTTGATATGTGTGTGGCTGTTGTTGTGGCAAAACCACAGCCCCAAAAATGTTAGCGTGGCTTGAATATAGCAAGTCTATCCACCGAATGCTTATGACTATTTCTCCACTGTTGGGGTCATTGGGGGGTCACCCTCTAAAACTTTCCATTACACTTAAACAAAATATGTTTGAACCATTTATCATCACTCAATACATTTCACATATATCAAGGAAACAGTGCGAGCAGAAACAAGACCCAGAACAGAAAATTATGTTTATGAGAGAGAAATTTCTGGCGAAAATGGCCTAAAAATGGCGACGAAAAACCGGAACGCCTACTCGCTTCTAAAGTTCACTACTGCAAAGATCGTAACCCCTTGTCAAAAAATTCTTTCATAGAACTAAAGATTAAAGATGCATTGAAATACTCAAGTAAAGAACTGGTGTTTTTAAATAGTTTTCTTGACAAACAAAGATTGTGAATTTCGGGTTTCTACGTTACCAGCCACGTCACAGATCATGACCAACTTTTTGCTTTCAGCACCAAGTCAGCAGACGATAATTGCACAAAATTTGGTTACAAATCGATTATTTATCGAGCGAAAATTAATATCAAGCTGCAGTTTCATGCTTGAAATCAAATGAGTAAATGTAGTCTAAAAAAATCCGTTTTGCGTCACAGATCATATACACGTTACTGGCAGAATTAATGTGCTTAGCAAAAATATATCACACAGGGCAGTCCACTGTTTGCTGTTTGCCTCGATGAATTGTGGAATAGAACACGCGTCTGTGACGTTTTTCTGCGAATTTGACGGGAGAAAGTGACGTATTAGGTAAAAATGAGTGCTGTGTCACACCTTCTCTCTGCTGGAAGTGCACTGTTACTTGTGTGTGTGGAACAATAGTCTTGAGGACAAATCAGCAAAAATAGTTATTTTTGGTAAGTGTACTTCTCTGAATTTGTAATGGATTAGGCAAATAATATGTTTATGCATGTTCTTGTGTCAGTATTCTTTGTTCTGTGAGTCTGTTGTGTTGATGTGGTTGACAAAAATGAGATGTGTGGAAATGTAAAAAGGAGTCATATGAAATGAAGGTTTGCTCTCATTTCATATTTCTTTACTGGCACCATCTGTTGAACTTTTCTTTACATTATCTTGCATCTTTTATCATATTCAGCGGTTGTACATTGGCCAATAAACATAAGAAGAGAAACAAAATCAGTTTGAAGATTGTTGGGTAACGTTGCCTCCATTCAGTCTGTGACGTCGTCGGGAAAGAGCAGACAGTGACAGGAGCTGTCAACACTGACCTGTTGAACCCTTCCTCTTTCTCTACAGCCAACCATCCACGGCCACACTTCTCTTTCTCCCCCCTCCCCCCCAATTATTACCTTGTTTTCGGCAGGTGCCTGTAAGTTGTTATTGGTACCAGAGCTGTTAGCTCTTTCCAACCACCACTCCACCCATCTCTCTCTCTCTTCCCTGCCCCCCCCCCCCCCCCCCCCCCCCCCCCCCCCCCCCCCCCCCCCCCCCCCCCCCCCCTATGTCTCCACTCCCTCCCAACACACATACACACAATTCTCTGTCTCCCTCTTGTGTGTGTGTGTGTGTGTGTGTGTGTGTGTGTGTGTGTGTGTGTGTGTGTGTGTGTGTGTGTTTGTCTGTCTCTCTCTCTGTATCAGTCTGTCTGTCTCTCTCTCTGCTCACACACACACACACACACACACACACACACACACACACACACACACACACACACACACACACACACACACACACATAAAGAAGAGTTTCTCTCTCTCTCTCTCTCTCTCTCTCTCTCTCTCTCTCTCTCTCTCTCTCTCTCTCTGTCTCTCTCTCTCTCTCTCTCTCTCTTCTCTCTCTCTCTCTCTCTCTCTCTCTCTCTCTCTCTCTCTCTCTCTCTCTCTCTCTCTACACACACACACACACACACACACACACACACACACACACACACACACACACATGGGAGATTTTTAAATAGTGGACAAAACTTAAGAAGTACTAACAGGAGTGCTCTTTATCAGCTTACATTGATTTATGCTTCTTGTACTGATGCTTGTGCCTTTCTGCTGTATTGTTTTGATTGAAAACAATTTGTGTGTGTGTGTGTTGTGACACATGATTTGTACCATTAAGACTTACTTTCTAGTCTGCTCACTGTGTTGTTGTGTGTTCCCCAAGTGTAACCTTCTGGGGGTCACCCAGAGAGTGCACTCTGACTCACTCATCCCACCTGGGAATCACTGTGAGATTGAAATTGCACACTGAATGAGCAGTTTGCATGTATGACTGTTTCCATGTACCTCACCATATAAGCAGCAATACTGCAACTTCAGAGGAATTTTTCTCCTTTAATTACAGGAGAGTGCATGTTGTTATTAAGAGCTTGTCATGGCTGAAGGCAATCTCAAAACAACATTTTACAACATTACAACATTCTAGTGTAGGCCTTGGCAATTAGCTGACATCAATACCCCACACAGCTTTTGGCCTGGGCCAAACTCACTGCCTTACTAAACATAAACAAATTAAATTGTCTTTATCGATTAAAAAAAAATTCCAGTCAGTTAATTATCTTTTTATATCTGAACTACTTGTTGATTTGTCTTGATTTTATTGCTTTTGTATGATTCATGTCAGTTCACCATGTTTTATACATGAAGAAAAGTTTTGTTTTCTTTCTTTATATTTCTTTGTTTTTCTGAACCATGTACACAAACAAATGAAAATTTTTATCATAATTCTTGTTAGTTACTGTTCATGACCATGTAATCATCAATTCTGTAATAAAAGTATTGTTGTACATCAACAGTTTGCTTTGTTTTTTATTCAAATGTCATAATTGGTGTCACGTGTAATGTTACCACACAAACTTTAAAGGCCCATATCAGAGTTGTGTTTTGCACAATCTGTTTTCCATTCCATGGCTTTAATCTACATGCAATAACTAATGATGCTGAGGTATTCATTGAATACTGGTCCAGAATGTCTTGGCTGTGTGATATTGTCATGACCCCCTTGTAACATGCATTACAGTGTCACACTTATTGCCGGTACCTACTCCCATAATTAAAAAATTGTTTTTGGTTTCTTTGTGTCTAGTGGTTGGCACTAAGTAGTAACTTCACTTCTGAATACTGTTTGTTGTAAATACATGTTTTCATTTAAAGTTATAGGCACAACAGTGTCACAGTGAAATGCTGTTACATTTTTTGGAACATGTGACTGCATTTGCATATATCTGAAGATACGAACCACCTGCTGCTGTTTTGATAATGTCTACAAATCTTTAACCATTTGGCTTTTCAAAATTAACAGAATAAAGCCTTTATCACAATATTTAGAAATTGAGCCATTTTCCTGTTTTTGTTGCCAACAGTGGAGAAATAGTCTTATACAGTTTACACAACAGTACATAGTATTAATGATATATATAATATGATGTACCACAGCAGTTGAGTGGGGTCACCACCATGCACACACAGACATGAGGACCTATGCATGCCCACACATACACGCCCCCTGAATAAGGCACATTTCGAGTAGATGTGACAAATGGATGGGTTGAGTCCCTCCTACCCCAACTGTTGCACAGCAACAAAGCCAATGGCACCATAATCTAACGTCTTTCCATTTAAGTGATAGTAGATGAACCATAATAAGAGTGTTCTACTGTATGCATGCACACTTAACTAGCATCTTTGATAATGGGTGGTGCTGCTCTTGTGGCAATACCACAGCCAGAAGTGAGCAGACTGGCTTGATCATAGCAAGTCTATTGGAAAGAAAGCTGTTACTGTGTACGCGACAATACATAGTATTACACATAATGATACTGATAATATACAATATGATGTAGCCCAGCCCAATGCAGGTGCCTGCACATTGCTGTGGTGCATCATATTGTATATTATCTGTATCATTATGTGTAATACTATGTATTGTCTCAATATGCCCTTATTCTTGGGGGGTGTAGGTATACTCATATGCATGCATCTACTCGTGTTTGGTGCGTGCGTTGCTTTGTGTACGCACGTGTGGCAAGGACTCTGCACTGTATTGTGGTGCATTGTATATCATCAGTAATGCTATGTGTAATAGCATATTGTTGTGTACACTGCCTCCGCCACAAGATCAGCCCTACCCATATCAGAAAAATTGTTAAATGTGTAAACATAGAGTAGAGCACTCTCATGGTGCTATGGGCTCTGGTATTACGTAAATGTTGGGGTAAAAAGGGCCTCAAACCATCACTTTGTTGCACCTTCTGGCCTTGCAAAGTATTCCTGGGCTAAAAAGAAAGTTTACCCTGCACACTGCTGTGGTATATCATATTGTATATGGTCATTATGTTCTGGTGCATTGTATTGTATAATTATTATCATGAATTCTACTGTGTATTATTCTCTATGATGTATAAAAATAAAAGTGGACTTCGACCCATGTGATGTACCATCTCTGCACAGCTTCTTGAGTAGGTACTGCTAGCCATTTAGAATGTGTCCTCCAAACAGAGGTTGCGTAAATTCCACCGTTCACCATGAAGGCAAAGAGTATGCGATGAGTGGCTTTCGACAACCACCCAAGGAAACAGAGCATCGCACAATTCGCAGGTGTGTCCCGATTTAGTAACACAACGCTGTGACAGGGTTCTGATGCATGGGAGGTAATTTACTTACCACCCCATCACATCCACACCAGCCAACTTGTACCGCGTCCAAGGTACACTACCTGGCCAGCATAATTATTTGATGCTCGGAACCAGTAGCCTCAAACATCATCACCCTGCCGGTTGCATTGGGGAAAACATCCCACTTCTGACACCATTGTAACAGAGTGGACATTGGCCCATGTGATGTCCCATCTCTGCACAGCTTCTGGGGTGGGTACAGCTAGCCAGTTAGGACGTGACCTCTTAAAAGAGGTTGCATAAATTCTACCATTCACTATGAAGACAAAGAGTATGCAATGGAGGGCTTTCCACCACCACCCAAGGAAACAAAGCATCACAGGTGTGTCCCGATTTAGTAACACAATGCTGCACAGGGCTCTGATTGCATGGGAGGTAATCTACTTACCACCCCGTCACAACTGTACCATCTTTGGTTCCGACAAACTTGTATTTATTATATTTAAACCAGGCTGCCCGCTTCCTGGCTATGGTGTCTTCACAAGACCAGCGCCACTGCATATCAAAGATGCTAGTAAAGTATGTAGCCTATGCATACAGTAAAGCATTCTCTTGGTGCCGTGGGCTCTGTTACTGTGATAAAGTTGGGGTAGGACAGGATTCCAACTGGAATGATTGAGAGTGTGCTGACAGAGGTGGAAAGCTCTCTTTCTTTTCTGGTGTAGCCTGGCCTCAACCAGGCCCGAGAAATACAGACACCTGCAGTGTTAGCTAATTGGCGTCATACTATCAAACATGCATGTCAAAATTGTAGGACACTCTATGACTGTGTGGTCTCATATTCCCAAGCTGAGCCACAAGCACACCCAACTCTGGACAGGAGCCGGCCGGAGCCCCAACAATCCCAAGGTATTCCTCTGGTTGACTTTGAAGCCATGTTCGCGGACATCTGCTAGGCCTACATAATCCCATGTGTTGAAACATGAAAGGCAGACATATAGAGGAACGAAGATGTAACAAATAATCGTGATAACGGTAGACATGATGATTGATGATGATGATGATGATGATGATGATGATGATGATGATGATGATGATGATGATGATGATGATGATGATGGGTGGTGGAGGTGGTGGTGGTGATGGTGGTGGTGGTGGTGGTGGTGATGATGATGATGATGGTGATAGTGATGACGACTACAACGAAAATGGGGCGAAAAAGATGACGTCGACGACAAGATGAACGAAATGTCGATGATGGTGGTGGTGGTGGTAATGGTGATGATGATAAAAAGAAATGAGGACGATGAGACACTAACGATGATGATGATGGCATTTTTCATACTTTCTTCGCCCCCCACCCCCACCCCCCAAACCCTTACGTTCTCCCTCCCTTTCCACCTTCATTCCTGTTACATGGTCAAATCAATAAATCATTGATGTGAAAAAAAAACAAAGGAGAAGAGGGAAGAGAAGGGGAAAGAGAGAGGCAGAGAGAGACAGAAACAGAGAGACACAGAGAGACAGACAGTACGAGAGTAAGAGAGAGAGAGAGAGAGAGTAAGAGTGAGATAGAGACAGAGTAAGAGACAGACAGACAGACATAGACAGAGAGACAGACGGACAGAGAGAGACAGAGACAGAGAGAAGTGTTTACAGGAAGGAACTGGAGGAGGAGGAGGAGGTAGACAGAGAGACAGACGGACAGAGAGAGACAGAGACAGAGAGAAGTGTTTACAGGAAGGAACTGGAGGAGGAGGAGGAGGTAGACAGAGAGACAGACGGACAGAGAGAGACAGAGACAGAGAGAAGTGTTTACAGGAAGGAACTGGAGGAGGAGGAGGTAGACAGAGAGACAGACGGACAGAGAGAGACAGAGACAGAGAGAAGTGTCTACAGGAAGGAACAGGAGGAGGAGAAGGAAGGGTGGAGGGGGGTGAAGTGTTGACGGAGGATGAAGGGGAAAGGGGGAAACAACGGATGCAGTGAAGCGAGACTGATGAAGAGCATGGAGAGGAAGTAGAGCGCTCATTCCCTCTAATTCGTTCAGAGGGAAATCAGCGAGGAGTGGGGACTACTGCTACCCTATGCTCTTTATGGGAAGTGCGTTTACTATACTGCTAGCTATGCTCAGCTCTGGGTCTGTTCTCTGGTCTGTCCGCCTGTCTGTCTATGTTTCATCCACCTGTCTGTCTGTTTGTTTGTCTATGCGTTTCTCAGTTTGTGTGTGTGTGTGTGGTGTGTGTGTGTGTGTGTGTGTGTGTGTGTGTGTGTGGTGTGTGTGTGTGTATGTGTGTGTGTGTGTGTGTGTCTCTCTCTCTCTCTCTCTCTCTCTCTCTCCTCTCTCTCTCTCTTCTCTCTCTCTCTCTCTCTCTCTCTCTCTCTCTCTCTCACACACACACAACACAAACACACACACACACACACACACACACACACACACAACACACACACACACACACACACACACACACACACACACACACACACTGGGTCTATTCGTCTGTCCGTCTGTCTATGTTTCATCCACCTGTCTGCTTGTTTGTCTGTCTGTGTGTTTCTCAGTCTCTGTGTGTGTGTGTGTGTGTGTGTGTGTGTGTGTGTGTGTGTGTGTGTGTGTGTGTGTGTGTGTGTGTGTGTGTGTGTGTGTGGTGAATTTTGATTTGATTTGATTTGATTTGATCTCCCTCTCCTGTCCTGTTCCGCTTTTCGTAAGAGTAGGCTATCGTGTGAGGGTGGGAACAGATGACATTCACAAAACTGCATACACACGGGGACTGGATGTATTTGTATTTTGTACTTTGTACCACTTTATGTCACAGCAGATTTCTCTGCCTGAAATTCGGGCTGCTCTCCCTGGGGAGAGCACGTCGCCACAAGAGCAACGCCTACCCATTTTTTTTTCTTTTTCCTGCATGCAAGTGTATTTGTTTCCCTATCAGAGTGGCTTTTTTTCTACAGAATTTTGCCAGGGTCAACCCCCTTGTTGCCGTGTTTTCTTTTACGTGCGCTAAATATAAGTGTAAAAAAAAGCACAAGAGTGCTTATTCCATTATCCTCGATATAAAAAATAGAATAAGAATAAAAAAAAGAATCGCTGTCTCTCTTCTTCTTCTTCTTCTTCTTCTTCTTCTTCTTCTTCTTCTTCTTCTTCTTCTTCTTCTTCTTCTTCTTCTTCCTGTCTCCCCTCTATTTTCCTCTATTTAATGTATTTAACGGTAATCAGTGTATTTGTTTTGATATCAACACTGGAGTCAGTTGTGGATTATAATTATGTTTATTGAACAACACATTGATCTCTTTTCTCAATAGAATTGTAAGCAATGTATCTGTTTTGACATTAATATTCAGGTCAGTTAGGGATTATGTGATGTTGAATACACATTTATATCTATTCTTTGAATCATAAGTTGAACTCTTGTTGTTGTTGTAGTTGTTTGGTTGTTTGTTTGTTTTGGTTTTTTGGGGGGGGTTGTTTTGGGGGGTTTTTGTGTGTTTTTTTTTGGGGGGTATAAGGAAGAGGAAGGGGGTTTGGTTTTGTGTGTGTGTGTGTGGGGGGGGGGGGTTGGTTTGTTTTGTTGATAGCCTCTAATCAGGGCCAGGGCCGGATGAAAAAAAGTATGTGAATGGTTATCTGTAACCCCTGAAAAATAAAGATAATTCATTCTCCAGCCGAAAAACAAAAAAAAATCATCATCTAGAATGTCCGATGTATCGGCTTGATTTCTTTGAGTTTGAACAAAACTATCTCTGAAGTCGAACAAAATAATTATCTTGGGATATCTACTGTCGGAATGACATTTTGCGGGATGTAAATGTTGATGCACGAAACTAGACGCAAAGGAATTCTTCGTCGAGTGAGTTAGTTTGTAGGTTTCTTCAGTTAACTCCCCTGACGCAGCGGTCCTTTATGAATTTTAGTAAGAACAAAGAAGGCAACAGTGTTCTTGCTAAGGGAGGCCATTCTAAGCATGGGGCGACAATCCGTTATGAAATTTAGTAGTTTTAAAGAAGGGAGCCGTGTTTTTGTTTGTCAGGGGAGGGAATATAAAGCGTCGCACAATAGCGCAAATTGAACCGATGGATACAAGAAAGATTGTAAAAAAGAAGAAGAAATTGCATGTTTTTTTAAACTTAATCCCTAAAATATTTTTTTAATGTTTAATCGTAGATTTTCTTGGCTCGGCAGATAGAAAACCGCTGCCCACATCCCGGCACAAGAGAAACGAGAGTGAAAGAAGGCCTTGTAACTAACGCATCTTACACACCCGGCATTTAAATCTCTCCATTGACAGCATGCTTTATAAATGAATACTAAAAGCATATAGTTTCTTCAGGCTGTTGCCAATTTAGTTTTATTCTCCCAGGATATGTGGGTTGTTTTTTTGTTTTGTTGTTGGGGGGGTGGGGGGGGGGGGGGGGGGGGGTTACAAAACAAATGAGAGAATGTGTACCTGCGAAGAGCTGTTCGTTTACTCACGGTTTGTTTATTTATCCTATTAATTGTCAGATTGTTGTGGTTGTTGTTTTTCAGCTTTAATTCTTCTTGTTTTGTTGTTAGTCCCTAATCAGGGCAAGGGCCGGATGAAAAAAAAAGTATGTGAATGCTTATCTGTAACCCTTGAAAAATAAAGACCATTGATAATTAACTCTCTCTCTCTCTCTCTCTCTCTCTCTCTCTCTCTCTCTCTCTCTCTCTCTATCTCTCTCCTCTCTCCCTCTCTCTCTCTCTCTCTACTCTCTCTCTCTCTCTCTCTCTCTTCTCTCTCTCTCTCTCTCTCTCTTCCTCTCTCTCTGTGTACCCAGCTTGGTATTGTTTTTTCAAATATGAATATTATGGATACTATGCTAATGATTATTATCTTGTTTTACTGTTCTTTATGCTTCTTTACTGCTTTTACTGATGCACACTTGAAGAGGAGTTGACATATTTTAATACGTGAAATCATTATGTGGGCAAATACGTGTTCTTTAAGAAAGTTGATTGCCTGGACCTCACTGCAGTGATATTCCCGAAATATTCTTCTATTTATTGGGTAGATTTCCAGGATAACCGAAGCTCTATGTGCATCATGTCTTCAGCTCACGTGAAATATCCCAAGGCAACAAGAGATACATCGCCCTTGGTAAAAAAGTTTCGAAATGGTGACAAACTTCTTTGATATTCACACATAATATACATGCAGGCAAGGAATGGTAAACAAACTGAGAATGCTTTATAATTTTTTGGTGGCAGTTTTCTTTCTC
>CM060331.1:15422565-15428823 GCA_030674155.1 Stramonita haemastoma | reverse complement strand
CAGTATGGGAGAGAACTGTTATCTTTATAGTCTCTCTAGAAAGAAAAGGCAGGGGTATGGACCAAGAAGGCAAATAATAAACAAGGAGGCGACAAGAAGAAAAGAAACAATGCAGAAACAAAGAGTGGGATAGAAAAGAGAGAATTTCTAGCATAGAATTTCCAGAAGGTGGGGATGCTGATTATATACTGACAAGCCCAAAAAATTTTCACAGGGGTGGGGGTGGGGGGTCATGAACAAGTGAATGTATGATCTGTAAATTGAATAAGAACCTTCTCATTCAATGGTGTGTTCACAACACTGAAGATAAGAGGGGAAAGGAAACAAATTATTCATGAAAAATGGAGTAAGTTCTGAGGACATACAGTTAATATTTTTTAACATGAGAGAAATTATAGTAAACAGAGTATGTATGACAGTAAAGCCTGCCAGCCTATGGTAGTAAAGTAGATTGTTTAAAGGGTATGAATTAAAATAAATAATAGTCTGTTCAACTGTATGAGGGAGAGGAAGAGGCAGCCAGAGAAATCAATGGTCAGACAATATCAGAGAGAGGACTTGCCTTGAGGAGAATGATTTGATAAGAAAACTGAAAACCACGAGGAGTGGAAGAAGCTGGCTGCAAAATCTTCATTGGTGCCCCGACAGTCTACAAGACTACAGGATAAGTTAACGATAAAGGTATGACTGTAAATTCTGTCTGTCAGCTGCTTATAAACAGAAATTTGTACAAAAATACATCTATCCACCTTCTCTCACTCATTTCTGTTTCTTACCTCATCCCATAAAAATTTATACCCTCACCTTCCACCCTCTTTCATATCTTTACTTTATCAGCACTTTTTTTCTTAGTGGGTTAAGGTCAACCAAAGTTTAAAATTATTTTTTTTTTTCAACAAAAACCAGAAAGGAAGAAAAATGACGCACGTGCTGTTTGGGCCATAAAGAAAGTCAGCTTTAATTGATGCTGACACACTCTACCACTCCCTCTCCACCTCTCCATCCCCCCCCGCCTCCCCCTACTCCACTGCGTCCCATTTTGCCAGGTGAGAAAGGTGATCGGTTGGCACGTGCCATTACCATGGTTCGTTGGCCTCTGACTGCTTCTGACAGCAGATGGCACACCCTCCTCACTGTTGTTGGTTTTCCTCTTCACACACTGACGTCTGTGGAATCGGCTGATATCATGGAATCAGGGAAAACATGCAGTTTGCTGTTTTTGGTTGGACAGCTTGGGTGGGTGGCTGAATGAGTTTCTCTGTGTCTGTCTCTCTGTCTCTGTTTCTCTGTCTCTGTGTGTCTCTATCTCTCTGTTTCTCTCTCTCTCTGTTTCTCTCTCTCCCTCTCTCTCTTCTCTCTGTCTCTCTCTTTCTGTGTGTTGGTGTCTGTCTTTGTCTCTTAACCTTGCTTCTTCTTTCACTGTGCGCCTGTACATCCACGTGCTTGTGCGTGCGTGCGTGCGTGCGTGCGCGTGTGTGTGTGTATGACACATGTATGCTTGCATAAAGAAGTTTTGTAAAGGGAGCCTTTGATAAAACGGGACAAACTAAACAAAAAAAAATCCAAACCAGAGTAGCAACAAAATAACAACCCCAAAACTCAACAAAAACATAACCAAACAAAAGACAAACAAATAGCAAAGCAAACCCAAGCCTAGCACAAAAAAACAAGCAAAATTCATCCTTGAGAAGAGTAAACAAGCAAGGAACACACCCTTCCTTTAAAATAGAACCCATCAGTTGCCATCACTCCCAACTAACAGTACAACCACCTTAAAACTCTGACATTCCTCAGTGTTTATCACGAGACAGGATGACTGTGTTACTGTAGGGGATGAATGAGTCAGCATAGTTGTCATGCCAGCTGCTCAGGGCTCATTTCTGTTCTGGCTTTACAGCTGTCCCCCCCCCCCCCAACTTCCAGCTCCTCTCAGCTGCTAATTATCCCATCCCATCCAAGCTCAGATGGCGACCAGCTGGTGCTATTTATAGCTGGAACTGACCCCACTTGGACAAGGTAAAAGGAAGGCGCGCATTAAATATAGCACTATTAACTGAGTGATGTTGAATTTGTGTGCTGTGTGCGCTTTGGCTCTTCTGGGAAGAAAACTGATACTGCTACTTGTTCAGTTTTTTGTTGTTGAGGATTCTGTTTGGTTTTTAAAACTTGTCTTTTTATGGGATGCATTTGGCACTGACAGCTAGCATAGAGAATGGGTATCAAAAACCAGGAACTATACAAATTAAATGACTCATAATAAATCATAGGTTTTCAAATCAAACCATCCACAAAAACGGAATGCCACTACATTAATGGTGAGCAAAATCAGTCACATCCGCAAAATATTATCGTTGGTGACCCTCAGAACCCTAGCTGAGGAATGGATGTCCACTAAAACTTTTAAGCACGACCAGTAGTTCTTTGGATTCAAGCACCTTTCTGTCCTTCCTTCACACTGAAACCACTCATGCTCGTGCCCAGTGCATATGCTTGCTGTGTACATAAACGCTCGTATATATATATATATATATATATATATATATATATATATATATATATATATATATATATATATATATATATATATATATATATATATATATATATAAATATATATATATATATATATATATATAATACATATATACATGTATATACATATATATACATATATATATATATGTATCATATATATATATATATATATATATATATATATATATATATATATAAGAGAGAGAGAGAGAGAGAGAGAGAGAGAGAGAGAGAGAGAGAGAGAGAGAGACAGACAGACAGACAGACAGACAGACAGACAGACAGACAGACAGACAGACAGACAGACAGACAGAGACACCGACACAGACACAGACAGACACAGACACAGACACAGACAGACAAATAGACAAACAGACGGACAGAGACAGACAGATAGACAGAGACAGACAGAGACAGATAGAGATAGAAACAGAGAGACAGAAACAGAGACAGAGACAAATAGAGAATCAAGTCAAGTCAAGTCAAGTCAAAAAACACTTTAATCATCCCTGAAGGGCAATTACAGATGGGAAAATAAAACATTAAATTTTGTCAATTCAAGTCTCTCCCCATGGCAGGTTGGGCACCAACAGAGCTACACACAAATTCCCGTTGATTCATAGCCTCTGTTCGTCCATTAGCCTGATGGTACTACTCATGAGTACTGCCAGGTCTCTGACCTATGACCTCTCCTGAAAACGCTGTCAGAAATGAGCTGCATGCGTAGTGTCACGTGCTGGATTAAACTGTCAAGAGACTGTGGAGTGTCTGTTATTCTGTAATGTTCTGTTCATTAAGCTGAATGTTGCAGGAAGAAGAAAAGGTAGTTTCCATAAAACCAATGAGAGAATGAATACCCTTAACACTCACATTATACTGTTGGGGGAATTAGAAGAATTTGGAAAAAGCATTATAGAGGAACTATACATTTGATTTGAAAGTGAATTTGTGGAATGGTGTAACATGCCACTGTGGAGGGATACTGTTGTGTGTGTGTGTGTGTGTGTGTGTGTGTGTGTGTGTGTGTGTGTGTGTGTGTGTGTGTGTGTGTGTGTGTGTGTGTGTGTGTGTGCGCGCGCGCGCGCGTGTTTGCATGTGTGTGTGCGTGTGTAATCAGCAGAATTCTATGCTCTGATAACTTTTGCATGCTGTTTTTATCTTCTTTTTTATTTGACTATGATGATTGCTATTTCTGACTATGTAAACAATAAGTGTTTCACTGAAACTCGTTTTACAAAATTAATTGTAATAATAAATATTTAGTTTCGACAGACTTTCAGTCTGTTATAGTGTCTTAAAATTTTATTTCCAACCTTGATCTGTATATTTACAATAAGATACATGCACCAGCTTTGATCATTGACCAAGTTGATAGTGCTAACTGAACTGGGACATCATATTGTAGTATCACGTGTGGTGTCGTTATAGTGGTTTCTGTTATAAAGTGGTCAAGCTCAACAGAGATGAGAACTGTTCCCTCCCTCCCCACCCCTACCCCAAACTTTTTATTTTGAATGCTCAATAATATATCTAGTATAAGAAATATTTGCTATCAACTGAAAGAGAGTCACTTTCGACCTTGTTTTCAAAGGACCTTGACATTTTCGCTTACTACTATAAAAAATTAAGTGTTCCCATAAACTATGAGGTCTTTGGGGAGCAAGATGTCAGAGATCTCAGCTTCTCCAGGGACCAGCATATTGAGGGTGGCACCCATCTCCTCTCCCTCGCTGCTTTACCCTCCCTGACCCTAAGAGGGCAGTTATCCATTTGCTGCTGAGTCCAATGGATGGGGGGAAAGTTTTGGGCCCAAACGGGATTCGAACCACCGCACACTCCGACCCGGACTTTTTGCTTTCTAGGCAGGCGAGTTACCTCCTAGACCACCGATCCACCCTGTTTGGGTTCAAAACTTTACCACATCCATTAAACCATGAGTGGTAGTCTGGGTGCGAGTCTTTTGGATTATACAATAAACACAGGACCCGTTTGTTACACATAAATATGTTTTGCACGTCAAAGAACCCACGAAAACAAGAGAGTTGTCCATGGCAAAACTCTGTAGAAAAAAGCCACTGCAATAGAAAACCAAATACAGTTGCAGACAGGAAAAAGAAGAAAAAAATAATGGGTGGTGCTGCACTTGTGGTAACATACTCGCCCCAAGGACAGCAGCACGATTTTCATGCAGAGAAATCTGGTGTGACTTTAAGTGGTTATGAAAAAAAAAAAAAAAAAAAAAAAGAATAAATCTTCTCTCTCCTTACATTCCTCAGTACTTGTAGCAGTGCAGGGGGCTAAGACCAAGCAAAAAGTCAGAACAAGAAGCAACAGAAACTGGAACTGTAACACATTGGCACACTTGGCCATGAAAGAAGTCATTGTAAATTTCTGTTGACACTCTTCACCCTCCCCCCTCTTTCAACCACCTCCCCCCCCCCCAACCATACCTGCCCCCTTTCCACAAAGGTTCCCATCACAATTTCTCCTTACTTCCCACATTAGGTGGATCGGTGGTCTAGGTGGTAACGCTCCTTGCCTAGAAAGCAAAAAGTCTGGGTCGAAGTGTGCGGTGGTGTATACCCCGTTTGGCTGAAAACTTTTTCCCCATCCATTAGACCCTGAGTGGTGGTCTAGGCGCTAGTCTTTCGGATGAGACGATAAACCGAGGTCCCGTGTGTTACACATCACTATTTAGCGCTCGTAAAAGAACCCACGGCAACAAGGGGAAAAATTCTGTAGATAAAAGCCACTCTGATAGGGAAACATATACAGCTGCATACAGGAAAAAGAAAAAAAATGGGTAAGCGCTGCACTTGTGGCGACGCGCTCTCCCAGGGGAGAGCAGCCCGAATTTCACGCAGAGAAATCTGCTGTGACATAAAGTGGTCCAAAATACAAAAATACAAAATACAAATTCATACACCTCCATTGTGTCCCACTTAGCTAGGTGAGAAAGGTGATCGGTTGGCACGTGCCATTACCATGGTTCGTTGGCCTCTGACTGCATTCTTCTGACAACAGATGGCACACCCTCCTCACTGTTGTTGGTTTTCCTCTTCACACACTGACGTCTGTGGAATTGGCTGATATCATGGAATCAGGGAAAACATGCTGTTTTGGTGTTTTGGTGGACGGACGGTGGCTGAAAGAGTCTGTGTTGGTGTGTGTCTGTATCTTTTTGTTTTTTGATCTGTGGTGTGTGTGTGTGTGTGTGTGTGTGTGTGTGTGTGTGTGTGTGTGTGTGTGTGTGTGTGTGTGAGAGAGAGAGAGACAGAGAGACAGAGAGACAGAAAGACGGAGAGAGAGAGAGTGTATGTGTTTTCATGTGTATGCATGTCCATGTGTGTGTGTGTGTGTGTGTGTGTGTGTGTGTGTGTGTGTGTGTGTGTGTGTGTGTGTGTGTGTGTGTGTGTGTGTGTGTGTGTGTGTGTGTGTGTGTGTGTGTGTGTGTGTGTGTATGTGAGAGAGAGAGTAAATGTCTGTGTGTATATGTGTGTGTGTCTGTGCATGTGTGTGCCTGTGCGTGTGTGTGAGTGTGTGTGTGTGTGCGTGCGTGCGTGTGTGTGTGTGTGTGTGTGTGTGTGTGTGTGTGTGTGTGTGTGTGTGTGTGTGTGTGTGTGTGTGTGTGCGGGCGCGTGCACGTGTGTGTGTATGTGTGTGTAACCATTTTGTGTCAAAGACATTTGTTTCAAGCTGAAAGATGCAAAATTCACTCAAACT
>CM060331.1:15412565-15415065 GCA_030674155.1 Stramonita haemastoma | reverse complement strand
CAGGCAGGTGATTCTATTTACCTGCTTCTTTCCCCCGAAGTCTGCGATCTTATTCTGCCATTATAGGTGCCATGACTCCCTGTGAGTATTAACATTGTATTTGTATAGCCATGTCTGATTCTAACAACATCTCTCAATATTGCACAACACCATCGCAAAAACGTAAACAGACTGCGTCGACTTCCAGTGACTCAAGCGCTGCCAGTAATAAATTACCGCCTGAGAAAAAAAGACTGTTTTATCAGTCGTCGGACTCATTACAGGAGGACGAAGAAGGCGTTTTGGAAGAAAGTAGAGAGATAGACTGTGACACAATGTCAAAAAAAATCACCTTAGCCGATGTAATGAAACGTTTGGACAGTGTGGCTACCAAGGAAGACATTCTGCAGATTAGATCTGATGTCAACAAGATAGTTTGTCAATTAGAAACTAGAATGGACAAAATAGAAAGTGTCTGGTTTGAAACCAATAATGAAATGGACAAAATTAAAAAAGAGAACTCTAAACTCAAAGAGAAAGTAAAGGAACAAGAGGAAAAACTTCTAAAAGTAGAAAGCGAACAAAATGATTTGCAGCAGTACGATCGCAGATGGAACGTTAGAGTGTATAATGTAAAGGAGAAGGCGGGGGAGACTTCTGCTGACTGTGTAAAACAATGTTGTAAAATATTCACAGACTTGATCGGTGTGCCAACCTCGGAGGACGATCTGGAGGTGGTGCACAGATCAGGAGCTGGTACACGGGGAAAGCCACGCCCCATTATTGTACGATTCCAGTCTCGCAAACAAAAAGACCGTGTGTTAAAAGATCGGCGAAAGCTGAAGAATAAGGGCGTGTCTGTGGGGGAGGACCTGACCCCGGCAAATTACAGACTCCTGCAACAGGCGTACAAACACAGCGCTTCCTTGGCATCTTGGTCATCCCAGGGAAAGATCCTTGCAAAACTAAAAAATGGCAAGACTGTGCAAATCAAATTCGGGGCAAATGTAGAGGAGCTGTTTCAAAGAGAGATGCGTGCAGGCTCCAAATAACAGACTGAGGTCAAAATTGTGTGACTCAAGATTCCAAAAAAATGTTCTTGTGTACATTATTAGTTTTCTCTTTCTGTGTGGTTCCATCTTCTTATAAAATGTATATGGTACTTGTTTCATTGCTATTTTTGTTCTTCTTCCACTTCTCTGGCGTAAAGTTTAACGCAATACTTGTTTCATCATTTTTTGGGGGTACCTTTTGTATATTTTGCATCTTGCTGATGCTCATTGACACACAAAACCAGTTTTCAATTGAACTGTGAAAAAGGGGGTTATGTACAAAATCTTTATACTTCAGTTTTTTGATACAGGAAAGCTTTGTTAGAGGAGGGACAGCTGGACATCCTTAATAGAGCCATACATAGTGGATCTATGGACATAGCGCTCGGGCACCCTTTCACATCTCTTTCTCTCATTGTGTCTGTCTGTCGAACTGTATGTCTGCCCTCGCTCTGTCTCTGTCTGTCTGCTCTTGTCTCCCTATCTATATTTGTCTCTGACTCTGTCTGTCTGTCTGTCTGTCTGCCTGCTCTCTCTCTCTCTCTCTCTCTCTCTCTCTCTCTCTCTCTCTCTCTCTCTCTCCTCTCTCTCTCTCTCTCTCTCTCTCTCTCTCTCTCTCTCCTCTCTCTCTTCTCTCTCCTCTCTCTCCCTCCCTCCCTCCCTCCCTCTCTCTCTCTCTCCCTCCCTCCCTCCCTCCCTCTCCTCTCTCTCTCTCTCTCTCTCTCTCTCTCTCTCTCTCTCTCTCTCTCTCTCTCTCTCTCTCTCTCTCTCTCTCTCTCTCTCTCTCTCTCTCTCTCTCTCTCTCTCCTAACATATATATATAACCAATGTCTTGAAAATAACTATTTCCCCAATGCCTTCAAAACTGCTAAAGTAATCCCCATCCACAAATCTGGTGACACTTCAGATCCATCAAATTATAGGCCAATCTCTATTATATCCCTCCTTTCAAAACCCCTGGAAAAACATATAAATAAACACTTAGTCCATCACATAGATACTAACAACCTACTTCACCCTAATCAATCAGGATTCAGACAAAATCACTCATGTCATACTGCACTGACTAGTCTCATAGACAATTGGCTATCACACATCAATGAAAACAAATTTTGTGGAGTATTATTTGTAGATTTCAAAAAAGCATTTGATACAATTGACCACACACTTCTCATCAGAAAGCTAGAACTGTACAATCTATCATCAAATAGTCTAGAACTACTCTCTTCTTATCTTAAAAACAGACAACAATGTGTCTCAACAACTACATCCACATCCAATCTAAAACCCATTCATTATGGAGTACCACAGGGATCTATACTAGGACCTATTCTCTTTTCCTTATACATAAATGACCTTCCTCTACTTATCAAATCTAAATGTGAACTATTTGCAGATGATACAACCATACATACAAGCCATAATGACATTGACTCTCTTGCAACCATATTACAACAAAGCTGTAATGA
>CM060331.1:15400065-15407565 GCA_030674155.1 Stramonita haemastoma | reverse complement strand
TTGACTGATGAAGAGACTCGACAGCTTAACAATGACAAAGAGGAATTGGTTAGGATTAGAGAGAAACAAATGGAAGGGGTATTACTACGTTCTCGAGCACGATGGGTGGCGGATGGGGAAAAGGTAACAAAGTATTTCTGCAGTCTTGAAAAACGTAATTATATTAGTAAACACATGAACAAACTAAGGCTATCAAATGGTAACGTAACATCAGATCATAAAGAGATTGTTAAAGAAGTACAGCAGTTTTATGAAAGCCTGTATGCAAGGAAGCACGTAGAGGAATGTGAAATATCAGATTTAGTACAAAATATCCCTAAACTCACTGATTTAGAAATGTCTCAACTAGAAGGGGAAATATCCATGGAAGAAGCCACACAGGCACTGAAAAATATGAAAAACAATAAAAGTCCTGGCTCAGATGGATTTACTGTTGAATTCTTTAAATTTTTTTGGAAACAGGTTGGTCCTTTTGTAGTCAGAGCTTTAAATAATAGTTTTTGGAAGGGTGAACTTTCAGCACCCCAAAAAGAAAGTATTATTACTTGCATTCCAAAAGGGGATAAAGCAAAGGAATTTATTAAGAATTGGAGGCCTATTTCTCTCCTAAACGTTTGTGATAAAATCGGTTCTGCAAGCATTGCAAATAGACTAAAACCATTATTACCTTCTCTTATTAATGAGGATCAGACAGGATTTATAAGAAATAGATTTATAGGAGATAACATTCGTCTAATCTATGATATGATTCAGTATTTAAATAGGGAAAGCCTACCAGGGTTACTTTTATGCCTTGACTTTGAGAAAGCCTTTGACTCTGTTGACTGGTCTTTTATGTTCAAAGTCCTTTCCGCATTTGGCTTTGGCCAAGACTTCTGTCGGTGGATATCTGTTTTCTACAAAAATATTAAATCATCTGTCCTGGTTAATGGACAAATGTCACAGTGGTTCCCCATCTCTAGAGGTTGCCGACAAGGAGATCCTATATCGCCCTATCTGTTTATTTTGTGTGTAGAAATCCTTGGCATGATGACCAGGCAAGATAAAAAAATAAAAGGCATTCAGATTGGAGAAACTGAGTATAAGATTTCACAATACGCAGATGACACTGAACTTTTCTTAGATGGAACTGAAAAAACATTCACAGAAGTGGTTAACCTTATTGATAAATTTGGGAAGAAGTCTGGCCTTTACTTGAATGCAAGCAAGACAGTGGCTGTGTGGCTTGGAAGACAAAAGAACTCTCCAAGACGTTACAGTCCTCATTTGCATATGCAGTGGAATCCTCCAAGGTTTAAGATATTGGGAATTTGGCTCTCCAACAATTTAAAAGAATGTGAGGAGTTCAATCTAAAAGAAAAATTTGCTGAAATTGAATATCTTTATAAAGTGTGGCTTAAACGACAAATTACTCCTTTGGGTAGAGTTGCCATCCTGAAATCATTGATCCTATCCAAGATTGTGCATTTGTGGATGTTATTGCCTAACCCTCCTGATAAAATTGTTAATATGATCCAAAAAACTGTATATCGATTTGTATGGAACAACAAACAGGACAGAATTAGTAGAAAAACAGCTGTTAAAGCTATTCGGGAAGGTGGACTCGGAGTACCAGATATAAAAAAACACATTAATGCTCTTAAATTGATGTGGATAAAACGATTACAAAACACTAATCATAAGTGGAAAAACATAATCTTGACAATAAACCCTAGAATAGCTCAACTTGAACGTCTCGGTACTGATCTCCCATGTGACAGACATTATCAACCTAATTACTTTTGGAACAATGTCTTAAAATCATATAAAGAATTTGGTAAGAAAATTTGTATATCAACATCTGAAGAAATAATAGGAGAACCTTTATTTTTTAATGATAACATTCAGATTGGGAACAGAAACATTTTCTTCAAGAAGTGGTTTGAAAAAGGCGTGTGCTTTATTCATAATTTGCTTAATGAGAATGGTCTTTTCTTCACAGCCCAAGAGTTCAGTGACAAATACAATCTGCAGACTGATTATATTACATACATGGGATGTGTACAAGCTGTTAAGAGTTATGTAAGAAAACAACACATAGATTTAACGGATAATATACCACTGAATTGTCCAAAATCTCTTAAAATTATTATGTCAACTCCCAAAGGGGCTCGACTGCTTTACGATATTTTCTTGCGTGAGGAGACAAAACCAAACTGCTGTCAAAAATGGGATAATAAGTTAAATGCGAGTATCAATTGGACTGTAACTTTTAGAAAAATCCAGCAGATTAAAGAAATTAAGCTACGTTGGTTTCAAATAAGACTTGTACATAGAATCTTGGCAACAAATATTGTCCTCATGCATATGAATGTGGTCCAGGAAAGCAGCTGCAGTTTCTGCAGAAGAGTTCAGGACGGTATTTGTCATATGTTCTGGGCTTGTGATTGTATCCAACCTTTTTGGGCACAGTTGGAAAGATATATAAATCAAAATTGTAAAAATGTAAACAACTTAAAGCTGAATGTAATAATTGTGCTTTTTGGATATGACGATGCCTGTAGATTTGACCGCACATTTGACATGATTATGATGCATGCAAAATTTTACATTTACAAATGCAAGATCAACAAAACAATTCCACAGTTCTGTCACTTTAGGACATACTTGAAAAAGGTGTTTGAAATAGAAAAATATACTTCATTTATCAACATGACTAATAATAAGTTTGTAATTGATTGGCTACCATATAAACATATTGTTGAAATTTGATATTTTCTTTAACATATGGATTGAAGGTAATTCTCTCCATTGGTGATTTTTGGTTTTTGTTGTTGTTGTTGTTTCCTTTAAAATAGCAAACTGCTGTAAAATTTACCCTAATACACTATTGAGACAAACAAGTAACATGTCCATTGAATAGTGTGTGTGTGTGTGTGTGGGGGGGGGGGGCAGGTAAAATGTACCTTGTCTCCAGACTGATCAGTCCACCTATTACTGTTGTAATAGATATTTGTATACAATAAATGAATGAATAAAATGAGAATAAGGGTTAGGAGAACTCAGTGACGGTAACTAATACTTTAAGAGTAAATATAAGCACCTAGTATCATGCTATTGTAGACTCGTCTGAGCACCATAAAAAAAAAAAAATTGTCAGTGCTTTAATGAAAAGGATAAGGAAGAGACAGAAGAGAAAGAAGAAAAGAACCAGACTTGCATGCCTATGCCATGTTCAGCGATTTGAATTGATAACCTTGTGTGTCTATATGTGTCTATGTATGTTTATATGTATGTTTGTGTCTTCTCGTTTATGATCCCATGTGTCCAAATGTCATAATTATTTGCTGAATAACGTGACCGCATAAGTGCAGAATATGTTTTGATTGATTACTTGTTATAATTGTGATTATTATTCAGAAACATACCAAACTTTGGCTGGTTTTGTTGCTGTTGTTGTTGTTGCTGTTTTGCTTTTTTGTTTTTTAATGAAATAACTACTATAGTAAGCTCCAAAATTATGTACATATTAATATTATATTCACATGCATTTGTGCGTTAAAATGGTGGAGACGATGGGTAGAGATGATACTTTTGGTGTTCAATGTTTACTTGTATTTATATGCAAAACTTGAATAAAAATGTTTAAAAAAAAAAAAAAAAGATGTATTAAATCAGAGTGTTTTTTTCCATCAGGAAGTGAATTCCTCTGTCAATGAGTGAGGAATGTCCTGGCATGTGACACGTGTGGAAAAGTAGGCTATAGGGAGGAAAAGGGGAAACACAGAGAGAGAGAGAGAGAGAGAGAGAGAGAGAGAGAGAGAGAGGAGAGAGAGAGAGAGAGAGAGAGAGAGAGAGAGAGAGAGAGAGAGAGAGAGACAGAGACAGAGACAGAGACAGAGACACAGAGAGACAGAGACAGAGACAGAGACAGAGGCAAGAGACAGACAGACAGACAGACAGACAGACAGACAGACAGACAGACAGACAGAGAACTCTGAACTCTAAACTCTGAACTCAAGAGAGAAGAGGGGGGGGGGGGGAGGAGAGAGAGAGAGAGAGAGAGAGGAGGGGGGGGGGGGAGGGGGGGTAGCTGTGTCGGCATGACCTTGCTTGCGGAAGCCAAAGGTCTCAGGTAACAGGGGGTGGCCGCCTATGTGTCTGCACAACTGTCATTTTCAAACACTCAGCACTTCCCCCCCCTCTCTCTCTATCTCTTTGTGTCTCTCTGTGTCTCTGTCTCTCTCTGTCTCTCTCTCTGTCTCTGTCTCTTTGTGTCTCTCTGTGTCTCTGTGTATCTCTCTGTGTCTCTGTCTCTCTCCTCTGTCTCTGTGTCTCCTGTCTGTCTGTCTCTGTCTCTCTCTCTTTTTCTCTCTATCTCTCTGTCTTTGCGTCTCTCTGTATCCCTCTGTATCTCTGTCTCTCTGTCTCTTCTCTGTCTTTGTCTCTCTCTGATCTCTGTTTCTCTGTCTCTCTCTTGTGAACCCACCAGACACACACTATATATTTTTTTTATCTATTCTGCTTGTCTTGTTGTGTTTGAGTCTGTCGTCTCTCTCTGTCTGTCTGTCTCTTCTCTTTGTCTCATCAACTTCTCTGTCTTCCCTGTCTCTCTCTCTCCTCTGTTCTCTGTCTCTTTGTGCCTCATAACTCGCTTCTTTTTTCTCTATTTCTCTCCTCTTCCGTTTTCCCCCTCTTCCCCCTCTGTCTGTCTGTCTGTCTGTCTGTCTGTCTGTCCTGTCTCTGTCTCCCTCTCTGTTTGTCTCATTAACTCGCTCTCTTTCTCTAATTCTCTCCCCTCTCCCTCCCTCCTCCCCCTCCTCCCCTCCTTCCCTCTCTCTTCCTCTTCTCTCTCTCCTCTCTTCTCTCCTCTCCTCCTCTCCCTCTCTCTCCTCCCCTCCCCCTCCCCCCCCCCCCCCCCTCCCTCTCTCTTCTCTCTCTCTCTCTCTCTCTCTCTCTCTCCTCTCTCCTCTCTCTCTCTCTCTCTCTCTCTTCTCTCTCTTCTCTTTATTCTCATCTCCAAGGACAGACAGGGGGAAGGGCGGGAAAGGGGAAAGAAGTCATACTGAAGGTAGACACGGCATCAATGAGTTCCAGATGTGTGCTAATAGAAACATCTAAAAAAAAAAAAATCTTCTTAAAAAAAACCTCTGAAAATTTGAAGTGGAGGGAACGAGCAGGCACTTGTTTGTTTTTGCTCCGGGGCCGATGGTGAGAATAATCCTTCTCTCCTCTCTTCTCCGCTCTTCTCTTCTCTCTCTCTTCTCTATTCTTTTCTCTTCTCTACTCTTTTCTAGTCTCTCTTCTCTTCTCTTTTTTTTTTTCTTTCTCTTCTCTCTTCTCTTCTTTTTCCTTGTCTTCTTTTTACTTCTCTTCTCGTCTCTCTTCTGTTCTCTTTTTTCTTCTTTTCTCTTCTCTTCTCTTCTTTTCTCTTCTCTTCTTTTCTCTTCTCTTCTCTTCTCCTCTTTTTTTTTCTTCTCTTCTCTTCTCTTTTTTTTCTTTTCTTCTCTTCTTTTTCTTTTCTTTCTTCTCTTCTCTGCGTTTCCCAAACTACCGGGTGGGGTGTGTGTGTACAGTGCCTTGTCTCTCCTATGTTTTGTCATTCTGCAGGAGGTCTGCCCGTTTGGCCTCAGATGACACATTCCGACATCAGAGCAGTTCATAAGGTTGCATGCTGGGCATGTTTGTATTTTCCATCACCCACCGAACGCTGACATGAAGGACAGGATCTTTGATGTGTGTGTGTGTGTGTGTGTGTTTTAATCTTCTGCATGTGCAAACACACGGAGGGAATTAAGGCATAAGCAGGTCTGCACTTGAGGTTGACCTGGAGAGAGAGAGGGGGGGAGGAGAGAGAGAGAGAGAGAGAGAGAGAGAGAGAGAGAGAGAGAGAGAGAGAGAGAGAGAGAGAGAGAGAGGAGAGAGAGAGAGAGAGAGAGGGAGAGAGAGAGTGAGAGTTAGAGGTAGAGAGAGACAGACAGACAGATAGATAGACAGGCAGACAGAGACAGACAGACAGACAGACAGACAGACAGACAGACAGACAGACAGACAGACCGATAGACTGACAGACTGATAGACAGATCCCATACAGAGAGTATTGGGGGATGGACAGAATACAGGCATCTGCAAAAGACTTGTTTGTTAATATCTGCAGCATTGGATTCCGAAAGGAAAAAGAGGGATTCAGAGTTATTAAGGCAGTAAGAACGAAAGAGACAGTCAACACTTACTCACAGACGGACACACAAACACATTCACAAATGTGTATGATAGTAATGACGTGCATTACAGCCGAGTGGTTAAGGCCGTTTGACTGTGATACCGTGGGTCTATGAAGCCAAGGGTTCAAACCTTGGTGGCGGCGTCTTATGAATTTAAGGGCAGTGATTTTTGCGCTCTTTTTGCGGCTGCCTGTATCTGTCCATCCCCAATACTCTCTGTCAGTGTCTGTCTGTATTTCTCTGTCTCTGTCTGTCTGTATTTCTCTGTTTCTATCTGTATTTCTCTGTCTCTGTCTGTATTACTCTGTCTGTCTGTCTGTCTGTATTTCTCTGTCTGTCTGTCTGTCTGTCTGTCTGTCTGTCTGTCTGCCTGTCTGCCTGTCTGTCTGTCTGTCTGTCTGTCTGTCTGTCTGTCTGTCTGTCTGTCTGTCTGTCTGTCTGTCTGTCTGTCTGTCTCTCTCTCTCTCTCTCTCTCTCTCCTCTCTCTCTCTCTCTCTCTCCTCTCTCTCTCTCTCTCTCTCTTCTCTCTCTCTCTCTCTCTCTTTTATGTGCATGCCCATATGCGCACATGCGTGTGTATGTATGCGATTATGTGCATGAGGTCTGCGCGTGTGCGTACGTGTGTGAATGTGTATGTGTGAGTGTGTGTGTGTGTGGCGTGCGTGCGTGCAAGTGTGTAGGTTGTGTGTGTGTGTATGTTTGTGTTTGTCTATGTGTGTGAGCACGTGCACACGTGCGTGCGTGCGTGCGTACATGCTTTAGCGTTTGGAAACATGTTAAATTGCATTTTTCACCCCCGCCAAAAAATGTCAAATACTTTAGTCTTTTTTGGAAGCTCGATGTAATTAGTTTAGCGCAAAACTAGCAGCTAGTCAAAAGTAAACACAAAGTGGAAACATGCGTTAAGGTACATGGTTACTGGAAATACTAACAAATAAACGGATCTCTTTATAATATTATGACATTCATATAATAAAGTAGGAATGGCAAAAGTATGCCAGATTAAGGGAAAAAACAACAACAAACAAACAAAAAAAAACCCCAAACCCAACCGACACAAACAAACAACATCATGAAGCAGTATATGCATGCATCCCAGTCTATAGTCTCATCCAAAGTGTGTGTGTGTATGTGTGTGTGTGTGTGTGTGTGTGTGTGTGTGTGTTGTGTGTGTGTGTGTGTGTGTGTGTGTGTGTGTGTGTGTGTGTGTGTGTGTGTGTGTGTGTGTGTGTGTGTCTGTGTCTGTGTCTGTGTGTGCGTGCGTGCGTGCGAGCGTGTGTGTGTGTATGTGTGTGTG
>CM060331.1:15395065-15397565 GCA_030674155.1 Stramonita haemastoma | reverse complement strand
TGGTATTTAGCTATTAAAGGGGGGGGGGGGGGGGGGGGGGGGGAGGGAGGAGGCATCAGTTTCAGAACTGGAGAATTTGTTGGGTTTATCTAGTTATTTTTATATTTCTGAATGAGAGAGAGAGAGAGAGAGAGAGAGAGAGAGAGAGAGAGAGAGAGAGAGAGAGAGAGAGAGAGAGAGAGAGAGAGAGAGAGAGAGAGAGAGATACAGATACAGATACAGATACAGATACAGATACAGATAGACAGACAGACAGAGACAGAGAGAGAACACTGAACACTGTAATGGTTTAATTGCACATCAGCCTTAGGCCACAATACAGTATAAGACAAAAAAGTAAGTTCCTCAGAGAGAGAGAGAGAGAGAGAGAGAGAGAGAGAGAGAGAGGCAAGGCAAGGCAAGGCAAGGCAAGGCAAGGCAAGGCAAAATATTTTATTCGAGGATAATAGATAAGCACTTGTGTGCTTTTTTACATCCAGTCCCCGCCCTTTTCAGGGATACATCAAGTTGTAAAAATACTAAACAATAAAGCTTTATGCAAACCAGACAACATACAAGAATAAGGACACTACATATGATAAGGTAATAAAAATGCACTCGATCAGAAGACAAAAATCAGAAGTCACAATAAAAGATTTTGTTAATGAAAGAATAGAAAAGTGTTAATAGGTAAAGAGCAAACAAGAGAAGAGAATAAACAACTGAAAACATCAATCCACCACCATCTGTCAAAAATTATACATGTGACATGAATCATACATTTGGATAAAAGGGGAAAATTTTTTTTTAAACTAATATCCTTATTGGAGGGGGGGGGGAGATACTGCCAATAAAAATATAAATAAAATCAACAATTATAATGATCCAAATACCAAAAATAAGGAACCATACCAAGTATCAAACAACAGGCAAGAATTAACACAGAGATACAATATTAAGGTAATGTTATAAAGTCACTGATTCAGAAACGAAAATGAGAAGTAAGAATCAATGATGATTTTGAGTTGAATAAAGAAAGCAAGAAAAACAAAGAAAAAACAAAAAACAAAACAAAACAAAGAAAAGGCGCAATAATTAAGAGTAAACATGAAAATATGATGAGGTTAAATGACTGAAAGCATCAATCTACCACCATCTAACATCAAATAAGTCCCATAAAACAAGATTTTGATAAAGGGGAGAAAGAACAACAACAACAGGTAAGGAATACGACAGAGATACAATATTAAGGTAAGTTATAAAAAGGCACTCATTCAGAAGCAAAATATGGAGTAAGAATCAATGATTATTTTGATTGGATGATAAAACAAAAACAAAACAAATATAAAAAAACAAATAAACAAACAAAAACAAAACACAAACAAAACACACACACACACACACACACACACACACACCACACACACACACACACACACACACACACACACACACACACACACAAAAAAAAAAAAAAAAGGCGCAATGATTAAACAGCAAACATGAGAACATGATGAGGTTGAATGACTGAAAACATCAATCCACCACCATCTGTCATCAAAATAGTCCCATACAGCATAAGTTTGATAAAAGGGGGGAAAGAACAACAACAACAAACCCAACTCACACACACACACTCACACAACACATACACACACACACACACACACACACACACACACACACACACACACACACACACACACACACACACACACACACACACACACACACACACACACACACACAAAAGGGCGCAATAATTAAAGAGCAAACAGAGAATATGATGAGGCTAATGACTGAAAACATCAATCCACCACCATCTAGCATCAAAATAGTCTCATAAAACATAAGTTTTGATTAAAGGGGAGAAGACAACAACAACAAAAAACCCAACTCACACACAACCCCACACACACACACACACACAACACACACACCACACACCACACACACAACACAACACAACACAAACACTCTCACACACACACTCCTCTCTCTCTCTCTCTCTCTCTCTCACACACACACACACACACACACACACACACACACACACACACACACACACCCACACACCACACACACGCACACAGAGGGGGGAGGAGGAGAAGGGGGAGAAGGAGAAGGGGATAAAATTGGTTTATTATTTTTGTGGTTGCATAAAGTGGATTAGAAGGTGAATTTTGAAGGTTGTCAATGATGATGCTCTTTAATTGAATCGGGAAGGGAGTTCCACAGCACAGGGCCTGAGTATAGTAAAAATAGATTTTAAACAAGTCTATTCTTGGGATTGGGACCTTGGCTTTTCAATATTTCTGAAATGATTCATTGCGAACTTATCTCTTAAGGATGTGGGGACAGCTCCTGCCATTATCTTAAACATAAAATGTCTTTTGTTATATTATATATTATTATATATAGAGAGAGAGAGAGAGAGGAGAGAGAGAGGGGAGAGAGAGAGAGGAAAAGAGAGAAGAGAAGGGAAGAGAGAGAGAGAGAAAAGAGAGAAGAGAGAAGAAGA
>CM060331.1:15392644-15394965 GCA_030674155.1 Stramonita haemastoma | reverse complement strand
AAGACAGACAGGGGCAGGGAAAAACAGGGGCAGGGCAGACAGAAGACAGACTGAGCCCCAGAGAGAACACATTCTTTAAAATATTTAAAATTTTTTGTTTCCCTGGGTTTCAAGTACTGTTTTGCGAACACCCCAGATCGTTTTTAAAATCTTAAAAGCGTTTTCGCTTTCCCCTTTAGTTTTCTCGTTTTTAAAAGCCCCGGGGGGGCAAAGCAAGGGATATGCTTTCCCCGGCCAGGGGTGGTTAAGGTGGGAAAAACCCTTTTTACTTTGCTCTGAATTTAATTACATCATTTAAAGGGTTTCATCCCCAAAATTCCCTTTCTCTCATGTTAAAAATAGAGGGAAGGGACCTTTCATTTCACTCGTCCTTTTAAGTGTTTCGTTCCGGGTGCATATTGAAAACGTTTAAAAAAAAAGGGGGGTTTCCCCGCTTTTGTTTTCTTTTTTTTTTTCTTTTCTTTATTTTTTGTTGTTGGGTTTTTGTTGCTGTTGTTGTTTTTGTTGTTGTTGTTTTTTTCTTCTTCTTCTTTTTTTTTTTTTCTTCTTCTTTTTTCTTCTTCTCCTCTCCTCTCCTTTCCCCCTCGGTTTTTGTTGTTGTTTTTTGTTGTTGTTTTTTTTCTTCTTCTTCTTCTTTTTTCTTTTTCTTCTTCTTCTTCTTCTTCTTCTTTTTCTTCTTCTTCTTTTTACTACTAATACTATTTTTCTTTTTTCTTGTTCTTCTTGTTTTTGTTCTTGTTTTTTCTTGTTTTCTTGTTTTTGTTTTGTTCTTTTTGTTCTTGTTCTTGTTTTTTTTTCTTTATTTACTTACTTTTCCTTTCCTTTCGTTCGTAGAATTTCAAAAATGGGTTTCCCAATGGGGAGGTACAAACTAAGAGAGACATCCCAAAACAATGGGAAAAAGAAATCTTTCGAAAAAAAAAAAACCCTGTGGTGTCCCTTTTTTATAATGTCATTATAAACGCATACCCCCCCACATTCTGGGGAAAATTTTGTTTCCCAAAGGGAAATTTCCTTTTTTTTGTATCCTTTCTTTTTTTTTTTCCTGATTCTTTTTCTTTCTCTCATTTTCCTTTTTCTTTTTCTTTTTTTGGTTTCCTTTCTTCTGTCTTTTTTTTTTCCAGGAACCCCGACTTAAAAAAATTTTAATAGTTCTTTCCCACACCCAAAGGGTTTGGTTTCGCTGGGCCCGACTTTTTCAGGCGCTTTAAAGGGAGCACAATTTTCTTTTTTTCTTTATATGATGAAGACAGCAATAGTTTTCTGTAAAGGGGATTCAAAAAAGAAGAAGAAGAAGAAGAAGAAAAAGGGAAAAAGAAGAAGAAGAAGAAGAAAAAAGAAGAAAAAAGAAGAAGAAAAAAGAAAAGAAGAAGAAGAACAAGAACAAGAACAAAAGAAGAGAAGAAGAACAAAAAAACAACAAAAAACACCAAAAAACAACAACAACCAATAAGCCATTTGGGTACCCCATGAATACTAAAAACCCAAAAATTATCCCCTATTTAAAAAAGGGGTATATAAAAAGTCGCCAGTTTAAAGCTGGGTGGAAAAACAAAAAATCTTTGTAGTGTAACAGCAAATTGGCGGAGCTGTCTCAAAGGGGGGGTTGAAAAAAAATCCCCCTAAACCCTTTTTCCGCCCCCACAGATAGAAAAATGCCACGAATGACGCCCTTCCCTCAAAATGCGTTGGGCGAAACTGTAAAACCTTACGATTTCATTGCCGAAAAACGGAAAGATGAATGTTTTTTTAAGTATGAAGGATTTTTCGTTACCGTTGATAAAAAGGCAATTTGTTTGTGGCTGGTTCACTTTCACAAGATTTAAATTTTAACAAAAAAAACAATTTTAAATTTTGTAATAGTTTTAACGTGGTGTTGATGCAAAACCCTTTAAAAACCCCCACCGCTTTCATTCCTTTAAATAAATCGCTATTAGTACATTTTTAATTTCTTTTAAAGAAAATTTACTGTGGTTATCAGCTAATTTTTCATTCATTTTGGTTTTATGCCCTAAAAAAATTAAAGGGAACCCTTTTAAACTATTGTTAACCCTTGATGGAAGCAAACCTTTCTTTTCTTACTTTAGGGTCTCTTCGTTAAAAAAAGGTAAAGGTGTCCCCAAAATTTTGTGGTGTTTTGGGGAGGCGGGATGGGGATCAGAGACCTCGCTTTTTTTTAAAGGGGAAACAAAATTGAGGGCGGCGTCATTTTCTCCCTCATGTTTTTACCTTCTTGACACATAAAAAGGGCAGGGGTACCCATTTAAACTGGGTGTGAATGGTGGGAAATGCCCCTGAAGCCAGGGCGCACAACGGTCACC
>CM060331.1:15377644-15380144 GCA_030674155.1 Stramonita haemastoma | reverse complement strand
ATCATCATCATCATCATCGTCATCGTCATCGTCTTCTTCTTCTTCTTCTTTCTTCTTCTTCTTCTTCTTCTTCTTCTTCTTCTTCTTCTTCTTTGCAATTCTTCGCAATTCTTCGCAATTCTTCTTCTTCACAATTCTTCTTCTTCTTCTTCTTCTTCTTCTTCTTCTTTCTTCTTCTTCTTCTTCTCTTCTTCTTCTTCTTCTTCTTCTCTTCTTCTTCTTCTTCTTCTTCTTCTTCTTCTTTTTCACAGAACACTGCCGCAGTAACTTCTGTTGTCAGTCATATTAGCTAAAATGTGTAGCACTGCCATTAACCGCCTGACAAGTCAGACCCAGTTCACCTGACTTCAGTATGGAAGAGAACTGTTATCTTTAAAGTCTCTCTAGAAAGAGAAGGCAGGAGAACGGACCAAGAAGGCAAATAGTAAATAAGGAGGCGACAAGAAAAAAAAAAACCAAGGCAGAAACAAAGAGTGGGATAGAAAAGAGAGAATTTCTAGCACATAATTTCCAGAAGGTGGGGATACTATTTATACTAACAAGCCCCAGAATCTTCACAGGGGTGGGGGTGGGAGGGAGGCATGAACAAGTGAATGTATGATTTGTAAACTGTATAGGAGAACCTTCTCATTCAATGGTGTGTTCATAACTCTGAAGATAAGAGGGAAAGTACACAAATTATTCATCAAAATTGGAGGAAGCCCCGAGAACATTCAGATAAGTAATAATATGTTTTAATAGGAGAGAAACTATAGTAAACAGAGTATGCATGACTGGATAGCCTGCAAGCCTATGGTAGTAAAGTAGATTGCTTAAAGGGTAGGAATTAAAATAAACAGTAGTATGTTTGACTGTATGAGGGAGAGGAAGAGGCAGCCAGAGAAATCAATGGGCAGACAATATCAGAGAGAGGACTTGCCTTGAGGAGAATGATTTGATAAGAAAGCTGAAAACCACGAGGAGTGGAAGAAGCTTGCTGCAAAATCTTCATTGGTGCCTCAACAGTCTACAAGACTACAGGATAAGTAGCGAAAAAGGTATCACTGTACATTCTGTCTGTCGGCTGCTTATAGACAGATATTTGTACAAAAACACATATATCCACCTTTTCTCACTCATTTCTGTTTCTTACCTCATCCCATAAAAATTTATACCCTCACCTTCCACCCTCTTTCATATCTTTACTTCATCAGCACTTTTTTTCTTAGTGGGTTAAGGTCAACCAAAGTTTAAAATTATATATTTTTTTCAACAAAAACCAGAAAGGAAGAAAAATGACACACGTGCTGTTTGGCCCATAAAGAAAATCAGCTTTAATTGATGCTGACACACTCTACCACTACCTTCCTCTCCACCCCTCCCCCAACTCCACTGCGTCCCATTTTGCCAGGTGAGAAAGGTGATCGGTTGGCACGTGCCATTACCATGGTTCGTTGGCCTCTGACTGCTTCTGACAGCAGATGGCACACCCTCCTCACTGTTGTTGGTTTTCCTCTTCACACACTGACGTCTGTGGAATTGGCTGATATCATGGAATCAGGGAAAACATGCTGTTTGCTGTTTTTGGTTGGACAGCTTGGGTGGTTGGCTGAAAGAGTTTCTCTCTGTGTGTCTCTGTCCCTCTGTCTGTGTGTCTCTGTCTCTGTCTCTTTCTGTCTCTGTCTGTCTCTGTCTGTCTCTGTCTGTCTCTGTCTGTCTGTCTCTGTCTCTGTCTCTGTCTCTGTCTCTGTCTCTCTCTCTCTCTCTCTCTCTCTCTCTCTCTCTCTCTCTCTCTCTCTCTCTCTCTCTCTCTCTCTCTCTTTCAGTGTGTTGGTGTCTGTCTTTGTCTCTTAACGTTCTCCTTCTTTCACTGTGCGGGTGCGCACGTGTGCTTGTGTGTGTGTGTGTGTGTGTGTGTGTGTTGTGTGTGTGTGTGTGTGTGTGTGTGTGTGTGTGTGTGTGTGTGTGTGTGTGTGTGTGTGTGTGTGTGTGAGACATGTATGTTTGCACAAAGCAATTTTGTAAAGGGAGCCTTTGATAAAATTGGACAAACTAAACAAAAAATACCCAAACCAGAATAGCAACAAAATCACAACCCCAAAACTCAACAAAAACATAACCAAACAAAAGACAAACCAATAGCAAAGCAAACCCAAGCCTAGCACAAAAAAACAAGCAAAATTCATCCTTGAGAAGAGTAAACAAGCAAGGAACACACCCTTCCTTTAAAATAGAACCCACCAGTTGCCATCACTCCCAACTAACAGTACAACCACCTTAAAACTCTGACATTCCTCAGTGTTTATCACGAGACAGGATGACTGTGTTACTGTAGGAGATGAATGAGTCAGCATAGCTGCCATGCCAGTTGCTCAGGGCTCATTTCTGCTCTGTCTTTACAGCTGTTAGTTTTCCCCAACTTCCAGCTCTTCTCAGCTGCTAATTATTCCATCCCTTCCAAGCTCAGATGGGGGCCAGCTGGTGCTATTTATAGCTGGAACTGACCCCACTTGGACTAGGT
>CM060331.1:15360151-15362544 GCA_030674155.1 Stramonita haemastoma | reverse complement strand
TTATATTCTCTTCTCTCTCTCTCTCCTCTCTCTCTCTCTCTCTCTCTCTCCTCTCTCTCCTCTCTCTCTCTCTCTCTCTCTCTTCTCTTCTCTCTCTCTCTCTTCTCTCTCTCTCTCTCTCTCTCTCTCTCTCTCCTCACTCTCTCTCTTTTCTCTCTCTTCTCTGTATTACATATCTGTGCCTGGCAAGGCGCGCGTCCGCGCATGCACGTGCGCGTGTGTACGCCCTTCCTGTGTAGAAAGAGGTAGAGAAATAAAGCATGACTAATTGCTGTTACGGCTGTGCCTACTTCTCAGGCCTTACGTAAATAGAGAGAGAGAGAGAGAGGAGAGAAGAGGAGAGAGAGAGGAGAGAGAGAGAGAGGGAGTGAGGACGAGAGAGAGAGAGAGGGAGAGAGACAGAGACAGAGAAGAGACAGAGAGACAGAGAGACAGAGAGACAGAGAGACAGAGAGAGACAGAGAGAGACAGAGAGAGAGACAGAGAGACAGAGAGAGAGAGAGGGGGGGAGGTATAGTGTTCGCCCACAAAACAAGACAGGAATGCCGCTCAGTCACTTTGTCAGGTTTCATTAAAATCGACCTTGACACAAAAGAGCATCCCTCAGAGAGGGGAGAGAGAGGAGAGAGGAGAGAGAGAGAGGGAGAGGAGAGAGAGAGAGAGAGAGATGATGTTGCTGACATCAGAAGAAAATGGCGCCGATGTAGCTATATTTTACCCAGGTTACGCGACAGAATGTCAGCTGGCTTGTTTCAGTGATTTGATCTTAAAATAATTGTTTATCAGTATGTTACCACAGCCTTTAGATAGCCTTGCAAGGGTTTTTGTTTTTCTTTTGACTGTTAAGGTAAAAGGTAAAAGTGTCCCATAACCTATGTGGTCTAGGGGAGTGAGGGCATCAGAAATCTCAGCTTCTCAGCGGGCCAGCATATTGAGGGAGGCGCCCATATCTCCTCTCCCTCACTGCTTTTACCTTCCCTGACCTAAAGAGGTCATGTACCCATTTACAGATGGGTGAACTGGGGGACTGTACTGAAGCCAAAGCGCACAAACGGTCACCCATCCATTAATTTTTGGTAACTACCCTCGATGCTGCTTAACCGTTAGCGGGGGGGAAAAAAAGCGAGTGCTTTGACAACTGGCTATCCCGTCCTCTTTTTTGCCATTATTATACCTGTAGCTTTTTCATCTGAAAATAAATTATGTTCCTTTAGAAAATGCAGCCAAGATTGATTTTGTTGTTGTTGTTGTTGTTGTTGTGATCCTCTAGTCTAATGGAAATGGAAAAATCTTGCATGTGAAATGAAGTGTGATGCTCATGATGTCTGTTTCTTTTCATAATCAGTCGCCAGTTCAATGATGATGAAATAAAACTACAAAAAAAAAAAAGTTTTGCAGTTCTCCTCCTGAGTGATTAGGTTTTTGTGTGTGTGTGTGTGTGTGTGTGTGTTGTGTGTGTGTGTGTGTGTGTGTGTGTGTGTGTGTGTGTGTGTGTGTGTTGTGTGTGTGTGTGTGTGTTTTGTGTAGTTGTGTGTGTTTGTAGGTGTGTGTGTATGTCTGTGTGTCTGTGTGTTTGTAGGTGTGTGTGTGTGTGTGTGTGTGTGTGTGTGTGTGTGTGTGTGTGTGTGTGTGTATGTGTATGTATGTGTGTTTGTTAGATGTGTGTGTGTGTGTGCTTGCGTGTGTTGCGTGTGTGTGTGCATGCATGCTTTTTCATGTTTTGTATGTGTGTGTATATGTATGCATGCGTGTGCGTATGTATATACACTAGTCAGTGCATTCATGCATGTGCACACGTGTGTGTGTGTGTGTAAGCACGCACGCACGCGTATAAAATATGCATGTATGTCTGTATGTGTGTGTGTGTAATTGAGTGTCGTTTCACAAAAAATCCCTTGCTGTCTGTCGCTTATTTGACGAGCCGCGCTGTTTATTTTGAAACTCTACCGGCCAAAAGAGTGGACAGAGGTTTAGAAAGTTGCTGAGGTGGAAACGATGGGAATGAATTGGACACAGCGCTCCGTCATTTGGCTGAAACCTTTCTGATGCTGTGCTCTGAAAGATCAGCCTGCCAATACAAACGCCAAACACACACACACATGCATCATCACGGCCATAAGCATGCATGCGCGTGCGTGCGCGCGCGTGCGTATATACTCACAGACACAGGTATGGACACACACACACACACGGACACTCACACAGATACACTCACACATACGGACACACATACACATACACACATACTCAAATATATTGCAGATACAAAGGACATGCACACATGGTCACAAGCATACACAGACACACACAAAAGCAAGCACACACACATGCACGCATGCATGCACGCGCGCGCTAGCACACACGCTCGCATACACATAAACACAGACAGACAG
>CM060331.1:15342651-15345151 GCA_030674155.1 Stramonita haemastoma | reverse complement strand
GGCACACGATGGCCTACTCTTACGAAAAGTGGTACAGGATTTAACGTGCGCGCAAGATGTTCTGCGTGCTTTCGCACACGGGACCTTGGTTTATAGTCTCATCCGAAGGACTTTTGTGGAGAGAGTGGAGTCAGCACTAATGTTAACTCCAGAGGAAAAAATCCCCTCGAAGGGGAATCGAACCCAGGTCGTCAAATTGCGAGCGCAGTGTTCTGACCACTGCACTAGGCTAACCCGTCCCTCATAAAGAAAGGTATGTGTGTATAATACAAATGGCAGAGGCACATCCTATGAGTCATCAGCAGCACTAGAGGAGAACAAAGAGGAAAAGGAAGTGATGAAAACGACCGAGAATCAAACATGAGCCACAATCTGAATGTAGAGGTGTGTGTGTGTGTGTGTGTGTGTGTGTGTGTGTGTGTGTGTGTGTGTGTGTGTGTGTGTGTGTGTGTGTGTGTGTGTGTGTGTGTGTGTGTGCGCGCGCGTGAGTGCACATACACACACACACACATACACACATATATACACAAGCAAGCAAGCGCGTGCGTGCACGCATACACGCACGCACGCACGCATACACGCACGCACGCGTGCGCGCACACATACAGACACACACATACAGACACACACACACACACTCACACACACACACACTCACACACACACACATACACATACACACACACATACACACACACACACATACACACACACACACACACACACACACACACACACACACACACACACACACACCACACACACACACACACACACACATTATGGAAACAGCAAACGAAAGTGGCGTTGATGGATAAGTGCGGATGCAGATTTTTTTTTTTTATCAACAGACTTTGTGTGTGTGTGTGTGTGTGTGTGTGTGTGTGTGTGTGTGTGTGTGTGTGTGTGTGTGTGTGTGTGTGTGTGTGTGTGTGTGTGTGTGTGTGTGTGTGTGTGTGTGTGTGTGTGTGTGTGTTGTGTGTATGTGTGTGTATGTGTGTGTATGTGTGTGTATGTGTGTGTATGTGTGTATGTGTTTTATCTTTCTCCTACGATTAAACTCACTGTAATCATAGTTCATTGTTGTCTATCTGAAAGTCAAGACTCTCAACCAATAAGTCAATTGATCAATCGATCAACCAAACAGTTAACCATCTAATGAATCAATTAATCAACTAATTAATCAATCAAAGTACGCAGTGAACTTTTACTTCTAACTCCAGCAGCAACATATTTGTTTTGATTATATAAACACACTGTATGCAATATGGTGTGCTGTAATTAAAAAAAGCACAACAACAACCAAAAAACATAGCGCTGGAAAGCTCTCAAAACAGTTATTTTGACAATTAATTATTTCCCCCTATTTTTTTTTTTACAGGAAGTTAATTATTTCCCCCCTAATGTTATTGCAAGAAAGCTGGTTGCAGAATCTTCAGTTGTGCGCCCACGGTCCACGGGACTACGGGACAGGTGAAGGTGAAACTGAATGATTTTACCAGAAACAAGTAGGAGAGGAGGACAAGTGTTGCACAGCTGTTTCATTAAAACTTGTACGCGAAACTAATGGATGATTCTCCACATCCGGGGCTCTGAAGTGTACGTTGCGGCTTCCTATCCATCATGTCCGACTGTTCCATTCCTGTTGCCTGCTACTTGGGAACGAAATTTCCAAATTCTGTCTTTTCCAGTCATCCCTTTAGGAGATTTGGAAGATTCTACAAACTGCCAATGAACATACAGTTTCATTAAAGTCCTTCGCATGAGACTATAAACCAAGGCCCCGTGTGCGAACGCACGCAGAACATCTTGCGCATACGTTAAATCCTGTTCCGCTTTTCGTAAGAGTAGGCCATTGTGTGCCGGTGGGAACAGATGACATTTACAAAACTGCATACACACAGGGACTGGATGTAAAATAGCACAAGAGTGCTTATCCCATTATCCTCGATATAAAATAATAAATACATAAATAAATGATAGTAAAATAAATAAATAAATAAATAAAATTTAATAGCTTGAATTGATATGCAAATTGAACGACAATCTTTTGTAACACGGCATAAAAGAATAAAAGAATTTTTTTTTAATGTTTAACCTGTTTCACGTCCATTAAAAATGTTTCGCTGTGTATTTCAAAGAGCATCAATAAAACGAATAGCAATTGATCATTAGAAACACAGGGTTCGCCATCTTTCTTTGATTCTGCTGAGTTCCACGATCTCTTGTAGCTATCCTCTCCCAGAGACCACTGATCTCAGTGATGTTAGCGATGTAGGATGTTGTTGGTGGTCTGCCTCTTTTCCTCCTGCCCTCAACTTTACCTTAGAGAACTGTCGCCATCAGATTTGTTTGTATGATCAATGTATCTGAGTCTATTGACACAGTAATTGTCAAATCAGCTTGCAGGAAAGCACACAGACAATATAACCGAGTAAAGTCTTGAACATATCCCAGCAAACATAACGAAAAGGCTTTTTGCGTGCCAGCAGAAAAGAGG
>CM060331.1:15327651-15335151 GCA_030674155.1 Stramonita haemastoma | reverse complement strand
AAGTAAATAAGTTAACTATGAAACAGATAAGTAAAGAAATGAACAGAGCTAGGAAAGAAAGAAATACATAATGACATATAGAACGAGAAGGGACAAAAACACCCAGAACAGTTAAATGAATAGGTAAAGAGCAGAAGAAGTAAATCAGTTTCTTCCTCACCAATTTAGAATAGATAAAGACCGCAAGAAGTAATTACGTAAATGTGTTTCTTTCTCGACGATTTAGAAATGATTGACCATTAATCCAATACAAAACATGAGCATGAAAACGACAAGTTGTGCTTACAGTTGTGATACTAACAATGTCTATTTAAAATTAACACCAAATTATAAGGCCTTAAGTTTCCAGTTGCTGCTGCTTTGTTCGCATGTTTGTAATATGCTCCGTTCACTACAATTTGTCTTGAGTGCTTAAGTGATTAAAAATAGTTCCCATTACTAAAACATCAATAAACAAATAAAACTTTCATCTTCAACGATCTCTGCATATAAATCTCTTTTGTTAGCCGCATTACATTTTAAAGGTAAAATTACTGCGACTGGAATTGACGGATTTGGCTACAGTTCAATGTTCTATTCTTGCAGTCAAGTTATCATTTAAAATCCTTTGATGCTGTTTTCATACCACCTTAAGTCACGGCAGATTTTTCTTATGCGTGAAATTCGGGCTGCTCTCACTAGGGAGAGCACGTTGCCACAAGAACGGCGCCACCCATAACTCTGTTCTTTTCCTGTTTGCAACTGTATTTGTTTCCCTATCAGATAGGGTTTTTCTACAGAAGTTTTGCTAGAAACAAATCTGTTGTTGCCGTGATTTTTTTACGTGCGCTAAATAATTTTGTGTGACACACGGGGCCTCGATTTATCGTCTCATCCGAAAGACTAGCACTCAGATCACCTTTTTTGGTCTAATGTATGGGGGAAAAGTTTTGGGCCTAAAATAATGGTATTCGAACTAACGAACACTTCTGTCCCGGACTGTTCACTTTCTTGGCAGGTGCACTACCTCTAGACTACCGATCCATGTTGTTGTTGTTGTTACTGTTGGTGGTGTGGATTGTTTTTAACTCTTCTCTTTTAAAAACAAAAATCTAGTAAACAGGAGTATAGCGTACATTGAGTATTGTGAGCTCAGTCCTACCTGCTCGATTAAGGTAAAAGGTAAAGGTGTCCATAACCAGTGTGGTGGTAGGGGAGCGAGGCATCAGAGACCTCAGCTTCTCTAGGGGCCAGCATATTGAGGGTGGCACCCAGCTCCTTTCCCTTGCTGCTTTACCTTCCCTGACTCTAAAGAGAGCAGGTACTCATTTACAGCTGGGTGAACTGTAGAGCTATATTGATTCCATGGAGCGCAAGTGGTCACCCATACACTTGGTAACCACACTTGATGCTGCTTAACCTTAGCTTGGGGACAGCTTGGGATAGCTTAGTGGTCAGAGCACTCGCTTTCCCCCAGCCAGGGTTAAGCAGCATTGAGCGTGGTTACCAAGTGGATGGGTGACCACTTGCACGCCATGGATTTATTACAGTTCCACAGTTCAACCAGCTGTAAGAGGGTACCTGCTCTCTTTAGCATCAGGGAAGGTAAAGCAGTGAGGTAGAAGAGATGGGTGCCACCCTCAATATGCTGGCCTCTGGAACCTTTTTAGTAGCAGACAAGCCAGTCAAAGACAGGAGGATAAAAAAACCTTACCAGAATGATCATATTCGCCTTAGTAGCTATGTCAATAATCCCTTGATCAAAAGGTATACACATTACGAACAACCATGGAACAAAAAATCCTTATTCAACCGACATACATTTCAAGCTTAATCTAGATGTTGTGTTAGCATTCTTGGGAGGTTAATGAGTGCTTATTCCATTATCTTCGAAATAAAAAAAATCCCAAAATGTAACTCAGATGTGCTGCCATCTTTTGAAAGCAGTTGCTAGCTCTTCTATGTTCACTATCCAAACCAAATGTTTGACGCTTAAGATGAAAAACATATCAGAACATTTTATTTTTATACCACTTTATGTCATAGCAGATTTCGCTGCTTGAAATTCGGGCTGCTCTACCCGGGGAGAGCGCGTTGCCACAAGTGCAACGCCTACCCATTTTTTTTCCCTGTCTGCAACAGTATTTATTTCCCTATCACAGTGGCTTTTTTCTACAGAATTTTGCAAGGAACAACCTCCTTGTTGCCGTAGGTTCTTTTTACGAGCGCCAAATAAAGATGTGTAACACTCGGGACCTCGGTTTATCGTCTCATCCGAAAGACAAGCACCCAGACCACCACTCAGGGTCTAATGGATGAGGGAAAACTTTTGGGCCCAAACGGGGTACAAACCACCGCACATTCCGACCCGGACTTTTTGCTTTCTAGGCAGACGTGTAAACCGCCTAGATCACCGAAATATTGTTAGAAGATCGAGATGCTGTAAAAGGTAATAGTCACGCCTTGATCTGAGGTGAAGCAAATTGCTGTAAAGTACATTTTTAATAGCCCAGATCTGTGTCTGTGCTTTATGATCTATAAAATGCCTCTTCCTCCTTTTATCTTACTTAGTCGTTCCTTACATCCGTCCTGGTTCGTTTACAATGAGTTAAGTGCGAAGAGACTTTGAATGCACACGCACCAGCTCAACTCTTTTATCTCGAATCTTCTTCTTACAATCTTGGCATGTTCTCATTATTCCGTGTCAAACAACACCCTTGATAACTCGCATGCTCAGGAAAATCAGGGAGGATCACAGCCCCGTCTGGTTTTTCCATAGACTTACACACATACACACATACACACACACACACACACACACACACACACACACACACACACACACACACACAAAACCACACCCAACATACACACACACACGCGCGCGTTCGCGCGCACACACACACACACACACACACACACACACACACACACACACACACACACCACACACACACACACACACACCAGAAAAACCCACACACATACACACACAAACACACACCCATATACAGAAACACACCACCCACTCAGCCCACCCCACCCGCACACCCACACACCCACACACCCACACCACACACTACACCACACACCACACACCACCCACCCACCCAAACACATACACACACACACACACCACTCCCCCACCCGCTCTCCCCAAACAATCACACACACACACGCATGCACATCCACCCCTATCCCCCCTCGCGCACACACACACAACACACACACACACACACACACACACACACACACACACACACACACACACACACACACCACACACACACACACACACACACCTGCCTAGTTACGACAAAAGACGAAGATGGGAAAAATATGCCACGGGCAAGTCTGTATCTGATGCATCAAAGGATGCTGGGGAAATAAAAAAAAAAGATAGGAAACGAATACGTTAGTGGGGAACAGGAGGCGATATCAGGTTTTTATTAAGGAGGAAGCAACACGCCTTTCATGTTAGCCTAGGTTGTAAGGGTTACCTGTCGTTGGTTATTCCAGGTCTGTAAAACACACACACACACCCCTAAGCACGCAAGCATGCATGCACACACATATACGCGCGTGCATGCACCACAACACACATATACACAGAGACACAGACACATATAACACACAAACATATGTACACATACACACATGCACACACGTAAGACAGAGACAGAGAGACAGAAAAGAGAGACAGAGAGGACAGAGAGAAGAGAGGAAGAGAGAGAGAGAGAGAGAGAGAGAGAGAGAGAGAGAGGAGAGAGAGAGGAGAGAGAGAGAGAGAGAGAGAGAGAGAGAGAGAGGAGAGAGAGAGAGAGAGAGAGAGAGAGAGAGAGAGAGAGAGAGAGAGAGGAGAGGAGAGAGGAGAGGCAAGGCAAGGCAAGGCAAGGGAAGGCAAGGAAAGGCAAAATTCTTTTATTCGAGGATAATAGATAAGCACTCATGTGCTTTTTTACATCCAGTCCCCGCCCTTTTCAGGGATAACATCAAGATAAAAAGATAGCCTCAACTAAACAAGAACAATTATAATGATCCAATTACCAAGAGCAAGAAACCCAGAGAGAGAGAGAGAGAGAGAGAGAGAGAGAGAGAGAGAGAGAGAGAGAGAGAGAGAGAGAGAGAGAGAGAGAGAGAGAGAGAGAGAGAGAGAGGAGAGAGAGAGAGAGAGAGAGAGAGAGAGAGAGAGAGAGGAGAAGGGGGGGGGGGAATCTGATTTCCAAAGGATGGTCAGTATGTCCGCGATATTCCATATAGGTTGGACCACACCTGAAATACCCATAAACAGAAAATAATACAGAGAAACAAAGAGACAGTGTGTGTGTGTGTGTGTGTGTGTGTGTGTGTGTGTGTGTGTGTGTGTGTGTGTGTGTGTGTGTGTGTGTGTGTGTGTGTGTGTGTGTGAACAGAAATACAAAGAAACAAAGAGACAGACAGGGTGTGTGTGTGTGTGTGGTGGGATGGGGGGTAGGGGGGATGGGGTTGGCTGTATGTCTGTCTGTAGCAAAACCGTTAGCCTCTTCATTCTTTAAGACAGTAAAATACCTTTTGGCAATATTGTTTTTTGTTGTAGCACGTTCCTCAGCTTAACAACCCGGAGGTTACTCAAAATATGCACGTAGTCTCACTCATCACACCCAGAAATAATCACCGAGACTGTAAATACATACAGTATGAGAAGTTTCAGTCTATGACTGTTTCAAATACCTCACCTTAGAGGCAGCCCTATTCCGTTTTCGGAAGATATTTTATTGCTCCTTTATAATGAGACAGGATATCTCAGTGGTCTGAGCACTCATTTTCCCCCAGCCAATGTTAAGCAGCATCGAGTGTGGTTACCATGTGAATGGGTGACCGTTTACGCGCTTTGGCTTCAGTGCAGTCTCCCAGTTCACCCAGCTGTAAATGGGTACCTGCCCTCTTTAGGGTCAGGGAAGGTAAATCGGCAAGGGAGAGGAGGTGGGACACCGCCCTCAATATGCTGGCCCCTAGAGAAACTGATGCTCTGATGCCTCGCCCCGTACGACCACATTGGTTAAGGGACACCTTTACCTTATATTGGAGTACAGGTTGTTATTCTAAAAGCTTGTCACGGCTGCAGACAATCTCGACATAACATTCCAAAGAATAACAGTTCATTGTAGGCCTTGGAACTTAGCTTACACTAATAACTGACAAAACTTTTGTGTCTTGAAAGAATCTTTAAGTCGTTTATTTCGAATTTCGTTCCTCGTCTAGAGCTCTGATGTACACCACTGGTGAGATTTCGGGTATGCAAACTTAACCGCTTTTACCCACCGTTAAGGTAGCCGCATTCGCCTTCGTCGTCATTGAACGCTTAGGCAGCAACTACTGTTGAGTGTTATAGGAGCAAAAATGTATTGCGCTGCTGTTAAGCGCATCAGACTGGCGTGGGTGAGAATTATCTTATAAGTCTTTCTGGAAAACAAGGTAGGAGAATGGTCCAGAAAGGCAGAATATAGACAGGAGGAAAATGAACACACGGCAGAAACAAAGAGAGGGATAGAAAAGAGGAATTCCTGGCACAGAGTTTTCCAAAGGTGTGGCTGTTATTTATACCGGCAGGTCCGCAGTATCCATACAGGGGAATCTCATTTTTACTATGGGTACGGTATCTAAACAGCACCTGTATGCATGCAGTTTATTTGGTTGTTTTGTTATTGCTATTTGTTCCTTCTGACATAAAATGGCCTACTCTTGTGAAATGAGGAATGGGTTTACATGTGTGCGTAAGATGTTCTATGTGCATTCACACACGGGGCCTAGACTTGTAGTCTCATCCGATGGACTTTTTGGTTTCAGTATGCGTAGGCATTATTGACATAGCTTGCTCCGATGACTTAGCTTACATCCATGATATACTTACATCCATGACTTAGCTTACATCATGATTTAGCTTATCCATGACTAAGCTTACAGCTTACATCCATGACTTAGCTTACATCCATGATTAGCTAATCCATGACATTAGCTTACATCCATGACTTAGCTTACATCCATGACTTAGCTTACATCCATGACTTACTGTACATCATGACTTAGCTTACATCCATGACTTAGCTTACATCATGACTTAGCTTATCCATGACTTAGCTTACATCCATGACTTAGCTTACATCCTGACTTAGCTATACATCCATGACTTAGCTTACATCCATGACTTAGCTTACATCCATGACTTAGCTTACATCCATGACTTAGCTTACATCCTATGACTTAGCTTACATCCTTGACTTAGCTTACATCCATGACTTAGCTTACATCCATGACTTAGCTTACATCCATGACTTAGCTTACATCCATGACTTAGCTTACATCCATTGACTTAGCTTACATCCATGACTTAGCTTACATCCTTGACTACTAATCTACTTGCTTACATCCATGACTTACTTACACCTGTACTTACTTACATCTATGACTTAGTTACTTACATCCATGGCTTAGCATCCATCCATGACTTAAGTTACTCCATGACATACACATCTTTTCTTAACCGCCACCGTACACCATAAACAACCTGTCTTGCTGTCGGAGACCCAAACCTCAACGATGACAAAAGTATCCTCCAAAGCGTCACAGTACGTAACCCGCGCGTGCAACCTAAAAAGTAGCGCCCCTGTGCGCGCGCGCGAAATCGACCGACGGACAGACAGACGGGACGGGGGCGAAGCGGAGGAGGGGAGGTATGAAATGGTACCGACAGTTGAAGACAGAAAGTAAAAGTGATGGGGATACGGTGAGAGTGCCACCACGCCTGGTGCAAGCATGCTGGCTACTTTAGCTAGGCCTAGCTTCCTACTACTACTACCCCAACAGTGTTGTGTTTTGATGCTAACGTTGCCATCAGTTCAACTGTAGGACTTGAGTGTATATGGTCCATTGGCTTTCATGGGACGTGTCCAACAAAAGAAAAATAATTTAATTGGGAAAGTGGACGGTGTGACTTTGTGGTAGGTAAAGATGTAGTGTTTGGTGTGGTGTGGTGTGTGTGTGGTGTGGTGTGTGTGGTGTGGTGTGGTGTGTGTGTGTTTTATTTATTATTCTTATTTATTTATTCATTTATATCGAGGTTAATGGCATAAGCACTCATGGTTTTTTTTTACATCTAGTCCCCGTGTGTATGCAGTTTTGTATTATGTCATCTCTTCCCACTGGCACACAATGGCCTACTCTTACGAAAAGCGGAACAGGATTTAACGTGTGCGCAAGATGTTCTGCGTGCGTTCGCACACGGGGTCTCGGTTTATAGTCTCATCCGAAGGATGTGTGTGTGTGTGTGTGTGTGTGTGTGTGTGTGTGTGTGTGTGTGTGTGTGTGTGTGTGTGTGTGTTTGTGTGTTTGTGTGTTTGTGTGTTTGTGTGTGTGTGGTGTGTGTGTGTGTCTGTGTGTGTGCGTGCATGCGCGCGCCCGAGCGTTTGTGTGTGTGTGTGTGTAAAAAGGGAGAAGTGTGTAGGAAGGCAGTAGTTTGTTGTTTTTGTTTGTTTTTCTACGACT
>CM060331.1:15277651-15280151 GCA_030674155.1 Stramonita haemastoma | reverse complement strand
AGGGAGGGGGGAGTTATAAATCAAACAGGACAGGAAAAATTGGTAAACAGGTTCTGTAAACACTTTTAACAAGATGGACAAAGGAATGCACACTGGATTTTCCCCAAAACTATATCAAAAAGATGAGGGAAAAAAACAAAAACTCTATGTCGAAATCAAAAGCATTCTGATTGTAATTAATAATAATTATATAAAAGACGCTATGATGAAAGAAAGAAAAGACAGTGAAAAATAACTTTAAACAGAGAGAGAGAGGGGAGGGTGGGGGGGGTAAAAAAGGGGAGAGAGGGAAAAGGAGAGAGAGGGGGGAGAGAGTGGGGGAGAGAGAGAGAGGAGGAGTAGAGAGAGAGAGACGAGGAGAGGGAAAGAGAGAGAGAGAGAGAGAGATGAGAGAGACGAGAGAGAGACAGAAAGGACGAGGGAGACAGACAGACAGGACAAAAGACAGCGACAGACAGACAGGACAGACAGACAGACAGACAGACAGACAGACTAATGATGATCCTTTTTCATGGCAGGCCGGATGAATGAAAGTATGTTATATTTTTCCTTCGAAATAAGAATAATCAATAATCAACGAATCAATTGTCAACGAATCAATCAATCAACCAATTGATCAATGAATCAATCAATCAATCAATCAATCAATCAATCAATCAATCAATCAACTAATTGATCAGTCAACTCTTTCTCTCTCTCTCTCTCTCTCTCTCTCTCTCTCTTCTCTCTCTCTCTCTCTCTCCTCTCTCTCTCTTCTCTCTCTCTCTCTCTCTCCTCTTTCTCTCTCTCTCTCTTCTCTCTCTCTCTCTCTCTCTCTTATTCTGTTTTTTCCCGTTTGTGTGTTTGTTATGTGTGTGTGTGTGTTTTGTGTTGTGGGGGGGGGGGGGGGGGGGTGCGTTCGTGCGTGTGTGCATGCGAGCGTACGTACATGTATGTGTGTGTATTGTGTATGTGTGTGCTAGTGTGTATGCCTGCGTGCATGCATGCGTGCCGCCGTGCGTGCGTATGTATGCGCCAGCCCATGTGTAAGTAATTGCATGAATGCGCACATTGTTTACGAGTGTTTGTATTTTTGCTTTTTGCGTGTGAGTACATGAGGACTTTAACTTTTTCAGACAAAGTACAAGTAAATATCAAAGCGAGTGTTTAAAGCTTTTTAAACTAAGTTAAAACGGTAATGGCTTTACCCTTTTAAGCTACACGTGAAATAGAATTACATCAAAAGAAACGGATGACTTTGAAACATTAATGTCATAAACGGAAAAACAAAATGGTAGAGAAAAGAGAGAAAAATGGATGTAAGAAAGAAGGGGAAAATGAAATAAATCAATAAAGAAAGAAACAAAGAAAAAAGAAAAAAAGGACAACATATAAGAGGAAAACAACAAACAAAGAAGAGAAAAACATATACAAAACAAAAATGAAGGAAAAGCTAGGAAAAAGGCAGTACAAGAAAGAAATGAAAGCTAAAAAAAAAAATCAAAGACGAAAAAAAGAAGAAAAAAAGAAGAAGGATGGAACAAAAAAAAGAAAAGCAACTAAGAAACAAGCAGCAAAGTAAAGAAAGGGTGGGTTGAAGAATGAAAGAAAAAAGAAAAAAAAAGAGAAAAACAAAAAACTAAAGATAGGATGAAGAAGAAAAAAAACACAGAAAAAAACACACAAGAATCACCCTCCTAAAGTGAATAAAACACCCCCAAAAACCCCACTCTAAAACGAAAGAAATTTAAAAAGAAACAACATAAAATAAAGAACAAAAAAGAGGACAAAAAACGAATCAACAATCAAAAAAAAACGAACAACAACAAGAACAACCCCCCCCCCCCCCACACACACACACTCTCTCTCTCTCTCTCCTCATCTTCACTCTCTCTTCTCCACTCACTCACTCTCTCTCTCTTGTCTCTGTCTCTGTCTCTGTCTCTCTCTCTCTATCTCTGTCTCTTCTCTCTCTCTCTCTATATATATATATATTCTCACTCTCTCCCCCCACACAACACAAACAAACAAACACACACACCAACAAAACTCACAAACACACACACACATCCCTCACACACATCCCTCCACACATATACCCACATAGCAACACACACACACCACACACCCACACACACACACACACACACACAACACACACACACACACCACACAAAAGCAAACCACACACACACACACAACCTCCCCCCCCACACACACATACACCCATACCCTCTTCCCCACACACACACTCCCCCCTACCCCCCCTCCCACACACATACACAATTTTTTTTTTGTACAGACGTAAAATTGAAGACAACAACAACAACAACACATACACAAACACACAGACATACAGACAAACAGAGAAAGGCAGAGGGGGAGAGGGGGAGAAAGCGGAAAGGCGGAGGGGGAGAGGAGGGGGGGAGAATGCGGGGAGCAGTGTTAAATGGCCAGTGCAATTCTAAGTGATGCTTTGACAAAAGGGTAATGATGGGGAAGAGATGGGGGGAGAGGAATC
>CM060331.1:15247651-15267651 GCA_030674155.1 Stramonita haemastoma | reverse complement strand
AAAAACCTACTGTCGTGTGTGACGTCAGTGAAAAAAACTTTGCACCCATTGTGACGTCATTCACCAAGCGACGTCATTCTCTCCGGTGACGTCGTTCCTCCAGTGACGTCACTCCTCCCTCCACAAGTGACGTCATGAGCTGGGTGTCGGTGTCGCGGGCCATCCTGGTTCGCTTGCTGTTCGCGGTGCACGGGCTGCTGTCCATATGGCTGCTGGTCACCGTGACGCGAGAGGACCGCTTCTGGTACATGGCCTCGGGCCTGGGTCTGCTGCTGATGGAGATGACCATCACCCTGGGCAAGAAAGGCGGCAAGGAGTGGAAATGGTACGGTATGATGGATAGTGTGGGGTGGGTGGGTGGGGTGGGGGTGAGAGGGTTGGTGGGGGTGGGGTGGGGGTGGGGGTTGTTGGTTGGGGGTGGGGGTTGTTGGGGGTGGGTGGGTGGGTGAGGGTGGTTGGGGTGGTTGGGGGTGGGGGGGTGGGGGGTTGGTGGGAGTGGGGTGTTTGGGGTTGTTGGGGTGTGGGGGTGGGTGAGGTGGAGTTGTTGGGGGTGGGTGGGTTGGGGATGGGGTTGGGTGAGGGGTTGGGGGTGTGTGTGCGTGTGTGGGTGTGTGTGTAGGGGTGGGGTAGCGGTGTGTGTGTAGGGGTGGGGTATGTGGAGTGTTGGGGGTATGTTGGGGGTGGGGGGTATGTTTTTGTGTGTAGGGGTGGGTTGTGTGTGTGTATGTGTGTGTGTGTGTGTGTGTGTGTGTGTGTGTGTGTGTGTGTGTGTGTGTGTGTGTGTGTGTGTGTGTGTGTTCTCGTGCACGCGCATGTTTAAACATTTTCGTTGCGTCAAGGTGATTAAGACACAAGTTCATCTGTAGCACACCCACATATACACACACAGACACACACACTCATACACACACAGACAAACTGACACACACATTACGACGACGACCACCACCACCACCAAATAACAACAAAAGCAGCAGTATATATTTCTTGTATCAGTATGATAGCAGATCCTATCAGTTGATAACAATAATGTATTCAATACAGTCGTCAGTATGTTTTCAACAATACTGTATTGGATACCAGATCCTGGACAGACTGATATCAGCACCTGTCACGACATTTTGTTGCGAACATTACAGAAGATTATTTCCTGGGCATTGTGCTATTTCGAACTGATATCTTCCTCTTAATGGGGACGGGATAGCTCAGTGGTCACAGCACTCGCTTTCCCCAAGCTAAGGTTAAGCAGCATCGAGCGTGGTTACCAATGAGATGGGTGACCGTTTGCGCGCCTTGGCTACAGTACAGTTCCCCCAGTCCCCCCAGCTGTAAATGGGTACATGTCTCTTTAGTGTCAGGGAAGGTAAATCAGCGAGGGAGAGGAGATGGGTGCCTCCCTCAATATGCTGGCCCCTAGAGAAGCTGAGGTCTCTGGTGCCTTGTTCCCCTACGACCACATAGGTTATGGGACACCTTTACATTCATACCTTTTACCTATCTTTCTCTTTGCTGTTAAAAAATGGACTCTCTCTCTGTCTCTCTCTGTCTCTCTCTGTTTCTCTCTGTCTCTCTGTCTCTGTCTCTGTCTGTCTGTCTCTGTCTCTGTCTGTCTGTCTGTCTGTCTGTCTCTCTGTCTCTGTCTCTGTCTCTCTCTGTCTCTCTGTCTCTCTGTCTGTGTCTGTGTCTGTGTCTGTGTCTGTGTCTGTGTCTGTGTCTCTCTCTCTCTCTCTCTCTCTCTCTCTCTCTCTCTCTCTCTCTCTCTCTCTCTCTCTCTCTCTCTCTCTCTCTCTCTCTCTCTCTCTCTCTCTCTCTCTCTCTCTCTCTCTCTCTCTCTCTCTCTCTCTCTCTCCTCTCCTCTCTCTCTCGGCTGCTCCAGTGTATCTGATATCCAGTTTATTTATGTAGTACATCTTTCCATTGCTCCGGATTTCCCCAAGTAGTATGATGATATCATTGGGTACGTTTCATCCGCCTGTGTGGGGGCACGGTAGCCTAGTGGTTAGAGCGTTGGGCTCGTGATCTGACGGCCCGGGTTCGAGCCACCACCGAGGCGTCCGTTTTAGTGTGTTTTATCCCCAGAGTTCACCCCGGAGTTTTGCTACCCATGGTTTTGTCCCAGTGTTTATGTACATACCATCTCATCTCCTTAATGTTTACACCCCCAGAAGTTCATCCTCGGATTTTTGCTTCCTTCGCTCACAGGTTTTGCTCTTGTGTGTTTTTTTTATATGTACAAACCATCTCATCTCTTAGTGTGTGTGTCTTCGTTTTAACGTCTATCCACTAATAAGTGATTTTAGACTGCCTCTTAGTGTTTAACCTCAGAAGTTCACCCTCGAATTTTTTGCTTTCCTCACCCAAAGGTTTTGCCCCTAGGGTGTTTATGTACAAACCCTCCCATCTCTTAGTGTTTACACCTCCAAGAAGTTCACCCTCGAAGTTTTGCTTCCCTTACCTCCACAGATTTTGCCCCTATGTGTTTGTTTACAAATCATCTCATCTCTTAGCGTTTACCCCCTGAATTCACCCTCAATTTTTGCTTCCCGTAGGTTTTGACCCTGTGTAATTATGTACAAACCCTCTCATCTCTTAGTTTTTACCTCCAGAAGTTCTCCCTGAATATTTTACTTCCACACACCCCCTCAGATTTTGCCCCCAGGGTGTTTATGCACAAACCATCTAATCTCTTTGCATTATACACCTCCAAGAACTTCACCCTCGAGGTTTTGCTTCCCTTACCTACAGGTTTTGCCCCTATGTGTTATGTACAAACCATCTCATCTCCTTAGTCAAGTTAGTGTTTACACACACCCCAAGAAGTTCACCCTCGAAATTTTTTGCTTCCCTTACCCACAGGTTTTTGCCCCTGTGTGTTTTTAATATCTACAAACCATCTCATCTCTTAATGTTCACACTCCAAGAACTTCACCCTCGAAATTTTTTGCTTTTCGTGCCCCTACAGGTTTTGCCCCTAGTGTGTTATGTACAAACCATCTCATCTCCTTAGTCAAGTTAGTGTTTTAGACACACCCCAAGAAATTCACCCTCGAATTGTTTGCTTCCCTCTCCCCCAGGTTTTCCCCCTAGTGTGTTATGCACAAACCATCTCATCTCCTTAGTGTTAACACCCCCAGAAGTTCACCCAGGAATTTTACTACCCATGGTTTTGTTCCAGTGTTTATATACAAGTCATCTCATCTCAGCGTTTACTCCCTGAATTCTCCTTCAATTTTTGCTTCCCATATGGTTTTATCCCAGTGTCTATCTACATACCATCTCATCTCTTAGTGTGTACCCCCACTCCAAGAACTTCACACTGGTATTTTTTTTTACCTCCCTCCCCACACAGGTTCTGCCCCAGTGTCTTCATCTACCTGCTGTGCGTGGTGCCGGCCATCTGGTTTCTGGAGCTGCACGAGATGGACAAGCGGATAGAGGAGCGGGAGAAGACCAACCTGACCAGCCTGAGGGAACAGGTGTGCTCCCAGCCCGAGGACCGCAACATCACTGCTGAAGAGACCGAGGAGACCAAGGAGGAACTCAGCGCTGACCTCGGCACTGTTCTGGGGGTGAGTTTTTTTTTTGGGGGAGGAGGTTGTGGTTGTTATTTTGGGTGTGCGTGGGTGGTTGTGTGTGTGTGTAGGGGGATTGTGTGTGTGTGTGTGTGTGTGTGTGTGTGTGTGTGTGTGTGTGTGTGTGTGTGTGTGTGTGTGTGTGTGTGTGTGTGTGTGTGTGTGTTTATTTCTTATTCTTTTATATCGAAGATAATGGGATAAGCACTCATGGGCTTCTTTCATCCAGTCCCCGTGTGTATGCAGTTGTGTAAATATTGTCATCTGTTCGCACCGGTGCACAATGGCCTACTCTTACGAAAAGCGGAACAAGATTTAACGTGTGCGCAAGATGTACTGCGTGCGTTCGAACACGGGGCCTCGGTTTATAGTCTCATCCGAAGGACTTTGGGGGGAGAGTGGAGTCCGCACTGATGTTAACTCCAGGAGAAAAATCCCCTCCAACGGTATGTATGTGTGTGTGTGTGTGTATGTGTGTGTGTGTGTGTGTGTGTGTGTGTGTGTGTGTGTGTGTGTGTTGTGGGTAGGTGGGTGGGTGGATGGGAGGGTGTGTGTGTGGGGGGGGGGTTGGGTGGTTTTGCAGATGGGTAGTTGGATGCTTGGATTGTCGAGTGGCTGGTTACCTTGTTGATTGGTTGAGTGATTGGTTGGTTGGTTGGTTGGTCGGCCGGCTGGTCTGTCTGTTTGTTGGTTGGCTGTTTGTTGGTTGGTTAGTTGGCTGGTTGGCTGGTTGATTGTTCAATTGGTTGGCTACTTGCTGGGTCAGTCTGGTGGCTGGTTGATTGGTTAAGTGGATGGATGAGTCATTGAACGAGTGGCTGGCTGGAAGTCTGGCTTTTGGATGGTGGAGTCAGCAGTGACTGTTTGGTTAAATGGGTGGGTGAGTGGGTGTTTGGTTGGCTGGCTGCCTGGGTGGATCGGTGGTGGGTTGGTTTGCTGGTTCGCTGGTTGAATAGGTGGGCAAGCCATTATTTGGTTGGTTGCTTGGTTTGTTCGTGAATTGTTTTGTTTTGCTGACAGATAATTATGAGCCTTTTGATGTTTAAAGCATTTTTTCCTATACCTGGATGTGTGAGAGGGTAGGCATGAGGATGATGAGAGATCGCTGCAGGAGAAATGTAAAGGAAGAAATGAATAGCTTAAGTCTATGACTTAAAAGATGGCACCATGGTTAATCCAGTGAACGGGGTACAGGTTACGAGTTCGAGACAATTTTCGATATTCATAGGGTTCTTCCTATCTCTGTCAGACTCCTATGAATACTGATGAGTGTTTATGACTGTAGGGAAATTCTGGGACCATACAGTTAAGCGTACTTACGACTTAAAGAACGCTTTAACGCTTTAAGTTATGGGCGTGAATTTTGAAGTGTTGTCCAAGCTGCCTGACTAACACTGAAGGTTCTATTCTGTATCTCTCGGGCCTGGCTAATCCTGGCGAAAGGAATCTTACAGTAGCACAGGCGTAAATATAGCAGAACGTTCACTACATCGCAGTTGTTGGTTGTTTTTTTTTTAAATTATCCTCATTGACGATCTTTACCCCCCACAAATTTGTGGTGTCCTTTCGTGCTGAAGTCTCATAGTGACCACAGTCCTCCGCTTCTCGCAGAACATCTTGCGCACACGTTAAATCCTGCTCCGCTTTTCGTAAGAGTAGACCATTGTGTGCCGGTGGGAACAGATGACAAGATTGACAAAACTGCATGCACACGGGGACTGGATGTAAAAAAAGCGCATGAGTGCTTATTCCACTATCCTCGAAATAAAAAAATGAATAAATACATAAATAAATAGATAAATAATCAATCAATCAATCAATCAATCAATCAATTTTCTCTTATGCCTGTACTGAGACTGTACTCAGGCACTTCAACATTGACAGCTGCCTAATTGAAGTCATCAAGGCTCTGTACGAGAACGCAAAAAGTGCAGTTTTCATGAACAACCACGTGGGCGAGTTCTTCAAGACCACGGTTGGGGTTCGCCAGGGCTGCCTTCTCTCACCTGTACTCTTCAACCTCTTCCTCGAAAACATCATGACAGAGACACTGCAAAACCACCACACTTCCATCTCCATTGGTGGAAGACCCCTTTGCAACCTCAGATTTGCAGATGACATTGACCTCATGGGCAGCAGCAAACAAGAACTGCAAATCCTCACAGACAATTTAACAGATCGAGCGAGCGCATACGGCATGGAGGTCAGTACAGAGAAATCAAAGATCATGGTCAACAGCGCAAGTAATGACATCACGGAAATAAAGATGAATGGAGAAACACTAGAAGAGGTGAGCCAATTCAAATACTTAGGCTCCATCCTAACAAAAGATGGCACATCAAACAATGAAGTGAAAGCTCGCATTGCAACAGCAACATCTGCTCTAGTCAGACCCGAGAAGATCATCAGAAGCAACAACATCAGCTTCGGCACCAAATACCACCTTTACAAATCCCTCGTGATATCTATCCTCCTATATGGCTGTGAATCATGGACTCTGACAGCAGAGTTAGAGAGGAGAATCCAAGCATTCGAGAACAAGTGCCACAGAAGACTCCTGAAAATATCATACAAAGAACACAAGACCAATAACTATGTGAAAGAAGAAATCAAAAAGCGTGTGGGCCCCCAAGAGCCTTTGCTCTCCACCATAAAGAGGAGAAAGCTGATGTGGTTTGGTCACACCACAAGACACAACACCCTAGCAAAAACCATCCTGCAAGGAACAGTCGAGGGCAAGAGAAGAAGAGGCCGCCAAAAGAAATCATGGGTTGACAACATCAAAGACTGGACCGCCCAACCCCTACAACACCTCCTACTAGCCACACAGGATCGTGAAGCATGGAAAAAGATCTCTGTTGCGTCTTCTCTCATGTCCCCCCTACGTCCTTTGGGACATGGGACTGAGTGAGTGAGTGAGAGTGAGACTGTACATGTGCCAAAGCCTCGACACAATGCGAATTTATATATTATATACACAGAGCTCTCAATTATTGGAAAGATAATTGTGTCAGCACTCGCTACTTAAGTCAAGTCTGGCCTGTGCCACACAAATTCATCACTGTCACGTACACCTACAGGGGATGAAAGCAGACAGACAGCACTGAGAAATGACAACAACAGAGATCTCCATCAGCCATGCGGGGCCTCTCCCGTTTAGTTGTCTCCTGTCGGCCCTAACCTGATACCTCCTCCCTAAAGGTGGTTGATTCCGTGTGGGGGTTAGATGAGGGATGCGGCGAGAGAGGGGGTGATATTTCTGACAAAACAAAGCTTGTATGTCGTTGTTGTTGTTATGTGTGTGTCGTTGTTGTTGTGTATGGTAATAATTATCAGGATGATGGATGTACGTGGGTGCAGCAGAGACGCGGAGGTTATAGGGGATCCAGCCCCTGACCTCTGTTATATTATTCTAGTTATTTGTACTAGTTATATTATTCTAGATATGTTATACAATTTATGTTGCAATAGTTCTTCACACACACACACACACAAACACACACACACACACACACACACACACACACACACACACACACACACACGCATACACACATACACACACCCAAACACACATACACACGCACATACAAACACACACATACACACACACAACACACATACACACACGCACACTCACAAATACACACAAACACCCCCCACTACCCCCCCCCACACACAAACACACACACACACACACACACACACACACACACACACACACACACACACACACACACACACACACACACACCACACACACACCATTTCATCATCTCCTCCTCCCCCTTATCCTAACTGTTGCAGTATAATACACGACGCCATAAACATTTGTCCCCACGCACGCGCTTAGTCTGACAGCGATGGTAATTCCCACCCAAGTCAATTTGCTACAGATGATCTTGATCCTCTTGCTGCTGCTGCTGCTGCTAGCTTCCTGAGTCATCACATCACAACACTGGGCTGGCTACAGCATGTAGTTTGTCATCAGAGATGTTTGAGCTCCAAAGCTGTTCTTCCCTCCTCTCTTCTCTGCCTGTGTCCACACTGTCTGTGTACTGTGAACAAACAGTTGTTATTGTCTGGAACCCGTGATCATTCGGGTAACTTTTGTGGGATAGTCTGCAGGTGGTTTGATCCCTGGTTTGCCCCAAACTTCCGCCCCCCCCCCCCCCCCCCCCCCCCCGTTCATTCATAGGGGTCTGGGTGTTAGTGTTTCGGATGAGACGATAAACTGAGGTCCCGTGTGTTGACACATAATTATTTAGAGCACGTAAAAGAACCCACGACAACAAGAGACTTGTCCCTGGCAAAATTCTGTAGAAAAAAAACAGCTACTCTGAATAGAAACAAATCTAGTTGCAGACAAGAAAAGAAAACAAAAATAGGTGGCGCCGCTCTTGCGGTAGAAAAAAAACAGCCACTTTGAATGGAAACAAATCTAGTTGCAGACAGGAAAAGAAAAAAAGGTGACGCTGCTCTTGTGGCGAGGTACTCTCCCCATGGAGAGCAGCCCGAATTTCACGCAGATAAATCTGCCATGACTTGAAATAGTATATTCAATAATAATAATACATGGAATTTGTATAGCGCTATATCTTGCAAAAACAAATCAAAGCGCTTGCATTCAACCTACACGACGCACAATCAGCAACTATTTACAGTTTTGACAAATTCGAATGTACACACACACACACACACACACACACACACACACACACACACACACACACACACACACACACACACACACACACACACACACACACACACACACGCACGCACGCACGCAGCACGCGCGCGCACGCACACACACCTACAAACGTTATGCACTTTGGCAGGTGGATGTTGAAGGCAGGGACAGGTAAGAGATGGAAGCGGAAGGAGAAAAACTTAGGTTTGAAATAAGTGTGTCTTGAGGTTGGATTTAAAAGTGTCATAAGTAGGCTTTTGTCGGAGGGAGAGAGGAAGGTCGTTCCACATCGATGGACCGGAAACAGAGAAAGAGCGGCGGCCAACGGTAGATAGGTTGAATCTGGGTGTTCTTAGGGACAAAGTATCTGCCGACGAGCGGGGGGAGCGAGAAGGTGTGTACAAGTGAAGACATTCACAGAGGTAGGAGGGTGCAGTATTGTGGAGACATTTGTAACAGAGGGTATTGATCTTGTAGTTTACTCTCTGTGGTACGGGCAGCCAATGAAGAGATTGCAAGAGAGGGGTAATGTGCTCAGATTTTTTCTTTCTGAGGACCAGACGAGCTGCGGAGTTTTGTATGCGTTGAAGGGAGTGGATGGATGATGCTGGCAGACCAGCCAAAAGAGAATTGCAATAGTCCAGACGTGAGAGAATAAGAGAAGTGACAAGTTTGGAAGTTGCATCAGTGGACAGGTACTTTCGAATTGCGCTAATACGCCGTAGTTGATAGTAGCATGACTGACAGGTTTGGGTAATGAATTTTTGCATGGAGAGAGTGTTATCGACAACGACTCCTAGATACTTCACAGAAGTGGATAGCGGAACTGACGTATTGCCGAATTCTATTGAAGTTATTGGAATGGAGGAGAGTTTGTGTTTGGTGCCTACAAGCATGGCTTCGGTTTTATCTGCATTTAGTTGTAATTTGTTTTGTATCATCCAGTGTTGGATGTCTTGAAGGCAGCTGGTCATATTTGTCAAGAGAGAAGGAAGATTTTCAGGTGTGTCACTGCTTTGAATCTGCGAGTCGTCAGCATAAAAGTGATAATTGATATGATGGCGGTCTATTATATGTGACAGTGGAGCAGTATAGAGGGTAAAAAGAAGAGGGCCCAGAACTGATCCCTGAGGGACACCACATTCCAGTTTGGCAGGTGCTGATTGAATCTTGTTTACTGCAACTGTATGGACTCGGTCTGCGAGGTATGAAGTGAACCAGGTGAGGGCTGTGCCTTTAACGCCAAACATGTTCTGGAGACGGGAGAGGAGAATTGAATGGTCTATAGTGTCAAAGGCAGCAGATAAGTCGAGAAGAGTAAGAAGGGAAATTTTCCCCATGTCAGAAGCATGGAGAAGCATGTTTAGAGTATGAACCAGGGTGGTTTCAGTGCTGTGGTTGACGCGATAGGCAGACTGAAAAGGGGGAAAGAGATTATTAGAAAGAAGATGGCTATTGAGTTGTTTCAGAACAACTTTTTCAAGGACTTTAGAGATAAAAGGCAGATTAGAGACGGGTCTATAGTTCTTCAGGATGTTAGGATCGAGGTCGTGCTTTTTGAGCAGAGGTGTGACTATCGCAATACAACACCACCTCTCTGTGACAAGCACAAGATAGGACTTTTTCCTGAACCGCTTGTAGAGTTGTTATAGCCAGGCACTAATGATTATAGATGCTAAGGCAGGCAGCGTCTCCGAAATCTTGTTGATCCTGGCGAAGCTTATTCCTCTGCAGATAGCAGGGCGCATGCTGGGTATGTTTGTGTTACCTGTGCCACCACAGGCTTCAAACCACCAAGTCTTCTAGGAAAGGGTGTTGGGATTTTCCAGGTGCACAGATTATTATTCTGGGTGCACGCGCACATGAGTCTTCGATTTCTAGGGGGGGGGGGGGGGGGGTTGACTGAAGGGCTTTCAGAGGGATGGAGATAAGTGCTAATGCTAACTCAGTGCGGAAAATCATGCACGCACACGCACACACGTTACATGTCTTACATGTGGGTAGATGAAAAACGACAACAAAAGTATCCTAGAAACCAACAAAAACTATGGAAAAACCCGAGTGATATATTTTGATCCACAAAACAAATATTGTCACATTGGATACACTCTCTATACACCCCCCCAGTCTGACCATTCTTCACAAAATTGCCAACACACACACCCATGCGCACACAATATACAGTCCCTCCCCCCCCCCCCCCACCCCCACACACACAGATCCCTAGTCCCCCATGACCAGCAGAGTGTGTGATGTAGAACAGCACTCAGAGCAGATTATAGCACCAATCTCCTCTAACTGGTGGCCCCACGGCGGCCTAGGCCTAATATTGATGGGCTCCCTGTGGACTGCAGATGCCGAGGATGAGACACAACGAATCTGGGTATGGCTGTGGCGGGGCAGATTGAAATGAGCCGGCGTGGGAACCCCAGTACGGGAACGCGTCACAGAAGACGAGGCAGCACCCCCCAAAAAAAAACAACAACAACAACAACAAACAAACAAAAAAACCAACAACAACAAAGATTTGCACCAAGTCATGTCAGTTATCAAGGAAGGTAGAGAATTCCATATCCATGACTGACTAATCCCACTTCCCTGTCATCGTTCAGACAATCATATAATAATGCTGTGAACATGACAGATAGTTGCTGGGTTTGTTTTTGTTTGTGGGTAGCGTTGTTTCCAGACTGTTCTCATTCCAGTTGAGTGTCGTGTGTGTTTTTTATTTTTGTTTTCTTTGTTGGTGTGTGTCGTTTTTGGTGCGTTTGCATTTCTGCGTCTCCGTGTCTCTGTCTCTCTTTTCTTATTTGTTTGTCTGTGTCTGTCTAATTGTCTGTCTGAGTGTCTGTCTGAGTGTCTGTCTGTCTGTCTGTCTGTCACACACACGTGCGCGCGCACACACATACACATACACACACGCGCGCATGCTCACGCACACACACACACACACACGCACACGCGCGCACACACACACACACGCACGCACGCATGCACGCACGTTCGCACACACACACACACACGTACACACACACACACACACGTACACACACACAAACATACACACGCACGAAAGTTCAGATGCTTCCTCCCCTCCCCCCACCCAGTCCCTCCAATTCCAACACGTGTGGCGTGTGTTTACTCTTTGAAGTGACTCGCAACAATATTGAATGATGATGGGTAGTTATTGCAAAGGTTTTTCTTTGTTGCCTGTTATGCATGTTTCTTTTTTTCTGTATCTCTGTCTTTATGCTTGTCTGTCTGTCTGTCTATCTATCTCTGTGTCTGTTCGTCTGTGTCTGTTTGTATGTGTGTGTGTGTGTGTGTGTCTGTCTGTGTGTGTGTGTGTGTCTGTCTGTCTGTCTGTCTGTCTCTGTCTCTGTCTCTGTCTCTCTCTCTGTCTCTGTCTCTCTCTCTCTCTCTCTCTCTCTCTCTCTCTCTCTCTCTCTCTCCTCTCTCTCTCTCTCTCTCTCTCTCTCTCTCTCTCTCTCTCTCTCTCTCTCTCTCTCATGTGTTGGCTCTGTGTGTGTTTATGTGTGTGTGAGTGAGTGTGTGTGCGTGTTTGTCAGTGTGTAAGTGTGTATGTGTGCGTTATTGTTTGGCTGTTTATTTGTGTATGTGTGTGTACGTGCGCGCGCGCGTGTGTGCGCGTGCATGTGTGTGTGAATGTTTATGTACTCGCGCATGCCTACCTGCCTGCTCCGACCGAAGCAGTACACAAGCGCTTGCTTGACTGTGACCATGAATGATGTAACAAATATCCAAACCCCATTTGTGGTGTTGTGTAGGCGCATGCATATATGCATGCATGCGTGCGTGCATGCATGCATGCGTGCGCGCGTGCGTGCACATAATGGGCCGGAGGAGAGGCGAGCGAGGCTGAAGGATGAGGGGGGGGGGGGGTGGCATGGCGCAATGCTGTTTGTTTTGACCTGCAGGCAATCAGGACTGTGTGAGCGGTGCAATCATGTCTCTGAACACCGCTGCCATTCACATCAAAGGACAGTGTTGGTCTCAGATCCCTGCCTGAGCTAGCTCTGCCCATTACTGCAGGCAGGCAGGCCTTCTCTATATCGCTCTGCCATGGCCGGCCAGTCCGGTCTGTCTGCAGGCAGGTAACGCACCCTTTTGGCCTTGTCTAAAGCCTTGGCCCTTTGCGCTCCAAATCTTACTGATGGCCTGGGTTCGAGTCTAGGGTTTGAGCCAGCACCACCAAGACACGTTCCCTGTTTGCAATATCTTGAAAATTATGAAGGAACAGTCAGCATTGGAGGCAGAACAATCACAAACTTACGTTTTGCCGATGGTATCGACGGCCTAGTTGGAGAAGAGCAAGAGCTAGTCAGCCTGGTAAATCACCTTGATAAAGCCTCATCAGCATATTACATGCAGATCAGTGCAGAAAAAAACCCAGCTGATGACAAATAGTGCCAGTGGCATCTAAAATGGCGTAATTATAGATGGTAAGAAAATCGGGACTGTCCATATCTTCAAATATCTGGGAGCGATAGTATCAGGTGAAGGATCAAAACCTGAAATTCTGTTCAGGATAACCCAGACCACAGCGGCAATGACCAAACTTAAAGTCCTCTGGAATGATAAGAACATCGCCATCAGCTTCAAGATCAGACTGATGCGTTCCCTGATCATGTCCATAGTTTTGTACGCATGTGAAACATGGACCATAACAGCAGACATTGAAAGAAAGATACAAGTAATGGAGATGAGATACTTTTGCAAACTTCTTGGCATTTCATACAGAGATCACATCACTAATGAAGAAGTGAAAACAAGAAAAAAAATTGCCATCGGTCCATATGAAGAGTTCCTAACTACAGTTAAAAAAAAAAGTTAAGGTAAAGTGGTAAGGGCACGTCACACGATCATCTGGACTGGCCAAGACAGTCTTACAGGGAACTGTAAGGAGAGGAAGACGAAGAGGCAGACAGAGGAAACGATGGGAAGACAACATCAGAGAGTGGACGGGCCTTGGGTGGAACTATCTGCTACGGAGGAGGGGGAGTGATCGTGGACAATGGAGGAAGCTGGTTGGCAAAATCTTCAGTTGTGCCCCCACGGTCCACGGAACTACGGGACAGGTGAAGGTGAAGGTGAAACCATATCTAAACCAATCACCTTACCCAGTATGAAATCAAGTAGTTGACTCTCTGTGTGGTTGGTAGTGGTGGTAGTGTGTTTTGCTTGTATGTGCACATGTGTACATGCGAACACGTATGTGCGTGTACATACATGTGTGTGTGTGCACACGCGAGTGCGTGCGTGTGTGTACGTATGTGTGTGCGTGTGCATATGCACATGCATAAAACCACGCGTGTTTCCAAGCATAAGTGCACCAATAACAAAAACAGGTAGCAGGAAGGCGAAAACAAAAGAACACCAGAGAAAATGTTGCCTGCAACTTTGGAGGGTTTTTTATATTAATTTTTTGGTTGATGCTACCATTGATTTGAAATGGGGATCGATGGAGATGAAAGGCAAGGCAGTGAGTGTGGTCTCATGGCTCACTGAGTGCTCCTGCTGTCTCTTTGATGGCGGAACAGCACACCCCCTGGCCACACCTGTTCTTCTGCTTTGAAAGCTCTGACCCCTGAGTGTGAACTCCCTCCCCCAACCCAGACCAGACCAGACCAGACCAGACAGACCAGACCAGATCAGACCAGCCTGTTCATTTTAGCCAGCCAACTGGCAGGGGCAAAAAAAGGGGGAAAGAGAGTAGTGAATGAAAGTTTGCCACATCTGTGGGCAAATTATGTAGTGATTCAGTAAAAAAAAAAAATGATAATAAATAAAACATCCCCACCTTCTGGAAATTATGTGCCAGGAATTCTTTCTTTTCTATCCCTCTCTTTTGTTTCTACCTCTTTCCTTTTCTTCCTGTCACCTCCTTCTTGTCTCTTTTCTGCCTTCTTGGTCCATTCTCCTGACTTTTTTCACATAAAGACTTTAAAATTAATATGACAATTCTTTTCTATGCCGAAGTCGGACGTGCTAGGCGTGATATGTCAGGCAAGTACCAACAGTGCAACACATTAATTTTTTTTGCTTATATGACAGACAACAATAGTATTACTCTGAGCGTTAGACGTAGAAGACGAAGAATATAACATGTTTCAAAAGGCTCGCTCAGCAAAATGGAATATCTTCTTCTTCTATGCCATAGTCTGTTTAGACCGTAGGGGCGCCACGGAAGATCTCGCAACCAGCTCTCTCCATTTCCCTCTTTCCTCTACCTTTCTCAGGGTGTCACTCAGCCTGAGGCATATCGAATACCGAAAGAATAAATTACATGGGCTTTAGTACTAGATTAAGTGATGTGAGTGACATCTTGTATAACATAGACGTCAGTTTTGTTGAGATTATGTAAATAGCTATACAAATTCTTTGTTGGCAAGATACTGTAGATAACTCGTGTGTGTGTGTGTGTGTGTGTGTGTGTGTGTGTGTGTGTGTGTGTGTGTGTGTGTGTGTGTGTGTGTGTGTGTGTGTGTGTGTGGTGTGTGTGTGTGTGTGTGTGTGTGTGTGTGCTTCCGTGCGTGCGCGCGCACGTAGGTCGTTTACGCATACAAACTGCGTTAATCATTTTTTTTAAAAACTGATGCGTTTCACATAATCACAATATGAAGGTGTTTCTGGTTGTTTTTTTTACGGAACAACTCCGTTCACCTCTTCAAATCACAAGATCCAGAGAATATTATTTGAAGGGTCAGACATTGCTGTTCTTCTCGCCCGCTGTGCTGAACTTTTGCCGCGTTCGCCATCTTTCCTGATAGCGTGCTGACGTCACACGTCGATTAAATCAAGCAGCAGTAGTTATAAATGCCTGAACTGCCATTGTTCAGTTGGATATCCTATAATTTTCTTTTCATTGTTTGTTTCTCTGTTTCTCTCTCTCTCTCTCTCTCTCTCTCTCTCCTCTCTCTCTCTCTCTCTCTCTCTCTCTCTCTCTCTCTCTCTCTCTCTCTCTCTCTCTCTCTCCTCTCTCTCTCTTATTTCCTAGATAGATGGCTTGATGAAAAAAAAGCAAATTTATTGCTTACTCAATGTACCCTCTGAAAATAAAGTTTGGATTTGATTTGATTTGATTTGTGTTTCTGTCTTTGTGTGTATGTCTGTATCTACCTATATCTATTTTCGTCAATGTGTCTGTGTGCGTCTGCTTGTTTCTTTTTTGTGTCTGTGTATCTCTCTGTCTTTTCTCGTCTCTCTTTCGGTCTTTCTGTCTGTCTGCCTCTCTGTATATTTTTGTAGAGAAAAACTTGGTACCAAAGGAACAGAGGATGAGGGGGGGGGGGGCGGTAGATGAATCAGGGATGATACCACCACAACTGTTTCGTGGGTTTTTTTACCTTGAGATATAATTACCGAGCGCAAATGAGGATAATGAATACAGGAGTGATGTGATTCACATCAAAGGCCTCGTGTTATAGATCCTATCCATCCATTACCTCTGGCAAAATGATCAGGCACAGAGCGTGTTGGGTCAACAGTCAGTGATAGTCCGTCCCACTGCCCTACTTTTTTTCTCCAACATTTTTTTGTTGTTGGTTTCTTCTCAAATCTAAGATAATAAAAAAAATACATGTATGCGTGTGTCTCGAGTATTCTGTGCACATTCATATTTAAAATTTTAGGAAGTTTGGTTGGGTTTTGCTTTCTTTCCTGTACTGAATTTTTATCGTTGAATTTGATCAATTTTGTTAGTACTGTTGAACTGAGGTTGTTTTATTTTCTTTTGTTTATTTTTTTTCTTGCTACGATTATCCTTTTAATGTTTATATCAGTACAACCTCACACCTATCTGACAATATGGTGATGGTGATTATGCCTCTCTCTCCTCTACAACCAGATAGGTTATTGGATATCCTTACCTTTACCTCTTTACATTGCAGTTCATATATATGGTAAAGTTCAAACTGTACATGCTATATCACCACATGGTAAAGTTACCACTGTGATATTGTGTTATAAATTTTTTTTTATAGAAAATTACATCTCTCTTAAGAACATGGCAGGCGTGCTTTTGCATTCAGTTCTGCCGTAGTCTCAGCACCACCAGAATATTTATACAACAATTGATTTCAGATTATTTATCAGTACGTCAGTTTGTTTGTCTGTTAATCCGTCTGACTGTTTCTTAGTCTGTTTGTCTGTCTATCTATCTGGCTCTCTCTCTCTATCTCTGTCTGTGTGTGTGTCTCTCTGTCTGTGTGTGTGTGTGTGTGTGTGTCTGTCTGTCTGTCTGTCTGTCTGTCTATCTGTCTGTCTGTCGTCTGTCAGTCCTCTCTCCTCTCTCTCTCTCTCTCTCTCTCTCTCCTCTCTCTCTCTCTCTTCTCTCTCTCTCTCTCCTCTCTCCTCTCATCCCCTCTCCCTCTTCCTCCCTCCCTCCCTCCCTCCTTCCCTCCAAATAGAGAAAACAAATACATTTACAGACAGGAAAAGAAAAGACAAAAAATACCAGGTAGCACTACTCTTGTAGCAATACACTCTCCTCAGGAAGAGCAAGCCCAAGAATTTCACACAGAGAGAAATCTACCGTGACTTCAAGCAAGTGATATAAAATGATTTTTTTTAAATCTCTCTTTTTTGCAGTTTTTTTTTTTTTTTTTTTTTTAAACTTTCTCCTTGGTGCATGTACCATTATCACTATGGACATGGAATTCCCATCACTTTTACTACCATGCATGCCAGAGCATGGGCACGCTCCAATGTTTCTTTGATGATCGATCAAAGAGGCCGCCAGTGTCCTATTGCTCACATGAGAAGCAACGTGGAACTACAACGTGTGGCAGTGAAACCGACGCAGAACATTTTGCGCACACGTTAAATCCTGTTTCGCTTTCGTAAGAGTAGGCCATCGTGTGCCGGTGGGGAACAGATGACATTTACAAAACTGGATACACATGGGGACTGGATTAGAAAAGCATATGATTGTTTATTACATTATCTTCGATATAAAAGAGAAAAAAAAACCCAGTGATGTGTGAAAGAAGTGTAAAGGTCACGCCCCATCTCCTAGAGCTGTCCGGGATTCAGTTTTGTTCAGACTCAAATTACTATGGGGATCTTTGTGAGATATAAGAAAAATACTGACTAGGCTTTAAGTAAATTAGTGTGTGGTGTGTGTGGTGTGTGTGTGTGTGTGTGTGTGTGTGTGTGGGGTGTGGTGTGTGTGTGTGTGTTGTGTGTGTGTGTGTGTGTGTGTGTGTATGTGTGCGTGTGTGCGTGTGTGTTTTGGTTTCTGTTCAAATGGTCCGTTTTTGGGATGCAACTGATTGACTTTTGTTCTGAAAATAATGCCGTTAAACATGTAGTATAACGATAAATGACTATTAGACAAACGCAGCGTTCTTAAATAAGGTACAACACATTTTAATACAAAGGGGATTTGATTTTCTGTGGGATAGCTTTTCATATCCCAGAAACAACAGAATGAAATTAAAAAAAAATGATTTCAACTCTCTCTGCCTCTGTCTATCTATCTGTTTTCTCTGTCTCCCTCTGTCTCTCTGTCCCTCAGAGACATGATATATGTAATGATATATTCCTGATAAGGGCGCAGACTTGATATAAAAAGTACACGATGCATAATCATTATTCTTGAAATAAAAGAATTTGATTTTATCTGATCTTTCTCTGACTCTCTCTGTCTATGTCTCTCTTCTCTGTCTCTTTCTCTTTCTGTCTCTCTCTGTCTCTCTCTGTCTCTGTCTGTCTGTCTGTAAGTCTGTCTCTCTCATTTATCCCCCCCCCTCCCACACACACACACACACACACACAATTCCACATACACACAAAAATCAGACTTCCTCAGAAAATGATGGGGTCTTTTTTTTTCATTGATTTTCACTCACGTCCGTATGCTACTGGATCTGGGGAAAAAAAAACACCCCAAACCAACAACATTGGTAGAGTCAGCAATCATCGATTTTTGGTTGTGTAAGAACCTGGATATTCATTTTCAAAATCACAACCACTCCACCTCTGCTCAGCCCCATCCAAAACAAAAAAATTTCTAGCACTTGTCATTCCACAAGAGCTGTAATTGGGATATAGCTCCTCTCCCTCTCTCTCCCTTCTCTCTCTCCTTTTCTCTCTTCTCCTCTCTCTCATCCTCTCTCTCTCCCCTCATCCTCCTCTCTCCTCTCTCCTTTTCTCTCTCTCTCTCTCTCCCCTCTCCTCTCCACCACACACACACCGATTGAAAGTAGTGAATCCATTGTAAACTGAAACGGCTCTTTTGTCGCATCGGCGTGGACAATTTATTCACCTTCACCTGTCCCGTCGTCCCCCTGGACCGTGGGGCACAACTGAAATTCTGCATCAACCAGCCTTCTCCACTCCCCACGAGACTTTTTATATGATTGTTTAAATGTTGTTTTTAATTTTTCATTATTTATATAACCAAATAAACAATTGTTAGGGAATTCAGTGTCCTGATAACATTTTTTTACGATTTAAATGGTGTCCTTTGGCCAACGCTATGGCAGAATTTGGTAGAAAAAAGTTGTCCTGCAAAAATTCCCAATTAACTCCCCTGAAAGAGCGAGTAAATAAAGTTTAGTAATTCTGAGGGCCGATAAACTGGCCTACTGACCTGCCGATGAGGGACAAGCCCTTTGGAACCTTGGAGGGCCTTCAGAGCACGGCAGGGGCCTTCGGATTTGCTGTCTGAGCGTTCGACGCAGAAGCATAAATATCCCCCCCCCCCCAAAAAAAAAAAAAAAAGGCAACGGTGTTTCTTTACCATGGGAGATAATTTAAAGGTTTGCGCATGCGTTGGAGATTACCTCCCATACTAGCGCTAGCCTTTATGAATTTTGGTAGCCCCAAAGAAGGCAACTGTGTTCTTATTAAAGGGGGGGGTAATTCGAAAACGTCCCCCGTTTGGTTTTCAAACGTTTCAAAACCCAAAAAAAAAAATACGTTAACATTCCCATCTCTGCTTTCTGTTCTTTTTAAAAAAATTTTTTGGGATTATTGTTGACGAAGAAGATCATACCAGCGCAGACATTAGATAATTTTTACGAAAAACCCCTGGGGAAAAGTGAGGCGAATTTTAGGCGTAGCCCGCTTTTAAAATGTGTATATCTTGCACACCTCCTACAGGGGCACAAAACAAGTTGTAAAATTTTAACACGCCCCCCCCCGCAAACCCCCCACACACCTTTTAAGGGTTTCCCTACAGGGTGACCCGGGAGGACGTTAAATGCACACAAAACGTATACACTTTATGTCCCCCCAAAGACGGGGAAAGGAGGACGTAAAGGTCACACACATTACACAACCCCCCTTCTCTTTTTCTCCTCCTCTCCCTCTCCTTTTCCAGCTCTCACCCTTTTTCTCTCTCTCTCCTCTCCCCTTAATATATAAACTAATATAAAATTTTAAATATTGGGGCCCGGCAATTTGAAGACCCGGGGTTTGATTTCCGGTCGAGGGGATTTTTCTCCTGGGGTTTAAAATCATACTGGGCTCCACTCTCCCCAAAGTCCTTCGATAACTTTAAACCGAGGGCCCCGTGTGGGGGGGAAAGCACGCAGAACATCTTTCGCACAAATTTTAAAAACCTGTTTCCCCTTTTTGTAAGAGTTTGGCCCTCATGTGCCGGGGTTAACAGGGTTACAAAATTTTTCAAAAAACTGCATACACAAGGGGACCAGATGAAAAAAAGCACATGATTTTCTTTTTTCTGTTATCCCCGATTTTAAAAAAAA
>CM060331.1:15231036-15247551 GCA_030674155.1 Stramonita haemastoma | reverse complement strand
AACTGTTGTTTTTTTTCAAATTCGTTTATACTCATAGGCTAATCCCAATCGACGTCACTTTCACCGATGCGCCATTTTAAGTATTACATCTCTGGATGACTGTTTGAGTTTATGCCGTATGTTAGTGTAATGATCCAAAATCATGGCAACGGTGGTATCAATTCATTCATCTTTTTTGTATGTGTGTTAAAGCATACCACTTCCACCACGATACTTTGACTTGCGTGTTAATTTTTCGTTCGGTCAGTTTTTTATGGTTGAATAAAACCTGATGATATTTCAGTAGAAAAGCAACCTTTACTTTTGTTCAGGAAAGAAGCTGGATTGTTTATGCAAAGAGTTTTTGTCTGCAGAATAAAGTTTTGACTTTGGGTTTTTCTTTTTTTAGTAATGCTCTTTTCTAAACTAGTGTTGTTGAGAAACTGGAGAATAGATCAGAAAATGGAGGAATCATTTTTGTTTACTATGAAAAATAAAATGTCATTTTATGTTTAATGAGTGTTGTGTGTGGTGTGATATGTCGATTGCTTCATGACTGTATGCAGGGAGTGTGTTCACTGACGTTATATACAGTGTGAACGAGATCAGATCTGACAAGCCTGCTACTGACGGGTTAAAAGTGCAGTCGCCTGCTTGTATTCTTGTCACTGGCATCCCTCAAACCAACAAAAAATCTTTGAAAAAACTATTTTCCGAAACAAAAATCTTTGAATTAACCACATTTCCCTTAACAAGCATCTTTGAATTAACTGCCTTGTCATATCTATGACAGAGAAAATTGATAGCAAAAGCCTAGACCTGAAAAAACAATAACGACGCAAACACATTCTCAATCTTCCTGTTGGTAGAACTGCCAACCCTGCCCGAACGGTCTAAGGGAAGTAATCCATGAGAATTAATGTTGAGTTATTACCCTTCACTGTGTGGTGATCGTTGATCATTACGTTCAGAGTTTTTTTGGGGGGTGTGTGTGTGTGTGTGTGTGTGTGTGTGTGTGTGTGTGTGTGTAAGACTCATATTTTAGTACTATTCTTTCTGTTAATTATTTATTACCAGTATCTGGCGTACCCTACATGTATCCTAAAAATCATGGGTTAAGTTCATCTACTTTTAAAAATGTATAGTTGTGGGATTAACAAACCATGGGCATAGGCACGGATACAATGCAGGAAAGAGAGAGAGAGAGAGAGAAGAGAGAGAGAGAGAGAGAGAGAGAGAGAGAGAGAGAGAGAGAGAGAGAGAGAGAAGAGCCTTCTGTATGTTTGTGAAAGAACACCCATGAATACTTGTAGCACTGAATCCCTGCAGTTGGAAAGCGGCTACCTTTAATGGTAGGCAAACGGTTGCATACGCAAAGTCTCACTATCGGTGAACACGGGGAATGGATGTAAAAAAAAGCACATGAGTGCTTATTCCATTATTAAAGTTAAAAAAAACAACTAACCACTAGGCTACAGCGGCGGCTAAAGAATAGATGAATAAGTAGATAGATAAATAAATAAATAGATAAATAAATAAATAAATAAATAAATAAATGAATAAAGAGAAGCTCAGAGCTCTGTCTGAAGAATGTATATCAACCCCCCCCCCCAGAAACCCAATCCAATTTTATGTGAGTCAAAGCAGTGAGTTTTGTCCCATTCAGTCCCATGGTGACTGAACATGCCAGAATTCGAATCTCTGTGGACATGAAATTTCTGGGAAATACCTTTCCTTTTCCCGTCTTTTTGGCCAGTCAGTCTCTGCAGTTGATTATCCTAAATACTGATTTTTAAAAAATACAATAATTATCATCAAGAACCGTCTAGACAAAACCTACGAAACAGAAGATCGGCTGAGAAGATCGGAAACATTTTCACTCTCAATTTACCTTCTGGAAATTCTGTGTTAGGAAATTACTCTTTTCTATCCATGTTTCTGCCTAGTTCCTTTTTTTTTGCTGGAGGAATGGCACTAAAATTAAACGTTTTGAAATGAGGACTGAGCCTCGTGGTTTGCCTTTTTCTCTCTACTTGGTTTATTCTCCTTTAATCTTTTTTTTTTTAATCCAGAAAGACTTAAAAGATAACAGTTCTCTCTCACGCCGAAATAGAATACGCTGGGTCTAACTTGTCAGGCGCTCAACCACAGCACAACATATTTTTTTGTTCTTATAACAGACAACAATAGTTGCTGTCTGAGCGTTTGACGAAGAAGAAGAAGATCAGGTGCAAAGATTGAAACTAACGACTGGGGACAGGGTGTTGCTAGTGGTTAAAACGCACTACTCGTAATCTAACGGCCTGGGTTCGAGCCACCACCGAGTCACCTGTCTGTAAAGCTTCTTTCCCCTTGGACTTAGCATCTGTGTCATCCCACGCACACGTTAAAATTCCGTTCCGTTTTTCGGAAGAGTCGGCCAATTTGTGCCGGTAGGAACGAATGACAAAATTTCAAAAACACATGCACACAGGGTGCACCATCCCCGAAGTATGAAGACGGCTACTTAAATGGTTGGGGGGGGGGGGGGGGAGGGGGTGGTCGCGTACGCCAAAATCTCACTAGTGCTGAATCTCGGAGCTCTAGCCGAAGAACAAGAAAGCCCCCAACGCGTTCTGCCTTTCAGAAAAGTAGGCCATTGCGTGCCGACAAGAGCAGATGACAATTTCAACAAAACCAACGCATGCACACTGTTGTCCTGTTTAAACATTGCCCCAGAAGTCGGAATGCGGCTACCTTAAATATGGAGCAAAAACGGTCGCACACGCTAAAAAAAATCTCACAATTATTACTAGTGAACTTCAGAGGTCTGGCAAAGGAACGCAAAAAAGAAAACCCCAGAAAAAAAAGAAAACACACAAGGGCTCTAAATGCTTCTCAGAATCTCGAGGTTGTTTACAACATTCCGTCTACTCCGAAATAGGTCTTCTTCACATTGCTAGAAAGCGAAATTTCTTCTTTTAATTTTTTTTTTTAAGCAATAAGTTAGTACATGACAAGCCACCCTGTCCGGGTTGCGTCCCTGTGTGTGTGTGTATTACTATGTAAGTGTGTCACCGGTCTGACCTCACGGGGTCACATAAGCTGCTGTCTGCGCATGCTTAGTGTCAGTTTCTCTTCCGTCAAGAACGCATGGCTGGCGTACCATCTTTGTCTGCTAGGTGAGTTGTTGTCTTTTTCCTCTTTTATGTCCGTTTTCTGAGCAAGTCATGTAAATTAATATTGTTACCCTTTGCTTAAAAACGATATCGTTTGATAAATGTAGCCATTTAAGGTGCATTTTGACAAATGGCCTCAGAAATGCAGAAAGTAGACGCCGGTCATTGTGTACCAGAAGTTGTCACGTGCGATGCGTGAGCTGAGGTAGTGTGTTAGTAAGGTGTGAAGGACTTCCATGACTGACAGTTGCTGTTGTGGTACGTTTAAAGTCTGTTCACGTTTAGTGGCATCAGACTTGAGAGAGAGAGAGAGAGAGAGAGAGAGAGAGAGAGAGAGAGAGAGAGAGAGAGATGAATTGCTGGAAAGCACAAGAGGAGAGGGATGAAAAAGGACTACAAGGAATCATTTATTAACAGATTGAGAAATAGCCCCATGTCAATTAGCTCTGGATGCCGTTATGACTGTGCGTGCGTGCGTGCGTGCGTGCGCGCGCGCGCGCGCGCAGCGCGCTGAGAAGTGTTGTTGTTTATTTATTTGTTTTTTATTTCGAGGCTAAGCACTCGTGTGCATTTTTTAAACAAGTTGTCTCGTGTGCAAGCACTTATGTCGATGATGTTAACCGTACTTTTTGTTAATATTTTATTTTACTAGGACTCTGTAATGTTTTAGTGGTTAATCAGAATGTATTCATTTTTGTTTTCTGCAGGACAGGCAGACAGAGAGACACACACACGTATACATGCACGCAAGCGCGCGAGCGCACACACACACACTCGCACACACAAACACACACATAGCTGTGGCCGGCTTCATAGGTGTAAGGTAAGTACTGGCCAATATCTGCTTGTTTTGTCTGTCTGTCCCGCGCTGTCTGTCTGTCCCACTCTATCTGTCTGTCCCGCTCTGTCTGTCCCTCTCTGTCTCTTTGTCTCTTTCTCTCTCTGTCTCCTCATTGTCTCTGTTTCTCCTTCTGCCACTCTCTCTGTTTCTATCTGTCTCTGTATGTCTCTGTGTGCCTGTGTGTATGTCTTTGTCTGTCTCTGTCGGTCTGTGTCTGTCTGTCTGTCTGTCTGTCTGTCTGTCTGTCTGTCTGTCTCTCTCTCTCTCTCTCTCTCTCTTTCTCTCTCTCTCTCTCTCTCCCTCTCCCTCTCTCCCTCTCTCCTTCCCTCTCTCCCTCCCTCCCTCTCCACCCTTGTCCTCCCTCTCTGTCTCTCTTTCTCCTTTCTCAACCCCTTCTTTCTACTTCTCTCAGTAGTTGTTTCTCACTCTGCCTGACTTTTCCCTATATGGGTTTGTGAGTGTGTGTCTGTCTGTCTGTCTGTCTGTCTGTCTGTCTGTCTGTCTGTCTGTCCGTCCGTCCGTCCGTCCGTCCGTCCGTCCGTCCGTCCGTCCGTCCGTCCGTCCGTCTCTCTCTCTCTCTCTCTCTCTCTCTCTCTCTCTCTCTCTCTCTCTCTCTCTCTCTCTCTCTCTCTCTCTGGGTTGTTTCGGGGGAGGGGGGGGGGGGGGGGGGTTACTATTCCTTAACCAAGGCAAGGGCAGGATGAAAAATAAAGGATGCGAGTGCTTACTCTTATACCCTTGGAAAATATTCATTCATTCATTTATTCATTCATTCATTCTCTGTCTGTCTGTCTGTCTGTCTGTCTGTCTGTCTGTCTATCTGTCTCTCTCTCTGTCTCTGTCTGTGTCTGTCTGTCTGTCTGTCTGTCTGTCTCTCTCTCTCTCTCTCCTCTCTCTCTCTCTCTCTCTCTCTCTCTCTCTCTCTCTCTCTCTCTCTCTCTCTCTCTCCTCTCTCCTCTCTCTCTCTCTCCATCTCTTTCTCCCTCTCTCTCTCCCTCCCCCCTCTCTCTCCCCCCTCTCTCCCTCACCCCCCCCCCCCTCCCTCTCTCTTTCTCTCTCTCTCTTTCTCTCTCTCTCTCCTGCCGCATTGTCAGTACAACATGTTTGTGACAAAATGCGACACATCGCGTGGTGTCCAAATGCCGACACACCTTCCCCGCCAGAACAACACACTATGTATTATAAAATGAAAATGTGACAGCAGTTGTTACTTCCTGTTCCGACGTGCTATGTCCCAACAACGCGTTATCTCACATAAACAGAAGAAGAAGATGCGAAAAAGCAAGAACAAGGTGAAAACAGAGAAACTGAGGAAGAACCAGAAGAAACGGAAGAATATGTGTCAGAGGAAACCGAGGAAAAAGAAGACACAGAAGAATCAAAAGAAACAGACGTAGGAGAAATAGGAATAGATTGAAGAAAAAGCGCAACAAGAAGAAGGAAAAAAATGGGGATCAGCAAAGAAAAGTGGAAAAAACAGATGAGGAACTGCATGCCAAAAAAGCGAGAAAATGGGGAAGAAAAAGAACATTAGTGGAGGGCTCATCAAGAAACACGCGTAAAAAATAAAAAGCAAACAAAAAGCATGCAGAGAGAGGAAGCAAAATATACAGAAAAAAATATAAAGATAAAGTACAAAACCAAAGGAAATGGAAGAGGAGAAGAAGTAGGAAAAACTTTTAAAAGCCTAAGATACAGGGGAAACAATCTGAATAAAATAGAAAGAATAAGTATTAGAGAAAAAGCAGATGTAAACGAGTGAAAAGAATGAATGACATCGGGAAAAAAACAAAATCAAGAAAAAACAGAAACAGCAAAGAAGAAAGAGACTTAACGGAGGAAGTAGTAGTAGTAGTAGTAGTAGTAGTAGTAGTAGTAGTAGTAGTAGTAGTAGTAGTAGTAGTGTGTGTTTATGTGTGTGCATACGTGTGTGTGTGTCTGTCTGTCTGTCTCTGTCTGTGTGTGTATGTGTGTGGTTGTGTGTGTTTTATTCTGCCATTTAGAGGATAGTGGGTAAGCATTCATGTGCATTTTTACATCTAGTCCCCGTGTGTCATTTGTTCCCACTGGCACACAATAGCTTACTCTTCCAAAAAGTGGAACAGGTTTTTAACATGTGCGCACAGTGTGTCAGAGAGAGAGAGAGGTGTGTGTGTGTGTGTGTGTGTGTGTGTGTGTGTGTGTGTGTGTGTGTGTGTGTGTGTGTGTGTGTGTTTGTACTAATTCTTTAGTTTATCGACTAGGTTTTTTGTACATTGGGAAAAAGGGGTAGTATATGTATGGCCAGCTAGATAAGTGGGAATAGAAAAAAAACGCTCACATGTTTTTGGGGGGAACTTATCACTATTTGCGTTCATAAATATATCTCGGGTTCTTTTGAAAACAAACGCGTATTTTTTAAGTACAGTAGGCGAGAAATGGCTATTTTCAGAGCTGTAAAAATAAAACAACGGAAATACAAGAAATAAACAAACAAAAAAACCCCGTAACTTTGGACTTGTTCCTTCGTTCATCTACTTAATGTTGTTGTTGGTTTGTTGTTTTTTAAATACCCACGGCCTATTTGAAAACAAAAGTAGGCCGCTGCAAACCGTTGAGCTGATTTCAGAACTAGAAAATTGTCATTATAAAATCCAATCAGTGAAGCAAACGAAACAACGATATTTTATTGATAGGACGGACGATCTGTGATTTAAAGGAAACTTCTTAACAATTGTGTCAAAAGCTATGTACCATTATATCTATGTGCCATTGTGTCCACATGCATGCATGCAGACGGTCAGACAAGCTGACTGACCAACAACCCTTTCCCAGTTACTAATGTTCATTGCTAACACTTTTACATTAACCTTTATTTCTTAACCTGGCCCCACATGTGGACACAAAAGGCATGTGAGAATGATGATACGAGTCATGACACAGATACCAACCTTTTTCATTTTTTGCGTTTTTCGGTTTGGAGTTGTGTAGGGATTGTTTTAGGTGGAAAAGATGTTAGACAGAAGGGGCGGAATGGATAGCTGTATGAAGGTAGGGGCATAAGAGAAGTTATGGCTAGTTTGTCTTTGTAAGTGAGTGTGAGAGAAAAAAAAACGGAATGGGAAGACGGGTTTGGGGGATTTTTGTAAGAGAGGAGGGGGAATGTTTAGTAATATAGATGTGTGTGTGTGTGTGTGTGTGTGTGTGTGTGTGTGTGTGTGTGTGTGTGTGTGATGTATGTGTGTGATGTATGTGTGTGTATGTATGTGTGTATGCTTGTGCGTTTATGTTTGTGTGTGTTTGTATTGCGTGTGCGAGTGTGCATGTGTGTGTGTGAGTGAGTGTGTAAGATTGTGTGTGTGTGAGTTTGTGTGTGTGCGTGCGTGCGTGTGTGTGTGTGTGTGTGTGTGTGTGTGTGTGTGCGTGTGTGTGAATGGCCTAGCTGGAGAAGAACAAGAGCTAGTCAGCCTAGTAAATCACCTTGATAAAGCATCATCAGCATATGGCATCCAGATCTGTGCAGAGAAAACCCAGCTGATGACAAATATTGCCAATGGCATCAACAATAACATAATCATAGATGGTAAGGAAATCGGGTCGTCCATAGCTTCAAATATCTGGAAGGGATAGTATCAGATGAAGGATCAACACTTGAAATTCTTTCCAGGATAGCCCAGACCACAGCTGCAAGGATCAAACTTAAGGTCCTCTAGAATACTAAGAACATCGCCATCAGCTTCAAGATCAGACTGATGCGTTCCCTGATCGTGTCCATATTTTTGTACGCATGTGAAACATGGACCATAACAGCAGACATTGAAAGAAGGATACAGAAAATGGAGATGAGATGCTTTCGCAAACTCCTTGGCATTTCATACAGAGACCACATCACTAATGAAGAAGTGAAAACTAGAATAAAGAAAGCCATCGGTCCATATGAAGAGCTCCTAATTACAGGGGAAAAAAACGCTAGCTAAAGTGGTACGGGCACGTCACACGATCATCTGAACTGGCCAAGACAGTCTTACAGGAAACCGTGAAAGGAGGAAGACGAAGAGGCAGACGGAGGAAACGATGGGAAGACAACATCAGAGAGTCGACAGGCCTTGGGTGGAACGACCTGCCACAGAGGGCGGAGGACTGTGGGGAGTGGAGGAGGCTGGTTGCAAAATCTTCAGTTGTGCCCCCACGATCCACGGGACTACGGGACAGGTGAAGGTGTGTGTGTGTGTGTGTGTGTGTGTGTGTGTGTGTGTGTGTGTGTATGTGTGTGTGTGTGTGTGTGTGTGTGTGTGTGTGTGTGTGTGTGTGTATGTGTTTGAGAGATAGTATGCATAGTGACATACATGTATGGATGCACAAAAGAACAGAAGAATTTGTATACGTATTCCTTCATTTTCTGTAGATCAGATGAAATGTTAGTTATAAAAAAGAATTAGAAGCATTATAAAATGCAAAAAAATGAAGCCAAAGAAACAGAAGTACACGATTATGATGCTCCTAAAGTAAAAGCACAATAGAAACACAGAAAAAATCCGGAAAAAGAAATGCAATTAAGACAATAAAGAAAGGGATAGAAACACATGAACAACCACAAAAAGCAACAAAAATAAAACAGACCAAAATGAAGTATTGGTGAACAAAGCCAATACCGGTAGCAACAACAACAAAAACAAAGCGATTAGAGACTGAAAAAGAAAAGGGGAAAGAACGGAATTAAAAGGGGAAAAACAGAACAGGGGTAAGAAACAAAAGAGAAAAAAGAAAATAAAAGGATACATAAGAAACAAAGAGACGAAGAAAGAAAAACAACCGAAAAAAAACAACTGGGGGCACAAGAAGAAAACGCAAAAGATATGGGAAAAAATGAAAAAAGAGGAGTAAAAAAAATAAAAGGTAAAAACAACAGAGGAAACGGCACTGTGATCAAAATGAAGAGGATAAAGGCAGTGAAGAAGAAACACAGGACGAAACATAAAAACAAAAAAAATAAGGAGAGAAAGAGGAGAAAAAGAAAAGAAATTGAAGCGTAAAAGATAGGAAACCGCGGGGGGGAAAATAGCGCAAGAAAGAGAAGGAAAAGAGGGGGGGGGAGGGAAGAAACAAGGATAAAGAATAGAAAACAGCTCCCCCCCCAAAAAAAAAAAAAAAAAAGAAAGAAAAAAAGCGCAACAAAGAGATGGAAAAGAGGGGGAAAGAGGAAAAAGAGAGGAAACAAGCATAAAGAAAAAAAAAAAACAGCCCCAAAAATATCGCAACAAAGAGAAGAAAAAGAAAAGTAAGCAAAGAAAAAGACAAAAGCCGTAAAAGTTTAACAAACAAACAAACAAAAAATGATGCAGCAGATACACAAAAAGGTAAGCAGATATCAATACAAGAAAAAATATTACATTGTTGAGGAGAAGGAGGAGGAGGAGAAGAAGAGAAATGAGAAGAAGAAGAAAAAGAAGAAGAAGAAGAAGAAGAAGGAAAAGAAGATGAAGAAGAAGAAGGAAGAGGAGGAGAAGAAGAGGAAGGAGGAGGAGTAGGAGAAGAAGAAGAGGAATGAGAAGAAAAAGAAGACGAAGGAGGGGGGGGGGGGGGGGGGGAAAGGGATGAGGAGAAGAAAATGGAGGAGAAAAAGAATAGAATATAAAAGTACAGTCAAAACAGAACATAAAAGAAACGGAGGAACTAGTAGGTAGAACACGCTAAGATGCGGGGGAAAAAAGAGCACAAAAAGACAGTATCATAAACACTCAAGAAGAAGCGGCACAAAGTAAAAACAAAAAGGAGGAAAAATCTAAGTAAGAGAAATAGGAAGAAACCGAGAAGAAAAGGTACGAAAAAGAAAAGGAAAGCAACAGAAACGAGTTGTAAAGACAGAAAACAGCACCCCCCACCCCCCAAAAAAACCAAAACAACAACAACAAAATAACGAACAAAACAATAACACCATGACGAAGAGAAAAAGAATAGGCGCAATAAACAAAGAGGCAAGTGAAATGTTTAAGACACAGCGACAAAAACGAGACAGTAGAAGATGAAAAAATGTTAAACAGAGAGAACAAATAGAAACACAATCACAGAAAAAGCACAAACAGAAAAAAGAAACAAAAGAAAGTATAGCAGGAGAGCAACAACAAAACAGTCATTTTTTTATTTTAAAGAAGCAGACAAAAAACGGAAAATGAAAAGAAAAAAAAGATTCAAGATTTTCTTTCAAGAATCTGCCCCCTTTGATTTTTATGATCATATTTTGGGATGAATTTGTTTCTTAATTGCTCATAGAATTTACATTTGAACAAATAATGAAACTCATCTCCTATCTCGCTATCATCACATTATCACAGACTCTCTCTGTTCTGGAAATACTTCTTATTCTGTCTTTTTGGATGGGAAGTCTGTGATTTAACGATTAAAAAATAAACAAAAGTTGATAACAAGGTACGAGGAAGAATGGACATATAGTTTTTCAAAGCAGAAACACTTTTTGAATAGTCTATAATTAAGGAATATGTTGTCATTGTCTACATGAGAAAACCATTGCTGCAAATACAGGTCTTGCAAACTATGTGTAACTTTGGCTTCCAACCATTCTGGTGAAACACGGAGATGAACTGATTCTGCCATGTACCACCAAGACACAACGACAAAACCGAGGCAGTAGAAGATGAAAAAATGTTAATTAAACAAAGAGAAACACAAACTCGGAAAAAGCACAAACAGAAGAAAAGAAACAAAAACTACAGCGGAAGAGCAACAGCAAAACAGCCTTTTTTTAAGAAGCAGAAAAAAAACGAAAAATGAAAAAGATTCAAGATTCAAGATTTTCTTTCAAGAATTCCCCCCCCCCCTCCCCCCTTTGATTTTTGTGATCATATTTTGGGATAAATTTGTTTCTTAACTGCTAAAAAAATTTACATTTGAACAAATAATGAAACTCAACTCCAATACGAGGAAGAGTGGATAAATAATTTTCAAAGCAGGAACACTTCTTAAACAGTCTATAATTAAAGAGGATGTCTTCACTGTCTACATGAGAAAATCATTGCTGCAAATACTGGTCTTACAAACTATGTGTAACTTTGGCTTTAAATTATTCAGGTGAAACACGGAGATCAAAGTGATTCTGCCCTATACCACTTAATCCAATTTTGTTAAATGTACGTTCTACAGTAAGATTTGTGGGATTTAGCCATGTACAAAAACTAAAGAGAAAAAGAGAAAAGATCGAAAAAAGAAAAAAAACCCTGAAGAAACAAAAGAAAGAAGAAAATAAAAAAGAAGCAACTAAAAAAGCGGAAGGAGAAGTAGATGTAAAAGAAAGACGTAAAATGTGTAACAAAAATGTAAACAATTAAATATTGCTGACAGAACAAAAGTGAAACGCAGATGAGATAGAAAAATCGGAAAAGAAGAGGAGCAGGAGGTAAAAAGAGGGGACACATATAAGAGGAGGCGACATACAAAGAAAACAAAAGAAGAGAGAAGGTGAGGAAAGAACAAGAAAAGATGGAGGGGGGAGGGGCAGAGAAAAGAAAAGGAGGATAATATTGAAGACGATGAAGCATAGAGAAAATAAAACAGCTTGCAACAGAAAAAGAAGAAAATAGAAGAAAAAAAGAAGATTATGCAAAAGAAATACGAAAATAAATAAATATTTAAGAAACAACAAAAAGACACTGCAAAAACATAAAATGATTAAGCATGCAAAAGAAGAATCAAAAGAAAAAACTGAGGAAAAAAACACTCAAGAAAAAATAAATCTGACTTGGGAGATAATAATATAACAGAATAATGGCCAAAAAAAGAGAAGACGGAGCAGAAAAAAACAGGAAAATCAAGAAGCAGAATCAAAAGAAAGAAAACCAAAAGAAACAGCAGGAGCATAAATAAAAGCAGTGCAAGATAAAGGAGATGATGAAAAAGTGCAGCAAAAAAATTCAAGGAACAAGAGAAAACCGCAAAAAAATGCAGAAGTGCAAGGAAAAAAGTAACAGAAAAAGTGGGAGAAACATATGAAGCTTTACAAGGAGAAAACATTTTGGAGAAAGAAAATGCAGAAGAACTAGTGAAGAAAATGAAGCACGCGTAAAGAAAAGAAAACAACACCGCCCCTCTTTCCCTTCCCCCCCCCCCCCACCCCCGCTTTCCAACCCCCGCTCCCCCCAAAAAAAACAACAACACCACCACCACCAACTTCCCCTAAAAATAATCTCAAAAAGCAAAATCATCACACACACACACACACACAACACACACACACACACACACACACACACACACACACACACATTACATTACATTACATTACATTACATTACATTACATTACATTACATTACATTACATTACATGCATACATACATACATACATACATACATACATACATACATACATACATACATACATACAATGCAACTGCTTCTCCTACCTTGCTATCATCACATTTATCACAGACTCTCTCTGCCCGGGGAATACTTCTTATTCTGCCTGTTTGGATGGGAAGTCTGGGACTTAAAGTTCGAAAATGAATAAAAGTTAATAACAAGGTACGAGGAAGAATGGATAAATAATGTTCAAAGCAGAAACACTTCTTAGGTAGTCTAAAATTAAGGAAGATGTCTTCACTGTCTACATGAGAAAACCATTGCTGCAAATACTGGTCTTTCAAACTATGTGTAACTTTGGCTTTAAATTATTCAGGTGAAACACGGAGATCAAACTGATTCTGTCATAATTATACCACTTGATCCCATTTCGTTTAATGTCCGTTCTACAGTGACTAAATAATGCGATCTGTGGGAATTAGCAATATACAAAAAAATAAAGATAAACAGATAAAAGAGAAAAAAGAGAGAAAAAAACAAGACGCAGAATAAAGAAGAAAATCATGAAAGAAGCAAAAATAAAAGAGTGGAAGAAGGAAAATTAGATGAAGAAGAAAGACAAAAAATGTTTTTAAAAAAGTAAAGAATTAAGAAATGCTGAAAGAAAAAAAAAACAACAAAAAGCAGAAGAGATTTTAAAATGCGGAAAAAGAAGAGCAAAAGGGAAAGAAGAGGGGACACACATAAGAAGAGGCGACACATAACGAAAACAAAGAAGAGAGAAGCTGAGGAAGGAACAGAAAATGAGGGAGGGGGAGAGAAAAGAAAAGGAGGAGGATATTGAAGACGATGAAGCATAGAGAAAATGAAACAACTTGCAACAAAAATGAAGAAAATAGCAAAAAAGGAAGAAGAATACGCAAAAGAAAAATGAAAAAGAGAACTAAGAAACAACGAAAAAAAAGACACTGCAAAAACGCAAAATGATTGCGTATACAAAACAAGAAGAAAGGGGGGAAAAACTTAGAAAAAAAAAACACTTTAAGAAAAATAAATCTGACATGGAAGATGATTATATAACAGAATAAAGGCAACAAAAAAGAGAAGAAAGAGCAGAAAAAACCGGAAAATCAAGAAGCAGAATCAAAAAGAAAAAAAAACAAAAAACAGCAGGAACATATATAAAACCAGTGCAAAAAAATGGGGAATGATAAAAAAGCGCAGCAACAAATTTCAAGAAACAAGAGAAAACAGCAAAAAAATGCAGAAGTGCAAGAAAAGCAGTAACAGAAAAAGTGGGAGAAACATTAGAAGCTTTACAAGGAGAAAACATTTTGGAGAAAGAAAATGCAGAAGAACAAGTGAAGAAAATAAAGCACACGTAAAAAAAAGAAAAAAACAGCACCGCCCCCTCCCCTCGCCCCGCCCTCTCCTCCCCCCCCTCAAAAAAAAAACAAACCCAAGAAAAACCAACAACCCAAAAACATCCCCCCCCCCCCCCCCCGCAAAAAAAAAAACCCAAACAAACCCCAAAACTCAAAAGCAAAATCATTTAAAAAAATAATAAACCCCAGAAAAAATGCTGCGTAACAAAGGGAAGAGAAACAAGCAGAATAAACAGAAAGAAACAAAAAAAAACTGAAGGAAAACTTTAGGTAACAACTACTGATATAGTGTCAAACAGACATGAAATGTAGCGTGCGAAGAAAACAATTCATACTAAAAAGCAAACACTGAAAAGAAAAAAAGGGAGAAAACTGGGGGAGTGGAATAGTAAGAACAGAAGCAAAAGCCAAAGAAGCAGAAGAAGCAGAAAAATGTTAAAACAAAATGTAGGATAAGCCACCATGTTGATGATCACGAGAAAAACGAGAGACAGAAAAAAAGATATAAATGAAAAAAAACAATAAAAAGAATGTAAAGAACTGAAAGAAGACGAAGAAAAGATACGAGACAGAAGAAACCGAAAAATAGAATGTAAAGAGTAAGAACAAAAAGTGAAAACGGAAACGAAAAGAGACGAAAAATAAAAAGCATCAATTAAGAAGAAAAGATAACCAGGAAGATACAAAAGAGACAAAAAATTATAAGTAGAAGAAATGAAAAAAAAATTGAAGAAAGGCAAAGGCTAACAAGAACTAATTAAACAGAAAGGACATATACAAGAACAACAGACATGAGAAAATAAAGATCAGTCAAAAGAAAGAAAGCCACAGGAACACAAGAAGACACGGCACAAAAAGAAAAAAAAGTGGAGGAAGAAACTAAAGTAAAGAAGAGGAAGAAACAGAAAAAAACGGCGTAAAGAACAGGAACAGCCCCCCCCCCCCCCCTACAGCCAAAAAAATCACCACAACCTGGAAAGAATATTAAACGGAATAAACTCAGCAAAAGCGGGAGATCTTCTTGAGAAACAGCTAAATAAGAAGTGGAAGATAGATACAAAAATGTACATAAAACAACACAATAAAGCAAAGAGAGAGAAGACACTGAAGAAATGCAGGAAGGTAAACATATGGGTAATTTATTTCTTCCATTTGAAATGGAATTAGCGATTTTTGGATATTGAAAAAAGGAATATTGCACCCCAAGATCTTGAATCCTATTGGAATTAACAAAAATGACAACTTTGGACATACACCACCTTGAAAACATTTAAAAGTCAAGACAAGTCAATCGAAAGTACTCTTATTCAGAATTGTGATAAACTAAGGATACATTTCTGTGGGGAAAAATAAACAAAGGTTCCAAAACGTGTGAGTGGGCAGACTAAACAAACAAGGACTCGCAGACGACAAAATCTCCAAGGAGGTAAACGTTAGTTTTGTGCATGCTCAATATTCTCCGGAGATCATCTCAAAGATCGCTTTTTAATTTTTTTTTGTCTCAGATCACTAATTTGGATGGATTTTTCTCAGAGTTTAAAACGACAAAGCAGGGCCAAAACTATGCATTGAATTGAGCGCAATAGACTAAAGCAGAGCTCAGAAGCTATATTAACAAAATAGCAACAAACAGAAAAAGTATTTTCGTTGTAAAAGGGGAGCGAGGTATCAGAGACATCGGCTTCTCTAGGGGCCAGCAACCGAGGGCGGCGCCCATCTCCTCTCCCTCGCTGCTTTACCTTCCCTGACCCTAAAGAGGACAGGTACTCATTTACACATGTGTGAACTGGGGGACTGTACTGAAGCCAAGACGCGCAAACGGTCATCTATTCAAGTGGTATCCACTCTCGATGCTCCTTAATTAACATTGGTTGGGGGAAAGGGAATGCTTGACCACAGAGCCATCCCTGCCCCACTCAGCTATACCAGCTTTCGCTGTACGTGGGATAAAACACATTGGTCTGCAAAGAAGGGGGGGGGGGGGGGGGGGGGGGGGGGGGGGGGGGGGGGGGGGGTCGGGGGCAGGCGGGCAAGAGCTCGAAGCTGAAGCTAACTTTCAAGAGCAGATTTAAACACTTTGTTTGAACTCAAGTTGCTACAAAACAGATCAAGGAAATTTCGACGCAAGTGGTACCTTACACTTTTGCCAAAATAAAAGGAGGAATGGGAGGTAGTAAAGGTGGTGATGTACACTGGAGGTAGATTGAGAACAGGCATGGCGTAAAAGGATGCCTGACAAAATTGTAGAGGGGTGTGTGTGTGTGTGTGTTGCGTGTGCGTGTGTGTGTGTGTGTGTGTGTGTGTGTTATGTGTGTGTGTGTGTGCTCGTGAGTGTGTGTGTCTGTGTGTCTGGGGGGGTGGGGGGTATGATATCTCCATTTCGAGGATAGTGGATAAGCACCAATGTACTTTTGTACACCTAGTCCCTGTATGCACGCGGTTTCGAAAATTTTGTCATCCGTTCCCACTGGCGCACAATAGCCTACTCTTTCAAAGAGTAGTACAGTTTTTAACGCGTGACATAGTGTGTGTATTATTTTATTTTATTATCTATTGTATTTATTCTTTTATATCGAGGATAATGGAATAAGCGCTCTTGTGCTTTTTTTTACATCCAGTCCCCGTGTGTATGCAGTTTTGTAAATGTCATCAGTTCCCACCGGCACACGATGGCCTACTCTTACGAAAAGCGGAACAGGATTTAACGTGTGCGCAAGATGTTCTGCGTGCGTTCGCACACGGGGCCTCGGCTTAAAGTCTCATCCGAAGGACTTTTAGGGAGAGTGGAGTCAGCACTGATGTTAACTCCAGGAGAAAAATCTCCTGGACCGGACTCGAACCCGGGTCGTCAAATTGCCAGT
>CM060331.1:15225070-15230936 GCA_030674155.1 Stramonita haemastoma | reverse complement strand
GTGCTTTACAGTAACACGAAATGCAATGAAAGACTACTATGCATGTTAAGATGAAGGGGGGTTAGTTTTTCCATGTTCATTTGTTAACCTTGATATTCTTTTCTTAATGAATTAAGCAACGTGAACGGCGACTGCCTTTAAGGATAAGGCAGAAAATCAACTAAGAACATCAACTTAAGAAAATCAAGTTATTAAATTTTTGAAGGTGTTTTGTCTTTCGTATTGTTGATTATTGGCTTCAGACTTCCAGTGAACTCTGATATAATTAAGTGTACTGGTAGCGTTTATATCCTGCGCTGACTAGGTTATTGCTAATTGAAAAATGGTTTGCGAGAGTAAATACTAAGCGTAAGAGTTCATGTTTAAGTAAGTAGCTGGTTCGGAAGGATTAAGTAAAAGACTTTAAACATAACTCCAAATAATATATGTTCTGGTCATCACTGCAAACTCTTATTTCAAAATATACGTGGCTGGCAAATCTGCATTGACCTGTCGATAGTTTTCATGTCTGGCTGTAGGATTTGCTATAATTTCTGAAGGCTTTTTACCTAATTTTTAATGAGTTTATCTTGGGTTTTTTTTTCCAAATCTGATTAAATGACTTGACGAGATGACAGCCCCGGTATAGCCTGTGCGGTCGACGGGGCTCTAAGCATCATCATTGGTTTGGATTGGATTAAATGACTTGTTTCGGAAATATTCTCAATGTGTGTAGAGCTGACAAGAATCTAGGATACTTTTCTCATTTATAAAAATAAAAATAAAATTGATGATGAGTTGAGACAATTCTCTGCCCATGATGCTCATAGTATCGCCTGACAATGATATTTAACGGTAGTCACTGATGTGTGTCCTATCAGTTGTTTTCATCTGAAACCTAAAAGCGAATAATATGCACAGCCCTTCTGGCAAGAGGAATGGAACGCTCAGACAGACAAACTTTTTTCAGATTCGTCCTAACCTGAAAGAGGTTTTCTCTGTGTGTCAAAAACCGAAGGGAAGCAGCACTGCTAACCATGATACACACGGGTCATTCTCATATCACTCGCACCCATTTACTGAAAGGTGAGGGAACCCGTGTGTGACATGTGATGTGCGGGTAATTATCAAGCATCTGAATTTGGTAGTGTCGAGATGTCCAGGATATTAGGCACAAGTATTTTACTGCAGACTTCCTTAAAGATCCTTTTTCCATGATGTTCCACGGACACCATTTTTAACTTTCTGAGAGAGTCTGGCTTTTCCCGTCTAAAATAGATGTAAGTGTTACAGTCGGTCACTAAGAAAAAGGTTGCTTTAAGCAAAATGGTTTTGGTTTTATCTCATTGTATGTGTGATTGATGTGGTTTTCCCACAACGCCGTGGACCGCCCTGGGCTGACCCTTATGATTGACTAATACAGGGAAGAAAAGTAGATTTGTTTTACACCCAGTTCAAATCTGTATGTAGTTCAATTTTATAGTGAGATTTAAAATTTTACGAGGTTACAGCCCCGATATGGCTCGTACGTGTGTTTTGTGGGGCTATAAAACAACATGATTGGATATGATTTATGGTTTCCATCCCTTTGTCAGTCTTTCATAAGACTTTATCCTTCAGAAACTGCCCTCCACCCCCCCCCCCCCCCCCCCCCCCCCCCCCCCCCCCCCCCCCCCCCCCCCCCCCCCCCCTGGCTTCGTTCTCTACCTGAGAAATCACTGGTCTTCTTTGTATCTCGCCCTGGAACACTGGCTTTATTTTTATATGATATCTCTGATATCTCGTTAGATATCTCAAATATTTTCCTTTTTCCTGACCAGGCCTAGAAGTTCAGGTTATTTGTTCACTTCTTCAAAACGCTTTGGTTTGTTTGTCTTTTGGTCCTGCTCATTTCAGGAGTCTTACTTCAAACCAAACCTCCGCAAGTTCCTGTTTTTAACTACAGATTTAATGGTCCCACCCTTTCCTTCCAAATAAAAAAATAGGTCAAAGTAGTGTTTGCATTATTTTAAGCTTGAGCTCATTTCATAAATACACCTTTCCAAATGTTATGCATACATACATACATACATACATACATACATACATACATACATACATACATACATACATACATAAAATTATATACATACATACATACATACATACATACATACATACATATATATATATATATATATATATATCATATTACATACATACATACATACATACATACATACATACATACATACATACATACATACATATATATATATATATATATATATATCATATATATCATATATAGATACATACATACACACATATATATATATATATATCATATATATCATATATAGATACATACATACACACACACATACATACATACATACATACATACACACACACACACACACACACACACACACACACACACACACACACACACATACATACATACATACATACATACATACATACATACATACATACATACATACATATTACCACTTAAAATCATGGCAGATTTCTCTGCGTGAAATTCGGGCTGCTCTCCCCGAGGAGAGCACGTCGCCACAAAAGCGGCGCCACCCAGTATTTTTTCTTTTCCTGTCTGCAACTGTGTTTGTTTCCCAATCAGTAAGTCAGATGGACCAAGTCAAGTCAAGTCAAAAACACTTTAATCATCCCGATAAGGGTAATTACAATACAATACTGACAGGCATACCGATACGAATTAATTTTTTTTAAAAGCACAATACGTTTGATATTTGTTCAAGCTTCAAATAAAAAGATAACAAACGCTCACATACATACGCACGCAATTTGAGCAATTCTTGCTTTATAGTATTTGGTATATGAGGCATAGGCTGACTTGTAGGACCCAAAGCATTCACAGTCAACTGAATATACAGCTGGCAACAACTTTCTGTTGGGGAACATTTTTGTTTGATGAATCTGGCCAAGTAATCAATGTTGAAGATAGGATCCTGGTTGATAGAATACTTATTGCAATTAGCCTGGAAATAATTTGTTTACGAAAGTAGCGGTTTTTTCTTCATCTTTTAAAAGTGAATTAGATCACGTGATTGGTCAAAGATAAACTTGTCCAAGCATGTTCCATCAATGCTTTTAGGATCGTCAAATAAAAATAAAAAAAGAAATAATCAAACAAAACGATGTGTTCAGAAAATAATACAGTCCGTGTTTTTTTAGACTGGCAATAATGTGTGCCGATCTGAAAGTTTATAAATGAATATCAATTAATTAGTTGGAATAAATACTTTTATTTTCATATTGCTTGAAAAACTGGCAATAATGTATGTATGCAAGTGCACGTCTATTATGGTATGTGCAATATACTTTCAATGAATCAGCTTAAACAATTATTAGTTGAGGGAATTTCTCGACCTATCATACTTCATGAATCATCTTCAGAAAGGAAGAATTTATTTTGCTTTTAAGGTTTTTTTTAATTAATAAATTAATCTGGTTGAGAAAGAATCCATGTCCCCACATGAACCACCGAGCGTTGTAAGACCAGAAATGATTTTATATGCTTTGGATCGCGAGGTTTTTTGTGTTTTTTAAATGAAAATGTAGCTACAAAGTTGCTGGAAGGTGCTGTCATGGGCACGCACGTTTAAGTGTGTAAGAAAGTGTAGCTCCCTGAGGGGTCTTGGTACTATCATGTCTTGAGAGAATCCGGATTTTTTCTTCTGATATGAGAGAAAGTGGTATGGTTGGTCTCTAAAGACAAGGTTGTTTTAAGGAACCCGGTTTTGGTTTTATCTCGTTTTAAGTGTGATCGATGTGGGTTTTCCCACTACGCGGGGGCCATCCTGGGCTGACCCTTATGGTCGGCCGGGGCGTCGATACAAGCAAGGACAGTTGAGTTGGTTTTATACCTCGTTTTAAACTGTACATAGTCGCACACTTTTAATACGAGTTTTAAAATGTGACGAGGTGATAGCCCTGATATGGCCTATGTGGTCGGCGGGGCTATAAGCACCATCATTGGATTGGATTGGTACTATCAGGCTTGACAAGAGTTCCACAGTAATCTGAAAATACCCATGTGGTACCCCCCCCCCCCCCCCCCCCCCCCCCCCCCCCCTGCCTCGCCCACTCAAACGGGATTTTATGGTTGCATTTTAACCAAGTGAAGAATTAGTTTTAATTCTATCAAAATATGAGCTTTGGATAATTTTCAGTGATTGGATACGCGCGCACGCGTGCGTGCTTGAGTGCGTGTGCGTGCGCATGAGTGTGTGTGTGTGTGGTGTGTGTGTGTGTGTGTGTGTGTGTGTGTGTGTGTGTTTGTGTGTGTTCGTTCGTTCGTTCGTTCGTTCGTTTGTTCTTTAGATTTTACGTCTTTTCATTGTTAGTGATATTAGACGAAGGGAGACAGGGAGAAAAGAAGAAAAGCAGATACTTGTTTGTGACTAAAAGTTTGTGTTTTGTCACTTATAATGCGTGTGAATATGCGTGTGAATATGTGTGTGTGTGTGTGTGTGTGTGTGTGTGTGTGTGTGTGTGTGTGTGTGTGTGTGTGTGTGTGTGTGTGTGTAAATGGGTGATTACAGGGAGGGCATCTTAGGTTTGGTGGGAGAGATAATTTTAAAAAATTTATTACGGTAGGGTATTTAGGAGGCAGGGGTAAGATATATACTGGCATCGATGGATATTGCAAAAAGAGCGGTTGACTGATAGGTTTTCTTGCCACATTATTCTTTTCTTTAGCAAAATCCTTTTTATTAGTGAATGGAACTTGTTCAAAAGACTTAGGCTCGAAATGAAAATAGCTGAACTAAAAAGTTGTGAGAAAAAAATCCAATTGCTAAAGTCCTCCAATCACAGTTTTATTAATAACAATAGCTATTGGCAGGGCTGGTAATCTGTGTAAAAGAATCAACCATGTCATTATCAGATAAAAGGTATCCCATAACCCTCTTACCCTTTTCCATACCCTTTTCCTAATATAGCAAACCCAGAGTGTTTGCTATATTAGGAAAAGGGTATGGAAAAGGGTAAGAGGGTTCAATTGGAGAATACTGAAACAAAACTTAGCACCAAATTAAACAGGAACGCATGAATTTAAGAAAGGAAGTATCTAATGAAAAAGAAGCAAATCAAATTAAAATTGGACTACAAACGGAAGGACTCGGATTTCAGACAAAACCTTATCCAGAACCATTTCATTGAAATGGCCTGTTGAATAGTGTTTCAAAAAAACCCGTAAATTGAACTGTCACATTGTGTCAAAAGCTACGTACCATTTTGTCTGCATGCTGTTGTGTCCACATGCACTCCTTAACGGACCAACTGACCAACAGCCCATACCCTCACATAATTCTTAATACTAACACTAACCTTAACAATCAGCTTAACTCTAACCTTGATCCCTTCAGTCATGTGGACACCAAAAACAGGTAATAATAATAATAATACATGGAATTTGTATAGCGTGATATCTTGCAAAAACAAATCAAAGCGCTTGCATTCAACCTACACAACACACAAACAGCAACAATTTACAGTTTTGACAAATTCGAATGTGCAAGGTAGATAACATGGTACCTGCTGACACGTGCAAAATTTCGTTCAGAGGGAATTTCGTTTGGGATTGGGATGGGGGTCGGATTTTAGGGTAAAAGTTGCTAAGGGGGGGGGGGGGGGGGGGGGGGGGAGGGGGTAGTTAAGACATATGGGTTTTGAGTTTTTTTATTAATTCTTTTACATCGAGGATAATGGAATAAGCACTCATGTGCTTTTATACATCCAGTCCACGTGGTGTATGCAGTTTTGTAATCTTGCCATCTGTTCCTACGGCACACAATGGCCTGCTCTTCGAAAGTAGAGCAGGATTTAACGTGTGCGCAAGATGTTTTGCGTGCGTTCG
>CM060331.1:15217570-15220070 GCA_030674155.1 Stramonita haemastoma | reverse complement strand
ATAGAATAATTTGATAAACATTTTTGCCGTTGATCCGTTCGTTATGCATAATGGCTTACGGAAAATAGCGTGTATTTTATTTCCAATTATTCATATATTTAAAGATGATACAATTTCCGGATATTCATACTTAATTACACTTATGTACAAGAGCTACTTTTTAGCAAAAAATCCTGACAACTGAACAGTGCTATTCCATTCTGTATTTTAGTATGTCTCTCAAAGAAAAGATGTGTAACTAATGAAAGGCGGACACAGTAAATAGTTATATCGTCTGGCCGGATTCAAGAAAAGTAAACTCCTGTCATTAGTCTTAGTAGGCATCCTTCAGTCTCGGAAGACTGTGGAGTTGTGCTCTAGGCTCTAGACTGGAGTATGGAGGGCAATCTGTTAGTCATACAGCAGCCCCCCCCCCCACCCCCCCCCCTCTCCATGTCGCTAGAATGGTCCATTGGAAAGGCAATCGCCCATACATGATTCAAGTGCCTTCGCAGGAGCCGTCAATTCAGTCTTTGTTGAATCACTTACAGCACTCTTAAAACTCACTCGGAATGGCCAGTTCTCTCCCTTGCTTTTCCCCATGGACGGCCCATTTGTAATGGTTTGTAAAAAAAATCATTAAAAAAATAAAACACAAAGAAAGAGAAGAAAATTTTCTGAACTTATGAATAACATGCTGGGTTAGTACACATCAAATAATTGAAACTCTTACTTTAATATTTAAGCTTTGGCAAGCATGAAGAAAATACTCTGAATTTTGCACTCCGTGTCACTACACTGTGTCCCCTACCCTGTGCATGCACAAAGAAAGATCGGAACACATGGAATCATCTGACAATGCTCTGCATTCAGTCTTGTATAGGCTCACGAAGCTTTGTTAAGCTGCACTAGTCATAGTATTAATGCGGCGGCCGCATGAAAAATCTGCAAACAACAAATCCGCTATAGCGGACGGCCGTCCAAAACCGTTGCTTTACACTGATCCGCTATAGCGGACGGCCGTCCTCTGAAAGTTTTAAGCTCTTGTCGTAGAGATGACAGTGTTCGTTTTCTTTTTTTAAAATTTCTGAGAAAACCTGGTCAGTTGTTGAGAGAACACTGTTCGAGAAACGGGAATATCAAAATTCACCAAGAACATACACAATGTATGCAGAGATACATGAACACACACGCACGCACACGTACACACAGATCAGGATAACATGTTGATCCAAGGGCAGTAGTGATCCATTGGCATAACGCACTGCTTGCACCGCCGACAATAATGGGCTCTCTTGGGGTGTTTGCGGTTACACAGAAGATCCACTCGTTGTCTCCAAAGAAGACTCTTCACTGGCGGCGGGGGTTATGCCAAGGATGGTGAGGGAGGCCCTCAGCAGTGACAGCATGCAGACAGACACATTCCACTGGTCATCATGTAACTGACAGTAATGGAGTACGGTGCACGACCATCATGGTGCTGGGGAAGCGGGATGATGTACAGTGGCGAGACAGAGCCGGTACACCAATAATTATGTAAAAACGAATGACACTTGCAAGGAGTCTATCCTTGATAGAACGCAGGCAGCCAATCAAGGGCACGGTTGGTCAGCGTCATGTTAAAAACAAAGTAAATCTTCCTCTTTTGGCCAGTCGCTAAATCGGAAATCTCCGCTGGGACGTCAATTTAATAATAATAATAATAATAATAATAATAATAATAATAATAACATCAACAACAACAACTCTTTTGGTTGCTTTTTGATGTAGAGCTCGCACAGTGTGAAAAAATTCTTTGGTTGCTTTTTTGATGTAGAGCTCGCACAGTGTGAAAAAATTCTTTTGGTTGCTTTTTGATGTAGAGCTCGCACAGTGTGAAAAAAAAAATTGATGACCACGATATTTTCACAATGTTCTTGAATTTCTGGTAAATGATATTCTTAAACTATAGCAGTTTAGGCATCAGTGATGGGGTGGATTCAACATTGTGCCACCCAATGATCTGTCGGTCAGCACCCAAGTTGTCTCTCTGATCTGAACCAGTGGAATCCACAGGCTTCGTCAAAGAACATAGAACTGTGTTCCTTGGTTTCACTTTTGATTAGTCTTATGCCCTTAAATCATAAGAAACCAACCGAGATTCTACAATTGTAAATCTAATGACCAAAGACTACAACTAGATAGGAAAACCTTTCCTCAACACTCTCAACTGACGCTATCTTCATGATAATATCTTGATGACCTCTAACATAACTTAAGTTTATACTTTTATCTCTTTCACAACATTACCCATGGATATTGTGGCACAAAAGAGAGAGAGGGATGAGAAAGGAGAGGCATACTCCACATCCTTGATGGCTCCAGGTGACCAACGCAGCCTTCAGTGCTTGATTAAACCACTAACACGCAGAAAAGAGAACCACAGGCACTTGGTAGTAAATAATTTTGGACTCTCCAGTTTTTTTCTGACATTGCCTCAGTGCAGCCTTTATTTAAACAAGGGACAAAGGGGGGGGGGGGG
>CM060331.1:15210276-15217470 GCA_030674155.1 Stramonita haemastoma | reverse complement strand
CCCCCCCCCTCCTCCCTCCCTCTCTCTCTCCTCTCTCCTCTCTCTCTCTCTCTTTCTCTCTCTCTCTCTCATCTTCTCTCTTCTCTCCTCTCTTCCCTCTCTCTCCTCTCTCTCTCTCTCTCCTCCCTCCCTCTCTCTCTCTCTCTCTCCTCCCTCTCTCTCTCTTCTCTCTCTCTTCCTCTCTCTCTCTCTCTTCTTCTCTCTTTCTCTCTCTCTCTCTCTCTCTCTCTCTCTCTCTTCTCTCTTCTCCTCTCTCTCTCTTTCTCTTTCTCTCCCCAATACTTTCATTTTTCCTATCATCGTATTTTCAAATTATGCTTTGATCAGCCTCTGCTCGGAAAAATTTCCAGAAAATTTAGCATCTCGTTTTTCATTCTCCCCCAACCTCTCCACCACCCCCCACCCAGCCCATCGCCTGATCCAAAAGCATAAATTACGTCGATGAAAGTGAGGAGGAAAGATGTTTGAGAGAGAGAGAGAGACACAGAGAGAGAGACACAGAGAGAGAGAGAGGGGGGGGGAGGGAGGAGGAGGGAGAGGAAGGAGAGGGGAGAGAGAGAGAGAGGAGAGAGAGACAGGGAGGGAGAGAGAGAGGAGAGAGAGAGGAGGAGAGAGAGGAGAGGAGGGAGAGGAGAGGAGAGAGGAGAGAGAGAGAGAGGAGAGAGAGAGGTAAGAGAGAGAGAGAGGAGAGAGAGAGAGAGAGTTCTAACAAGTACAGGCCAGGCCAAAAGCTTTGTCAGTTATCAATGTAAGCAAAAATGCAAGACTTACAAAAATTGTTGTTATGCTTTAAATGCTAAGTTGAAATTATCTTCATCTTGGACGGATGCTTAGCATAACTAGCTCATATTCTCAATTACAGGAAAGAAAATAATCTCTGAAAGTCGGAGTACGGCTGCATGTGATTATGGCAAGGTGTCTCAGATCAGTCACAAACGCAAATCCTCCACACAGTGTGTTCTGACATTTTTTTAAAATTTTACATTTTACACCACTTTAAGTCATGAACTTTCTTGAGTGAAATTCGGGCTGCTCTACCTGAAGGGCACGTCGCCACAAGAGCAGCGCCACCCATATTTTCTTTTCCAGTTTGCAAACTGTATTTCTTACCCTATCAAAGTGGCTTTTTCTACAAAATTTTGCGTGGGACATTCTTTTGTTGCCGTGGGTTCTTTTACGTGCGCTAAATGACTTTGTGGTAACACACAGGATCGTGGTTTATCTGCTGATATTAACTCAATACCCTCAAAACAATGATGGCTGCAACCCAGGTTGTCGGATGTCAAGTCAACGGTTTTCTGACCACTAAGTACCCCTCCCCCTCACACACACACACACACACACCACACCACACACAACACACACACAACACACATACACACACACACACACCACACAACACACAACACACCACACACACCACACACACACACACACACCACACACACACACACACACTCCCCCCCAACAGTTTTTAAAATTACCGAAATTTCCAAAGTCAAGACGGCCTGTTGGCCAAAACTGTTGTGTAGTTGGTGTAGTTTTTTGTTTTGTTTCTTTCTTTCTCATTTGCTTTTATGGAGTTTAAAAACGACTAGGTGTTGTTGTTATGTCTGTTTTGTATCAGGTGTTCTTGCATGTGAATGTGAGTGTTTGTGTGTATGCTGTATGTGTGTGGTGTGCGTTTGTGGAAGGGGAGTGAGGGTGTGTGTGAGTGTGGAGTGTGATGTGTGATGTGTGGAGGAGGTGAGAGGAAGAGAGAGGAGAGAGAGAAAGAGAGAAGGAGAGAGGAGAGAGAGAGAGAGAGGAGAGAGAGAGAGAGAGGAGAGAGGAGAGAGAGGAGAGAGAGAGAGAGAGAAGAGAGAGAGAGAGAGAGAGAGAGAGAGAGATGGAGAGAGAGAGAGAGGAGAGAGAGAAGAGAGAGAGAGAGAAGAGAGAAGAGATGGAGAGAGGAGAGAGAGAGAGAGAGAGAGAGAGACAAGAAGAGACAGAGACAGAGACAGAGAGAGAGTGGGAGAGAGCGAGAGAGAGATATATATAGAGAGAGATGAGGTGAGGGAGGAGAGAGGAGATTATAGAAAAGACAGAGAGAGGAGTGGGGGAGAGAGAGATAGGGAGAGAGAGAAAAAGGGAGAGAGAGAGAGGAAGAGGAAAAGGGAGAGAGGGGGAGAGAGAGAGAGAGAGAGGAGGAGAGGGAGGGGAGAGAAAAGAGAGAGAGAAGAGAGACAGACGGGACAGACAGACAGACAGACAGACAGACAGACAGACAGACAGACAGACAGACAGACACAGACACAGACACAGACAGACAGACAGACAGACAGACAGACAGACAGACAGACAGACATAGACAGACAGACAGACAGAGACAGACAGACAGGACTGGTAGTGAAGTAATTACCTTTATCCAAACTCCGTCTGTCTCAGACTGAATCGTGTTGTATGACAGCCGTCGTGAGCACCGTTTCTGCCGTCTAGTTACATTGCCAGCGCCCGATTCCAACAACAATTCATCATTTTTAAATACTGTCTGGGGGTACGGGATAGCCCGGTGGTTAGAGTGATGCGCATTGCGTTCGTGATCTATGACCCGGGTTCGAATCTCGTTCAAAAGGATTTTTTACTGTGGAGTTAAACATCAGTGCTGACTCCGTTCCCTTTTAAATATGCTTCGGATGAGACTTGTAAACCGAGGTTATGTGCAAACGCTCGTAGAACATCTTGCGCACATGTTGAAAACCTGTTCAACATTTTGGGAGAGAAGAGCACTGTGTGCTGGTGGGAATGGATCGCAAAATTGACACAACTGCGTATACACGGGGAATGGATGTAAAAAAAAAAGGCACCAGCGCTTATTCCATTAAAAAGATTAATTAATTAAAAAATAAGTTGTGCCACTTCAATCTGCAAGATTATGCTGTGCTCTGTTATTTATTTTTTTTTTTTTTTTTTAAATTTTTTTTTTATATCTCAGATGGGATGGAACCCGAGATTTTTTTCTGTCTGGCACTCTAGAGGGATGCATTGGTGCCAGTGAACAATCAGGTATAGGACGCATACCCCGAATAGCAAAGCGCTTTCCCTGCTAGAACTGCTCTTGCACGAGGTATAACACCTGTGTCCATGGACAAACATAGGAAAGCGAGAGGAGATATTCCCCCCCTCCCCGACAGACAGACGGACAGATAGATAGACAGACGGAAAGACTAGGATTAAAAATTTGACTTTGAAATTAAACTTTGACTTTGACTTTCACACACACACATATATACACACACATACACAAATACAAACACACACACAAATACAAACACACACAACACACACACACACACACACACACACCACACACACACACACACACACACACACACACACACACCACACGAGCCTGACTCTTAATAAGATTCCTTTTGCAAGCAATTCAGGAAACAGGTTGGTTAAAAAAAAAACTAAAAAACAAAACTGGTATAATAAATAACCAACCCTGGAAAAAAAATTCTAAACAATATTTCTACTCCCACTGGAATGGTTGCAGCAAGAACCTTCATCATTATTTTTTAACGAATATTCTGCTAAAACAGATTGTGGGCAGGAAGAGAAGAGAAGGGGGGACGGGGGGGGGGGGGGGCGAGGAAGGGGGGGGGGGGGAAACGCAAAGGGAGGGGTGGAGCTTATAGCATCAACAGGCAGAAAAATTGGAAACAGGTTCTCGTAAAACACTTTTAACAAGATGACAAAGAATGCACACTGGATTTTCCCCCAAAACACTATCAAAAGATGAGAAAAAACAAACTATGTGTCGAAATCAAAAGCATTCTGACTGTAAATAATAATCTATAAACGACAGATGTGATGAAGAAAGAAAGACAAGAAAAAATAATATGAAACAAGAGAGAGAGAGAGAGAGGGGGGGGGATAAGAGAGAGAGGGAAAAGAGAGAGAGGGGGAGGAGAGATTGGGGAGAGAGAGAGAGAGAGAGAGAGAGAGAGAGAGAGAGAGAGAGAGAGAGGAGAGAGAGACGAGATGAGAGAGGAGAAGAGGAGAGAGAGAGACAGACAGACAGACAGACAGACAGGGCAGACAGACAGACAGACGACAGACAGACAGACAGACAGACAGACAGACAGACAGACAGACAGACAGACAGACAGACCCGACAGACAGAGAGAGAGAGAGAGAGAGAGAGAGAGAGAGAGGAGTAATGATGATCTTTTTCATGGCAGGCGGATGAATGAAAGTATGTTATATTTTTCCTTCGAAATAAGAATAATCAATAATCAACGAATCAATCGATCAACGAATCAGTCAATCAACCAATTGATCAATCAATCAATCAGTCAACCAATCAATCAATCAATCAATCAATCAATCAATCAACAATCAATCAATCAATCAATAAATCAATCAATTAATTGATCAGTCAACTCTCTCTCTCTCTCTCTCTCTCTCTCTCTCTCTCTCTCTCTCTCTCTCTCTCTCTCTCTCTCTCTCTCTCTCTCTCTCTCTCTCTCTCTCTCTCTCTCTCTCTCTCTCTCTCTCTCTCTCTCTCTCTCTCTCTTCTCTCTCTCTCATTCTGTTTTTTCCTCTGTGTGTTTGTATGTGTGTGTATGGGGGGGGGGGGGGGTGCGTGGTGTGTGCGTGCATGCGAGCGTACTTAAAATGTATGTGTGTGTATGTGTATGTGTGTGCTAGTGTGTATGCCTGCGTGCGTGCATGCGTGCCGCCGTGCGTGCGTGGTATGTATGCGCCAGCCCATGTGTAAGTAATTGCATGAATGCGCACATTGTTTACGAGTGTTTGTATTTTGCTTTTGCGTTTTGAGTACATGAGGACTTTAACTTTTTCAGACAAAAGTACAAGTAAATATCAAAGCGAGTGTTTAAAGCTTTAAACTAAGTTAAACGGTAATGGCTTTACCCTTTTAAGCTACACGTGAAATAGAATTACATCAAAAGAAACGGATGACTTTGAAACATTAATGTCTTAAACGGAAAACAAAATGGTAGAGAAAGAGAGGAAAAACTGGCTGTAAGAAAGAAGGGGAAAATGAAATAAATGAATAAAGAAAGAAACAAAGAAAGAAAGAAAAAAAAGGACAAAATATAAGAGGAAAACAACACATAAAGAAGAGAAAAACATATACAAAAGAAAAATGAAGAAAAGCAGGAAAAAGACAGTAACAGAAAGAAATGAAAGCTAAAAAAATCAAAGGCGAAAAAAAGAAGAAAAAAAGAAGGATGGAACGAAAAAGAAAGAAAGGAAGTAAGAAACAAGCAGCAAATTAAAGAAAGGGTAGGTTGAAGAATGGAACGAAAAGAAAAAAAAAAATAAAAAGAAAAACTAAAGATAGGACGGAAGAAGAAAAAAAACACAGGAAAAAACACACAAGAATCACCCCTCCTACAGTGAATAAAAATACCCCCCAAAACCCCACTCTAAAACGAAAGAAATTTAAAAAGAAACAACATAAAATAAAGAACAAAAAAGAGACAAAACGAATCAACAAACAAAAAAAGAACCGAACAACAACAAGAACACCCCCCACACACACACACCACACACACTCTCTCTCTCACTCACTCTCTCTCTCTCTCACTCACTCATCTCTCTGTCTCTGTCTCTGTCTCTGTCTCTGATTCTCTCTCTCTCTCTCTCTCTCTCTCTCTCTCTCTCTCTCTCTCTCTCTCTCTCTCTCTCTCTCTCTCTCTCTCTCTCTCTCTCTCTATATATATATATATATATCACTCTCCCCCCACACACACAAACAAACAAACGCACACACCAACAAACTCACAAACACACACACATCCCTCACACACATCCCTCACACATATACCCACATAGCACACACACACACACACACACACACACACACACACACACACACACACACACACACACACACACACACACACACACACACACACAATCAAAAGCAAAACACACACACACACAACCTCCCCCCCACACACACACATACACCCATACCCTCTCCCCCCCACACACACTCACCCCCTACCCCTCCCCCTCCCACACATATACACATTTTTTTTGTACAGACGTAAAATTGAAGACAACAACAACAACAACACATACACAAACACACAGACATACAGACAAACAGAGAAAAGGCAGAGGGGGAGAGGGGGAGAAAGCGGAGAGGCGGGGAGAGAGAGGGGGAGAATGCGGGGAGCAGTGTTAAATGGCCAGTGCAATTCTAAGTGATGCTTTGACAAAAGGGTAATGATGGGGAAGAGATGTGAGAGAGAGGAATCTGGAATCATGATTGTGCACTGTGCTGTTACCTCGTGAGCATAAGGTGGACCACACACACACGCACGCGCATACACACACACACGCGCGCGCGCGCACACGCATACACACACATACACACACACACTCGGATAAACACACACGCATACACGCATACACACACACACTCGCACGCATGCACACACGCATACACACACAAGCATACACACACACATACACACTCACTCATACACACACACTCGCATACACACACACATTTGCATACACCCACACGTGCACACACACACACTCGCATACACACGCGCGCACGCACACACACACACACACACACACATACACGCGCGCGTGCATACACACATACACACATAAACAAAACGGGAAATGTTTTTTATATAGTTTTATATTCTTTCGAAGATGATGGATTATGCACTCATGTGCTTTTTTACATCCAGTCCCTGTGTATATGCAGTATTGTAAATTTTATCATTCGTATGAGTATGTGTGTGTGCGTGTGTGCGTGCGTGCGTGCATGTTTTTGTTTGTTTGTATGTGTGTGTGTGTGTGTGTGTGTGTGTGTGTGTGTGTGTGTGTGTGTGTGTGTGTGTGTGTGTGTGTGTATGTGTGTGTTTATGTGTCTGTGCGCGAGTGTGTGTATGTTTATGTGTATGTGTGTGTTTATGTGTGTGTGCGCGAGTGTGTGTTATGTTTATGTGTATGTGTGTGTTTATGTATGTGTGTTTATGAATGTATGTATGTATGTATGTATGTATGTGTGTGTGTGTGTGTGTGTGTGTGTGTGTGTGTGTGTGGTGTGTGTGTGTGTGTGTGTGTGTGTGTGTGTGTGTGTGTGTGTGGGGAAGTGGGAGTTGCACTGGTTTCCGTGTGTGTGTGTGTGTGTGTGTGTGTGTGTGTGTGTGT
>CM060331.1:15190276-15195276 GCA_030674155.1 Stramonita haemastoma | reverse complement strand
GTGTGTGTGTTTTATTTTTGTTTTCTTTGTTGGTGTGTGTCGTTTTTGGTGCGTTTGCATTTCTGTCTGTCTGTGTTCCTTGTCTTTCTGTCCTTGTCTGTCTGTCTGTGTCTGTCTAATTGTCTGTCTGAGTGTCTTTCTGAGTGTCTGTCTGTCACACACACGTGCGCGCGCACACACATACACATACACACACGCGCGCACGCTCACGCACACACACACGCACACGCGCGCGACACACACACACGCACGCTCGTATGCACGCACGTTCGCACGCACACACACACACACGAAACACACACACACAAACATACACACGCACGAAAGTCCAGATGCTTCCTCCCCTCCCCCCACCCAGTCCGTCCAATTCCAAAACGTGTGGCGTGTGTTTACTCTTTGAAGTGACTCGCAACAATATTGAATGATGATGGGTAGTTATTGCAAAGGTTTTTCTTTGTTGCCTGTTATGCATGTTTCTTTTTTTTCTGTCTCTCTGTGTCTGTATGCTTGTCTGTCTGTCTATCTATCTCTGTGTCTGTTCGTCTGTGTCTGTTTGTGTGTCTGTATGTGTGTGTGTGTGTCTGTGTGTGTGTGTGTGTGTGTGTGTGTGTGTGTGTGTGTGTGTGTGTGTGTTGTCTGTGTGTCTGTGTGTGTGTGTGTGTGTGTGTGTGTGTGTGTGTGTGTATCTCTCTCTCTCTCTCTCTCTCTCTCTCTCTCCTCTCTCCCCCTTCTCCTCTCTCTCTCTCTCTCTCTCCTCTCTCTCTCTCTCTCTCTCTCTCTCTCTCTTCTCTCATGTGTTGGCTCTCTGTGTGTTTATGTGTGTGTGAGTGAGTGTGTGAGTGTGTTTGTCAGTGTGTAAGTGTGTATGTGTGCGTTACTGTTTGTTTGTTTATTTTGTGTGTGTGTGTGCGTGTGTACGTGCGTGTGCACGTGTGTGCGCGTGCATGTGTGTGTGAATGTTTATGTACACGCGCATGCCTACCTGCCTGCTCCGACCGAAGCAGTATGCAAGCGCTTGCTTGACTGTGACCATGAATGATGTAACAAATATCCAAACCCCATTTGTGGTGTTGTGTAGGCGCATGCATATATTCATGCATGCGTGTGTGCATGCATGCGTTCGTGCGTGCGTGCGTGCGTGCGGGTGTGCGTGTGTGCATGCACATAATAGGCCGGAGGAGAGGCGAGCGAGGCTGAAGGATGAGGGGGGGGGGATGGCATGGCGCAATGCTGTTTGTTTTGACCTGCAGGCAATCAGGACTGTGTGAGCGGTGCAATCATGTCTCTGAACACCGCTGCCATTCACATCAAAGGACAGTGTTGGTCTCAGATCCCTGTCTGAGCTAGCCTTGCCCATTACTGCAGGCAGGCAGGCCTTCTCTATATCGCTCTGCCATGGCCGGCCAGTCCGGTCTGTCTGCAGGCAGGTAACGCACCCTTTTGGCCTTGTCTAAAGCCTTGGCCCTTTGCGCTCCAAATCTGACTGATGGCCTGGGTTCGAGTCTAGGGTTTGAGCCAGCACCACCAAGACACGTTCCCTGTTTGCAACATCTTGAAAATTATGAAGGAACAGTCAGCATTGGAGGCAGAACAATCACAAACTTACGTTTTGCCGATGGTATCGACGGCCTAGTTGGAGAAGAGCAAGAGCTAGTCAGCCTGGTAAATCACCTTGATAAAGCTTCATCAGTATATGGCATGCAGATCAGTGCAGAGAAAACCCAGCTGATGACAAAATTTAATAGGGCCAGTGGCATCTGCAATGTCGTAATTATAGATGGTAAGAAAATCGGGACCGTCCATATCTTCAAATATCTGAGAGCGATAGTATCAGATGAAGGATCAAATCCTGAAATTCTCTTTAAGATAGCCTAGACCACCAGCCGCCATGGCTCGGTAGTTAGCGCCTTGGATTCTGGACTGTAAGGTCGCGGGTTCGAATCCCATAAGTAATAGGGATTTTTTCGGGCTCCGGCCGGCTCCTACCCAGAGTGAGTGTGCTGTGGGCTCAGTGGGGAGACTGGGACCACACAGTCGAGCTTCACCCACTTTACAGATGCGAATTTGAGAGTGTTGCTCAAATTACCTGACCAACATTGCAGGTGTCTGTATCTCTCGGGCCTGGTTGACGCCGGGATATATTATGACAGTAAGCGTAGAGAACAACCCTGTCAAGTAGTCTCAAACCGGATGCACCTCCACAGCAGCATTATTACATCATCCTCATCATCATTGATCATCATGCAATAATAAAAATTGCCTCTGATTCAATGGCCTCCGTTGCTCTGGTCTCATGGTGACCTCAGATTCGGTTTCCACATAGGCTTCTGTGCCTGTGGTGAATTTGTGTCAAAGCCTTTGGGGTTGGAGGTTCGTGGGGAGGCGGTTGTTGGAGGGACGTTGTGGTGGTCGCCACCTTGGGTGGGTGGCTCACTCAGTCTGGCTCCGCGACTGAGCTAATACTGTCGTTAGTAGGGAGCTTAGTAGGTGATGTCCTTCGTATGTTAGCTTAGAACAGGCACCACTGAACACCACCAAAGTGACCCAGCAGAAAAGTGCAGGGCCCCTCTGGCTGGTGGCCCCGCGGCGGCCTAATATTGATGGGCTCCCTGTGGACTCCCGACCCCGAGGATGAGACACAACGAATCTGGGTATGGCTGTGGAGGGGAGATTGAAATGAGCGGCGTGGGAGCAGCAGGACGAGGACGTCACAAAGACGAGGCAGCAAAAAAAAAAAAAGATAGCTTAGACCACGGCTGCAATGACCAAACTTAAAGTCCTCTGGAATGATAAGAACATCGCCATCAGCTTCACGATCAGACTGATGCGTTCCCTAACCATGTCCATATTTTTGTACGCATGTGAAACATGGACCATAACAGCAGACATTGAAAGACGGAAACAGGTAATGGAGATGAGATACTTTTGCAAACTTCTTGGCATTTCATACAGAGATAACATCACTAATGAAGAAGTGAAAACTAGAATAAAGAATGCCATCGGTCCATATGAAGAGCTCCTAACTACAGTGAAAAAAGGCAAGCTAAAGTGGTACGGGCACGTCACACGATCATCTGGACTGGCCAAGACTGTCCTACAGGGAACAGTAAGGGGAAAGAGACAAAGAGGCAGACAGAAGAAACGATGGGAAGACAACATCAGAGAGTGGACAGGCCTTGGGTGGAACGACCTGCTACGGAGGAGGGGGCGGATCATGGAGAGTGGAGGAAGCTGGTTGCAAAATCTTCAGTTGTGCCCCCACGGTCCACGGGACTACGGGACAGGTGAAGGTGAAGGTGAAACCATATCTAAACCAATCAGCACACCCAGTATGAAATTAAGCAGCTTACTTTGTCTGTGGTTGGTAGGGCTGGTAGTGAGTTTTGCTTGCATGTGCACATGTGTACATGCGTACATGTATGTGCGTGGGCATACATGCGTGTGTGTGTGTGTGTGTGCGTGCGCGCGCGGGTGCGCGCGCGTATGTGTGTACGTATGTGTGTGCGTGTGCATATGCACATGCATAAAACCACGCGTGTTTCCAAGCATAAGTGCACCAATAACAAAAACAGGTAGCAGGAAGGCGAAAACAAAAGAACACCAGAGAAAAATGTTGCCTTCAACTTTTTTTTTTTTTTTTAAATATATTTTGGTTGATGCTGCCATTGATTTGAAATGGGGATCGATGGAGATGAAAGGCAAGGCAGTGAGTGTGGTCTCATGGCTCACTGAGTGTTCCTGCTGTCTCTTTGATGGCGGAACAGCACACCCCCAGCACATCCCCTGGCCACACCTGTTCTTCTGCTTTGAAAGCTCTGACCCCTGAGTGTGAACTCCTCCCCCAACCCAGACCAGACCAGACCAGCCTGTTCATTTTAGCCAGCCAACTGGCAGGGGCAGAAAAAAAGGAAAGAGTGCAGTGAATGAAAGTTTGCCACACCTGTGGGCAAATTATTGAGTGATTCAGTAAAAAAAATAATAGCATCCCCACCTTCTGAAAATTCTGTGCAAGGAATTCCTTCTTGTCTATCCCTCTCTTTTGTTTCTACCTCTTTCCTTTTCTTCCTGTCACCTCCTTCTTGTCTCTTTTCTGCCTTCTTGATTAATTCTCCTGACTTTTTTCACATAAAGACTTTAAAATTAATATGACAATTCTCTTCTATGCCGAAGTCGGACGTGCTAGGCGTGATATGTCAGGCAAGTACCAACAGTGCAACACATTAATTTTTTTTTGCTTATATGACAGACAGCAATAGTATTACTCTGAGCGTTAGACGTAGAAGACGAAGAATATGTTTCAAAAGGCTCGCTCAGCAAAATGGAATATCTTCTTCTTCTATCCCATGGTCTGTTTAGACCGTAGGGGACGCCACGGAAGACCTCGCAACCAGCTCTCTCCATTTCCCTCTGTCCTCGACCTTTCTCAGGGTGTCACTCAGCCTGAGGCATATCGAATACCGAAAGAATAAATTACATGGGCTTTAGTACTAGATTAAGTGATGTGAGTGACATCTTGTATAACACAGACGTCAGTTTTGTTGAGATTATGTAAATAGCTGTACAGATTCTTTGTTGGCAAGATACTGTAGATAACTCGTGTGTGTGTGTGTGTGTGTGTGTGTGTGTGTGTGTGTGTGTGTGTGTGTGTGTGTGTGTGTGTGTGTGTGTGTGTGTGTGTGTGTGTGATGTGTATGTGTGTGTGTGCTTCCGTATGTACGTGCGCATGTACGTCTTAATTTTCGCATACAAACTGAGAATAATATATATATATATATTATATATATATATATATATATATATATATATATATATATATATATATATATATATATATATATAATATATCTTTTTAAAATGATGCGTTTCACATCGTCACAGAATGAAGGTGCTTCTGGTTGGGTTTTTCATTTTACGGAACAACTCCGTTCACCTCTTCGCGTCACAAGATCTAGAGAAAAATATTTGAAGGGTCAGACATTGCTGTTATTCTCGCCCGCTGT
>CM060331.1:15180276-15185276 GCA_030674155.1 Stramonita haemastoma | reverse complement strand
GGGGGGGGTAGTGAGGGGGGGGGGGGGAGTGAGGGGGATGGGGGGTGAGGGGTGAGGACTCAGAACAGAACAGAATCGTGACACACAGGTCTGTGAGAAATTGTCACGTAGGGTTCCATCGCTGGCTGTCACACATCAAACAAGGAGGGTGTGAGGCAAAGTGCTGAGGGTCACACCCCATCCCTAACAGTCAATCAGCCATTTCGCGTTGTGTAGACCATGCCCAAATTACATGTGTGTGATAGCTGTGATTTATGAGAACAGTATGAATTATATGCCTTCCCCTACCCCTCCCCCCTTTTTTTATAGTAATTGTGAGCGTGAGGGGTTGTCGATTGGGGTGCTTTTTTGGTCGTGGCCATACACACACTCTCTCTATCTCTCTCTCTCTCTCTCTCTCTCTCTCTCTCTCTCTCTCTCTCTCTCTCTCTCTCTCTCTCTCTCTCTCTCTCTCTTTCTCTCTCTCTCTGTTAGAAAGTTTAAAGTACAGGTTTGATTCTCTGTTTGTGTCCAAACATTTCTCCCTTCAATAGACCCTGAGAAGTGGTCAGGGTGCTAGTCTTTCAGATGAGAGGATAAACCGAAGTCTCGTGGGTAACCGCATTCAGCGCAGGTAAAAGATCTGCAGCAACAAGAGAGTCATCCAAAACAATCTGCGTGATAGAAAGTAGCATATGGCCCGACGGGGTTAATTTTAATTTCACGCAGAGAAATCTCCGTGACTTAAAGTGGCATACAATATAATTACCAACTAAATACAATACAGCAAAGTACAGTATAATACAATACGATATAACGCAGCACAACACAAAACAACACAATACAGCACAACACAACACAATACAATACACCACACACAATAAAATACACTGCAACATACTAAAGTCCAACACAACACACTACAATACACTGAGTAGAGACTATTTATTCATTTACTTATTTATTCTTTTATTTCGAGGATAAACAAATAAGCACTCGTTGTGCTTTTTCTTTACATCCAGTATCCGAGTATATGCAGGTTTGTCAACTTTTTTATCCGCTCTCTCTGGCACACAATGGCCTACTCTTCGGAAAAACGGGAACGGATTTTAACGTGTGCGCAAGATGATCTGCGCGCGTGTGTTCGCATACGGGACCTCGGCTTATATAGTCTCATCCGGAGGACTAGACTGACTGAGACACTACATACATCATTCTAGACTAAAAAAAAAAAAAACCTCCAGGATTCAGAGTTCATAAATTCCAGAGCTCCTACGGTGATAGTAATGGTGGCAGTGGTGGTGGGTTGATGGCTCTGTGTGTGTGTTTTTCTGTGACAGAGATGCATCAGTTCCGTGTATTTGCCTTGATGTCGACTGCTGGAGTGTATGGGAAAAGCTCACGTGATCGCGCATGTCGCGTAGGAATCTTTCAACTCTTCCACAGACCCGTAGCGATGAGTTGTGCCACTTGTTCCGACACGAATCTTTTTTTATTTTTGAGGGTTTGGGTTATGTATTTTAGGTGATTTTTTTTTTCAATTTTGGATTGGTTGTTCTGTTTCTGTCTGACTGTCTGTTTGTTAGTCTGTGTGTGTATGTTTGTCTTTGTCTGTTTGTCTCTGTATCTGTCGTTCTTTCTGTGTCTCTGTGTCTGTCTCTGTCTGTCTGTCTGTCTGTCTGTCTGTCTGTCTGTCTGTCTCTCTCTCTCTCTCTATCTCTCTCTCTCTCTCTCTCTCTCTCTCTCTCTCTCTCTCTCTCTCTCTCTCTCTCTCTCTCTCTCTCTCTCTCTCTCTCTCTCTCTCCTCTCTCTCCTCCCTCCCTCCCTCCCTCCCCTCCCTTCTCCTCCCTCTCTCTCTCTCTCTCCATCTCTCTATCTTCTTCTCTCTCCTACTCTCTCTCCCTCCCCTCCCTCCCTCCCTCTCTTCCCTTCTCTCTCTCTCCCCCCCCCCCCCCCTCTCTCTCTCTCTCTCTCTCTCTCTCCTCTCTCTCTCTCTCTCTCTCTCTCTCTCTCTCTCTCTCTCTCTCTCTCTTCTCTCTCTTTCTCCCTTGAAGAAGCAAAAGAGCTGTCAGAAGTCATGTGATCTGAAGAACTCCTGCTGTCCATGCACAGCTAGCCGTCTGAGTGAGAGTTTCTGTCCCTTTCTGGAGAACCCGGACAGAGAAGAATGAAAAGAGCAGCTTGTACCCGCTCCTTCGGATGAAACTATACTCCAAGGCCCAGTGTCCGAACGCACGCAGAACATCTTGCGCACACGTTAAATTCCTGTTCCGCTTTTAAAAAGAGTAGGCCATTGTGTGCCGGTGGGAACAGATGACAATGTTGACAAACTGCATACACTCGGGACTGGGTGTAAGAAAGCACATGAGTGCTTATTCCATTATCCCCGATGTAAATGAATAAATACATTAATGCAGGTTGTCTCTGCTGGCAATTTGTCTTTCTTTACTTTTCTATTTATTTATTTATTTATTTATACCGCTTTATGTCACAGCAGATTTATCTACGCGAAATTCGGGCTGCTCTCCCCGGGGGAGAGCGCGTCGCCACAAGTGCAGCGCCTTCCCATTTGTTTTCCTGTCTGCAACTGTATTTGTTTCCCTATCAGAGTGGCTTTTTTTCTACAAAATTTTGCCAGGGACAACCCCCTTGTTGCTGTGGGTTCTTTTACGTGTATTAAATAATGGTGTGTAACACACGAAACCTCGGTTTATCGTCTCATCCGAAAGACTAGCACACAGACAACCACTCATGGTCTAATGGATGTGGGGAGGGGGGGAAAGTTTGGGGCCCAAACGGGATTCAAACCACCGCACACTCCGACCCGGTTTTCTGCTTTCTAGGCAAGGCGCGTTTCCACCTAGAGCACCGATCCACCTTTGTTGTTCCTGAGAGTGGAGATAATTGCCTTTGTGTTTGTTTAGTGTGTAGAAAACGTCTTTCTCGTTTGCTTTCGTTTTGTTTTGTCTGGGAGGCTTATTTCTGTAATTGTCTGGAAGATGTCTTTGTTTTTTGTTAGCCAATGAAAGTTGCATCCTTTTACTTTTTTTTGGTACAATTAGGAATGTGGAGAATGTCTTTATCCTTGTTATGTAGGATATTGTTAACATTCCGTTTTCATAAGGAGTCGCATTCCGCTGTTTTGATAATTAGGCGAGTGTCACTACGAGGATAAAAATTCTTTGTGTGGGAAATATGTTCGTTTTAATTAAGTATAAGTTTCGGGTGATTGTTCTAGATAACTGTCATTCTGTCCTAAATATGTTTTTTTTTCTGTTTTGATGTATGTTTTGGAAGGCACATGGATGTCTCTGTTTTGTAAGATGATAAAGTATTTTAATTGAATTGAATTGAATGCAGATGAAAGCATTCGCTTTTTTTTTTTTTACCGAGTCCTAGAACCTGAATTTATGTGGAGTACTGTCTTAGGGGGCAGGCAGGATAGCTATGTGGTCAGAGCATTCGCTTTCCCCAAGTCAAAGTTAAGCAGCATCGAGCGTGGTTACCAGTTGGATAGGTGACCATTTGCGCGCCTTGGCTTCCGTACTAGTCCCCCTACTTCGCCCACCTGTAAATGAGTACCTGCCCTCTTTAGGATCAGGGAAGGTAAAGCAGCGAGGGAGAGGAGATGGGCGCCGCACTCAATATGCTGGCCCCTAGAGAAGCTGAGGTCTCTGATGCGTCGCTCCCCTACGACCACATAGAACACCTCTACCTTTTACCCCGCTGTCTATGACGTATATTTCTACTCATGGTCCTCTCAGAAACTGTGTTTTTCATTTTCTTCACCTTCTACTAGACTATTCATTAGAAAAAACTTATTTGAAAGTTAATGAAGTTTTCATATTCATTGACCGTGAGAAAGACTGCTTTTTAATTAACTGCCAGATACGTGACTCTAATCTTTTTTTATCGCCAAAAAGGGAGTCTGTATCCATATTTTGTCTAAAACAGGATGTATTGTTATCATCTAAGAAATAGTTGTAATTATCGTTGCCATCTTCAGAGAGAGGCTTGTTGGGGAGCGAGGTGTCAGAGACCTCAACTTCTTCAGGGGTCAACATTTTGAGGGTGGTGCCCATCTCTTCTCCTCCCTGCTTTACCTTTCCTGACCCTAGAGAGGGTAGGTACCCATTTACAGCTGGGTGAACCGGGGGACTGTACTGAAGCCAAGAGCACACGAACCGGTCACATATCCATTTGGTAACCACGCTCAACGCTACTTAACCTTAGCTTGGAGAGAGCGAGAGCTCTGACTACTGAGTTATCCCATCCCCATATATGTTGTATCATTACAAAGCAAAAGGTTTATCCTTTGAGAGGTGTTCTGATTGCTTGAATACTGTGTTGGAAAGATGGCTCCTGTTCTATTACGGCCATTTAAGATCTATTCTGATATTTTCTTCATCGTGAAGAGGGTGATTTCGATTCTTTTCCTTATGACAGACAAGAATTCTATTTCATCTTTAGTCTTTGAGAAAAGATTTGACTCTGAAAGGAAATTCTCCCCCCCCCCCCCACACACACACACACACACATACACGTGCACACGCACACAATCGCAGCACACACACACACACACACACACACACACACAACACACACACACACACACACACACACACACACACACACACACACACACACACACACACACACACACACACACGTTTTCCTTTTCTTTGTGTCTGATATCACTTATGTGAACAAACATTAAACTGAAGAAGACACACACACATACACACATACACATACACACACACATACAAACACACACCACACACATACCCCCCCCCCCCACACACACACACACACACATACACACACACATAGAGGGTCACCCCATTAGTCGACGTGGGGGAAAATGTAAATAAAAAATTAAGAAAACAAAAAAAACAAAAACAAAAAACCCAAACCGGTACGTTATTCCACGCCAGGTTCATCCCCCGTCAAAACACACCCCAGTATTTTTTCTCTTCTTTCCACTTCCAGCCCTGCTAATTATGTGATGGTCTCTGACA
>CM060331.1:15170276-15175276 GCA_030674155.1 Stramonita haemastoma | reverse complement strand
ATACAAACAATGGAATAAGCACTCGTGTGCTTTTTTCATCCAGTCCCCGTGTGTATGCAGTTGTGTAAATATCGCCATTTAGCGATGAAACCATATAGCGCTGCAGCACGGTTACAAACAATATCGAGCGCAACGTGATTACAAAGCACTACTGCCATGAGACTGTCCCGATGGTGCGTTACCTTGACGTGGTGGGATGGCTTGCGTGTTCTGTTTGACCCCCAGAGCTATGTGGGCGGGGGCTTCGGCCTCCGGCAGGTTCAACCATGCTCAACAGGTCTGTGGGGTAGGAGCCAGACTAAATTTGCACCCTGGTCCTCCAGGTTGGGGGTTGTGCTTTGGGTTAACAACCCATTCACTTAAAAATCAGTATGTTACAGAAACCACAACAATATCTCTAAACAGCGACCTGGTTGGGGGAGAGTCCTCTCTGGCAGAGTCTATGACGCGAGCTGGTGAAAGCCTTCGGGAAGCCAGTGCGCCGACAACTCTTCTGTCAACCAAGTCAACAACCAGGATAGGGACCTGGAACATCAGAACCCTATATGAAACTGGAAAAACAGCACAGGTATGTAGAGAAATGCATAGGTACAACCTGAAGATCCTTGGCCTGTGCGAGACTAGATGGAATGGATCAGGACGGTCAAGACTAGCGAGTGGAGATACCATCATCTACTCTGGACAGGAGGAAGGCCAGCCCCACACACATGGAGTAGCGCTGCTGATGAAACCTGAGGCAACGCGAGCACTACTATCCTGGGAACCAGTGTCACCACGGATCCTCACTGCCCGGTTCAACTCAAAGGGCAGGAAAGTTACCATCCTCCAATGCTATGCTCCAACAAATGCCGCTGACTTAGAAGAAAAAGAAAACTTCTACGAGCAAGTCCAAGCCATAATGGACAAAACGCCAAAGAGGGACATGAAGATCCTAATGGGAGACCTGAATGCAAAAGTTGGGTCAGATAACACCAACAGAGAACTGATCATGGGCAAACATGGCACGGGAGACCAGAATGAAAATGGTGAACTCTTAGCAGAGTTCTGCACCTTCAATGACCTGGTCATTGGAGGCACCATCTTTCCCCACAAGAAAGTCCACAAGACCACATGGACTTCCCCAGATGGCAAGACTGAAAACCAGATCGACCACATCACCATCGGGCGAAAGTGGAGAAGGAGCCTGCACGATGTCAGGGTGAAGCGCGGAGCAGACGCAGCGTCAGACCACCATCTTGTAATAGCCATCCTCAAGACAAAGCTCAAAGCCTTCACCGACAAGGCAGGAAGACCATCACACAAATTCAACGTGCAAAGCCTTAAAGACAGAGCGAAAACAGAAGAATTCAAGCTGGAACTAAGAAACAAATTCAGCATGCTTGCCCAGATGCCAGAGGAAACGATTGAAGAGCAGTGGCACAGTCTACATGAGACCTGGAAGACAACATGCCAAGCAGTCTTGGGAAAAAATACAAGAAAACACAAGGAATGGCTGACAACAGAAACATGGGCACTGATCACCGAGAGAAAACAGCTGAAAGACCAGATCAACAGAACACAAGATCAGGAAGAGAAGCAGACATTACAAGCACGATACTGGGACAAAAACCGTGCAGTAAAAAGAAGTGCAAGAAAGGACAAGAGAAATTTCATTGAGGAGCTGACTCAGGAAGCAGAGACTGCAGCAGGCCAAAGAAACATGAAGAGACTCTATGAGATCACGAGGACTCTCTCAGGAAAAAACAGTAAACCTAATTGCCCCATCAAAGACAAGAACGGCAATACCATTCCAGGTGAAGAAGACCAGAGAGCAAGATGGGCAGAGCACTTCAAAGAAACACTCAACAGACCAGCACCATCTGTCCCACCAGATATCCCACCACCTACTGAAATCCTTGGCATCAACACCGGCCCCCCCACCAAAAATGAGATCACCAAAGCCATAAAGTCTTTAAAGTCAGGCAAAGCAGCAGGTCCTGATGGTATACCCCCTGAAGCACTGAAGGCAGACATCCAGACTTCAACTGACATGATGTATCCACTCCTACACAAGATCTGGGAGCAAGAGAGTGTGCCAGAAGACTGGAAGAAAGGCTACCTCGTGAAGCTACCAAAGAAAGGGGACCTGTCATCCTGCAACAACTGGAGAGGAATCATGCTGCTGTCTATCCCAGGGAAAGTACTGACAAGAATAATCTTAGAAAGACTGAAGACGGCACTAGACAAGACACTCAGGGATGAACAGGCAGGCTTCCGACAAAACAGATCATGCACAGATCAGATCGCCACAATGCGCATCATCATCGAGCAGTCCCTAGAGTGGCAGACCCCCTTGTATTCAGTCTTTGTCGACTTCCAGAAGGCATTTGACAGCGTCGACAGAGATGTCATCTGGAGACTGATGCACCACTATGGTTTCCCACCAAAGTTCGTCACCATCATCCAACAGCTCTATGAAGATGCCACATGCCAAGTCATCCATGATGGTAAATTGACGGAACCCTTCTGCGTACAAACCGGCGTTCGTCAGGGCTGTCTGCTGTCACCAACCATCTTCCTGTTGGTGGTTGACTGGATAATGCGACAGGCCACAGCAGGCAGGAGAACTGGCATTCAGTGGACCATCACAAGGCAGCTGGAAGACCTGGACTTCGCAGACGACATCAGCCTTCTTTCACACAGGCACCAAGATGCACAAGAGAAGCTATGGCATGTTGCGGAGGAAGCCGATAAAATAGGCCTCCAAATCAACATCAGGAAGACGGAGGTCATGAGGGTGAACAACAAGAAACAAGACCCAGTGCGACTACACCAAGAAAACATCAAAGAAGTCGACAAATTCACCTACCTGGGCAGTGTCGTTAGTAAAGATGGGGGAACGGACGAAGACATCAAGTGCCGAATAAATAAAGCACGTCATGCCTTCAACACCCTTCGCCCAATCTGGAGATCAACATCCCTCTCACTCCACAACAAGATCCGGATATTCAACACCAATGTCAAGTCGGTCCTACTGTATGGCTCAGAAACCTGGCGGGTGACAAAGACCAACACCCACAAACTCCAGACATTTACCAACAGATGTCTTAGGAACATCCTGGGTATCAGGTGGCCAGAAGTAGTCTCAAACGAAGAACTATGGGACAGGACCAGACACGCTCCAATTGACACGGAGATCAAGAAAAGGAAATGGGGATGGATTGGCCATACGCTCCGCAAGCCTGCTTCAGATGTCACCAGGCAGGCCCTTGACTGGAATCCACAAGGGAAGCGAAAAGTAGGCCGACCAAAACAGACCTGGCGCAGAAGCATTGAAACAGAGACGAAAGCAGCCGGAATGACATGGGCCGAGCTGAAGAGGATCTCCCAGAACCGAGTCCGTTGGAGGAGTGTTGTTGTGGCCCTATGTTCCCATGGGAATCCACAGGCATAAGTCAAGTAAGTCACTGCCATGAGAGAGAAAGAGGGAGAGACAGACAGACAGACAGACAGACAGGGAGACAAAGACAGACGGAGACAGACAGACAGACAGAGACAGACCAACAGACAGAGACAGACAAGCAGACAAAGACAGATACAGACAGACAAACAAGGAGTGGAGGACAGAGGGGTACAGAGAGACAGACAGAGACAGACAAACAGGCAGACAGGGAGACAGAGACAGAAAGAGACAGACCGACAGACAGACAGGGAGAGGAGGACAGAGGGATACAGAGAGACAGACAGAGACAGACCAACAGAGACAGACAGGCAGACAGGAAGACAGAGACAGACAAAGACAGAGACAGACAGAGACAGACAGAGACAGACAGACAAGAAGAGGAAGACAGAAGGTTAAATAAACAGACAAAGGAAGACAGACAAACAGACAGAGAAGACAGACAAGACAGAGAGAGAAATATGATGAGCCATCAGAAGCTGGACTTTATAGCCAGAGTCTGTCAATGCCATTGGGAGGGGAGGGGGATTGGGATAGGGACAGAGACACGGGACATAGGACAGGACAGTGACCGAGCAATCATTAACTGACCATCCTTCATCCACACATTCAACAAACCCGCCTGTAGCTTGCGCACGCGCGCGCACCCCCCCCCCTCCCTCTTCACTCATTCACACACACACACAGACAGAGACACAGACATACGTGCGTGTGTGCGAGCGCTCAAGACATACACAAATATATACACACACAGACATACGCACAGACGCATATAATTATGTACCCACAAAAAATAGGCTTCATTTTCCAATTTAATTTTACAAAATGGACATAACTTTTTTTTATCACTAACACTGTTATCTACGAACATTATTCTTAAGTGGTAAAACATTGAATCTAATTTGTGTAATAGCAACTCGAAAACAGTAAGTATCTTTAAAGTCGATGTACTTTTCTTTTCTAAGGATAGTTTTGAATGATCTATAATTTTCATACCGAGAGAAAGAGAGAGAGAGAGAGAGAGAGAGAGAGAGAGAGAGAGAGAGAGAGAGAGAGAGAGAGAGAGAGAGAGAGAGGAGAGAGAGAGAGAGAGAGAGGAGAGAGAGAGAGAGAGAGAGAGAGAGAGAGGGATAGAGAGACAAGGCAAGGCAAGGCAAGGCAAAGTATTTTATTCGAGGATAATAGATAAGCACTCGTGTGCTTTTTTACATCCAGTCCCCGCCCTTTTCAGGGATACATCAAGATGAAAAGATACTAAACAATAAAATTTTACGCAGTACCAAGCAACACACAAGAATAAGGACACTATATATGATAAGGTAATAAAAATGCACTCGATCAGAAGACAAAATCAGAAGTCACAATAAAAAGATTTTGATTATGGAAGAATAGAAAAGTGTTAATAGGTAAAGAGCAAACAAGAGAACAAGATGAAATAAACAACTGGAAACATCAATCCACCACCATCTGTCAAAAGTTATACATGTGATATACATCATACATTTGGATAAACGGGGGAAAACTTTTTTTTAACTAATATTGGAGGGGAGGAGAGATACTG
>CM060331.1:15160276-15165276 GCA_030674155.1 Stramonita haemastoma | reverse complement strand
AACACACACACACACACACACACACACACACACACACACACACACACCACACACACACACACATCACACACCTGATCGACTATAAATCTTACATGATCACTCATATTCATCCAAACAGTAAAGCGTGCTTGACCGTTATAATGGTAATATTGTTTCGGATTTGGGTCACTAAACTATCATTTGCTTATTGTTGTATTCATGAAACTGTATTGAATATTTCAAATTTGTAACACTTGAATAACATGTTTTGTGTGTGTCTGAGTTTATAGTCTTCTAAAAACGTGTTTTTGGAGTGAAAGTGTAAAATAATTGCTTGGGGAAGAAGGTGTTTGAGGTCTTTGGGGCTTATAGCTCTGGTGACAACGATAGATCAACACTCTGGAGAATTTCCCTGTCCGTGTGATTCAGTTGGCAGACTGTGGGTTGATGTATGGCTGTTTACATTAAAGTTGAAACATTTTACTTTTGTTTTTTGTTTGTTTTGGGGTTGTTTGGTTTTTTGTTGCCAGATATCTGACATTTTTGCTGTGACTTTGTTGTTGTTGTTGTTGTTGTTGTTCTTTTGTTGTTCTATTCTTCTTCTTGTTCTTCTTCTTCTTGTTCGTCTTCGTTCTTCTTCGTGTTCTTCTTCTTCTTCTTCGTTCTTCTTCTTTTCTTCTTCTTGTTCTTCTTTTCTTCTTTTCTTTTCTTCTTTCTTCTTTCTTCTCTCTTCTTCTTCTTCTTCTTCTTCTTCTTCTTCTTCTTTCTTCTTCCTTCTTCTTCTCTCTCTCTTCTCTCTCTTCTTCTCTCTCTTGTGTTTGTTTTGTTTTGTTTTGTTTTGTTGATTCTTTCACTATGTCTGACATGCTAAGAGATGGATTGCGCCAAATTGAACTTACCCAAAAGACACGACCCGAAAAATATCCATGCTGATCCCCCAATGGCCTAACTCAAATAGTTATAAGAGAGAAACAAGAAGAACAAAAAAAAAGCCACACGAATACGAACAAGAACAAGAAGAGCAAACAATAAGCAAAAAAGGACAAGAAAGATAAGAAAAGAAAAGAAAAGAAAAGAAAAGAAGAAGAAGAAGAAGAAGAAAGAAGAGAAGAGAAGAAGAAGAAGAAGAAGAAGAAGAAGAAGAAGAAGAAGAAGAAGAAGGAAGAATGAAGAAGAAGAAGAGAAGAAAGAAGAAGAAGAAGAAGAAGAAGAAGAAGAAGAAGAAGAAGAAGAAGAAGAAGAAGAAGAAGAAGAAGAAAGGAAGAAGCAGGGTATCAGAAGAACGAAGTCAAGAGAGAAGAAGATGCTAATCAAGGTTGAGATAGTAGAAGCACTGTTGGAGGTGTCCCTTTATTCCAGTTCGTCAAGGGTAACAAAACGATGGCATCTGCACAGTGTCAAACAAAACTGCTGCAGTTGTTTTATGTCAATCCCCCGCTTCTTTTGTGCATCGTTCCATCGTTGTCCTTAGTGGCAAACACAAACACACCTCAACACCACAACACCACACACCCACGCACTCCACACACACACACACACACACCACACACACACCACACACCACCTCTCTACCTCTCTCACTCCATCTCTCCACTCTCTCTCTCTCTCTCTCTCTCTCTCTCTCTCTCTCTCTCTCTCTCTCTCTCTCTCCTCTCTCTCTCTCTCTTCTCTCTCGCGTGCTGGTGCGTGCGTGCGTGCGTGCGTGCGTGATGCGTGCGTGGGCGTGCGTGTGTGCATGTGGTGTGTGTGTTTATTTATTTTTAATTGATTTTATTCTTTTATTTCGAGAATATGGAATAAGCACTCATGTGCTTTTTTTTTTTTTACATCCAGTCCCAGTGTGTACGCGGTTTAGTAAAAATGTTGTCAACCGTTCTCAACGGCTCACAATGGCCTGCTCTTCAAAAAAGCGAAACAGGCTTTAACATAATGTGCAAGATGTTCTGCGTACTTATGGGAACGGGACCTGTGTTTATGGTCTCTTATCCACAGGCTTTTTTGGGAGGAGTAGAATCGGCACATCATACAACACCCAAAAATCAATCTCAAAAGCATGTCATAAACACTTCACTTCCAGCGAAACAAACCACTTAGCGCTGAAATAGCTTCAATCATTAGCATACTTCAGTTTCAGAAAGATGCTCCACGACTTCAAAGATACCGCGAAATGAGTAAAGGCAAAACCCCTACGCCCCCTAAATGAATGAGTTTCACTTCAAACCTTCAACAGCGCTCAAACACAGGATTTTTCAAAAAAGTATTTTCCTTTTCTTTTCTTTAAATTTTTGTTTAAAATCTAGTTTGTTTTGGCCCAAGCTAAAAAGCGTTGTCAGTTTTGGATGTAAGCTTTAATGCTAAGGGCTTCAGTAAAAAAAATGTTGTGCTTTTAATATGTTTTGTTAAGGTTGTCTCTTAGCATGAAAACGTGTAGTTTCCTTAATAAAGGACAAATGCTTAGTTTAGAGCAGAGTAGAGTAGAGTAGAGTAGAGTAGAGTAGAGCAGAGTAGAGAGAGTAGAGTAGAGTAGAGTAGAGAGAGTAGAGAGGTAAGTAGAGGTAGAGTAGAGTAGAGTCAGAGTAAGTAGAGCAGAGTAGAGTAGAGTAGAGCAGAAGCAGTAGTAGAGTAGAGTAGAGATACAGTAGAGCAGACCAGAGCAAAGTAGAGTAGAGTAGAGTAGATTATCATGAAGTGTACCCTACTATAGTCTAGTATCCTCTATAATTATTGCAGTATAGCTTTGAACGTAATAATTATGTGGTTCTGTACTGTATTGTATTTTACTGTTTTACATTGTACTTTTTTTTTGAGAATTCAATCAAACAATGTCAAAGATAGTGCAGGTTTCTCTGTGTGAGATCCAATCCTTCTTTTCTCTCTCGGAAGCAGCATATCAGTAAACTCATCACACTGGTTTTTTTTTAAAACTTTCTCCTGTATTTGTTTTTTTAATGCTTTCTGTGGAGGTTTGCCAGGGACAACAAGTCTTTTGTTGCCGGGGTTCTTTACTGTGCTGTGTATTCACATTTCACACAGGTATCTTTATCATCCCACCCCCCGAGAGACTTAGCATACTGATCAACATTCGCCTTCCGAAGGAAAAAGATGAACAAAAATCTACCTCAAAATCAAAGATCAAAGAGGACACATTCTGTTGTTTCTCTTTGAAATTGTTAGGGGGTGGGTGGGCGTGAAGGTTCAATAAGAAAGTTAATTTACAACTTAATTCACTTGCGTAAAGGAGTATAATTATGTTTTCATCTTGGATTCTGTTGTTGTTGTTGTTGTTGTTGCTTTGATTTTACGTCTGTTCATTCAAAGTGATATTAGACGATGGAAAGGAAAGGGAGGTCAATTATGTTAATGGATGTGTGCAGTAAAATGAGTGTCTTTTTCTTAATAGTGTATACAACACACAGAATAGGGCTAAACAATGATAACAACAAGTAAATACATAATAATTGCTAGTATAACTTAAAACCATAACAAATGTTCTAAAGAACTATTCATAAAGATTGTGGATTGTGCTCCCACATGGTGTGTGTGTGTTGTGTGGGGTGGGTGTGTGTTGTGTGTGTGTGTTGTTGGTGTGGTGTGTTGTGATGTTGTGTGTTTGTGTTGTATGTGTGTGGAGTGTCGTGTTGTTCCCTGTGTGTGTCTGCCCCCACATGTGTGTGTGTGTGTGTGCCCGGTGTGTGTGTGTGTTGTGTGTGTGTGTGTGTGTGTGTGTGTGTGTGTGTGTATGTGTGTGTATGTTGTGTGTGTGTGTAGTGTGTGTGTGTGTGTCGTGTGTGTGTGTCGTGTGTTGTGTGTAGTGTTGTGTGTTTGTGTGTTCTGTGTGTGTGCGCGCACGCCCACGCACATGTATATATATGTATGCGTGTGTGCACGCGCGCGAACGTGCGTATGCGTGTGTGTTCGTTGTTAATCTCTGATAAAGCAGTCTTTCTTCGAATATCGTGTTATCTACAGAAACCTAACACAACAGGACTTTTGCTATAACTATCACGTTTCCATGCGTCCTATTTGCAACTCATATATAATGCAGCTGCCAAGAGCTCAAGGAGGCAATAACTATAATAATAATAAAAGATAACCTTGATAATAAGAAGACAGAATGAATAAAGTAAGCAGAAAGCAGACACACACACATACACATACACACGTGCCGTGCACGCTCACACACACACAAACGCACACATACCACCACAACGCACGTGCGCGCGCACGCTCACACACCGCAATGCACGCACGCACGCACACACACACACACGCACACACACACATACACACAGACGTACGCGCGCACGATCATACACACACACCGCGCGCGCGCGCGCACACACAACCACCCACACACAACACACACACACACACACACACACACACACACACAATACCCACGCAATGACATGATTAATAAATTCCTCTCATTTTACCCTTATCTTGCAGTCTCTCTTTCTTTGATTCTCTGTCTGTCTGTCTGTCTGTCTGTCTGTCTGACTGTCTGTCTGTCTGACTGTCTGTCTGTCTGTCTGTCTGTCTGTCTGTCTCTGTCTCTGTCTCTGTCTCTGTCTCTGTCTCTCTCTCTCTCTCTCCTCTCTCTCTCTCTCTCTCTCTCTCTCCTCTCTCTCTCTCTCTCTCTCTCTCTCTCTATCTATCTCTATCTCTCTCTTTTTCTCTCTGTGCGATGTTTAATGCCACTCAAAATTATTGCAAGAAGATAAACAGAGAAGAGGCAGACATTTTTTTAATCAAAGAAAACACGCCACACCCCCCGGATCGCAACAGGTGCGAGACATATTAAAGGCAATCACTTCTTCACCTTAGTTTCTCTAGGCCTCAGACAGCTGGTTTTGCAAAGACAGAGAGAGAGAGAAAAGTATAGCGTAGCATGCTTCATCTGGTGTTCATTGTAGGTTTCAGTTCTCATTGTGTTGTGGTGTGATGTAGTGTGCATCATTCTTTATTGTGTTTTGTTGTGTTTACGTTGTGTAAGAAAGCACTAGTCTTAATGGTTTAGT
>CM060331.1:15132776-15142776 GCA_030674155.1 Stramonita haemastoma | reverse complement strand
CCATTTCTGGGAATGTGTGTGTAGAGAGAGAGAGACTTGCATGTTTATGGAAAGAGACAGGTTGTCATCAGTAGAGCCTTTGAAGCTTAGACTGTTTTCTGATGATCAAGATAATGTAGTGCCGTGCTCTGAGTGTTTTTTGAGGTCTGGCTGAATTATTGATCATATCACCCCCCAAAATTGTGACGTATTATATTTGGTGTGGTCCTCGAAAACCAAGGAATAAAATACCGTGGTAACAGAATGTTGTCAATGCAAAGAAGCATAGAACTTGGATAAAAAAAAAAGATTTTATGTCTTTTGCATTAGATTTTTTATTTGTATATTGCATTGGAAATTGTAGCTCTATGAGTATGAACACCACCTCTATCCTCTCACTCACACAGACATAGATACACACACATACACATACACGCACATACACATTAATATAAACACACACACACACACACACACACCAATACACAAACGCACATGCACATGCACACGCACACACATACATACATACACACACGCGCGCACGCGCGCGCGCGCGGACTACAATAACCCCCAAACTAAAAACAGGCTATGAAGAACACCTAGCATAAAAAAAGATCACAGAATCGTCTGAACGAATATCTTTTAAAACACAAGGATTCCGATATTCACAAATGCTCAACCAAGTATTCCCAACTTGGCGTTTATTAGAATATCTTTGTTAAGCACAGATTTCCAGAGCACAGAATAAGCACAGAATGAAAACTGTTTTAATTGGCAGCTCCAAGAAATATGCTGATCTTGACATAAAAATTATTTTTCGCTGTTAAACGCTCAGACAGCAACTATTGTCATCTGCCATAATATGAGCAAAAATGCGTTGCATAGCAGTTAAGCTCATGACACGTCAGTCCCAGTGCATCCGACTTGGGCATGAGAGAGAATTGTTGGGGGTTTTTTTTCAAGTCTTTCTGGAAAACAAAAAGCGAGATAATAGACCAAGAAGGCAGAAAAAAGACAAGACGAAGGCGACAGGAAGAAAATGCAAAAAAAAAAAGAGAGGAATAGAAAAGAGGGAATTCCATGCACAGAATTTCCAGGTAGGTAAAAGGTAAAGGTGTCCCGTAACCTATGTGGTCGTAGGGGAGCGAGGCATCAGAGACCTCAGCTTCACTAGGGGCCAGCATATTGGGGGCCGGGCGGCGCCCATCTCCTCTCCCTCGCTGCTTTACCTTCCCTGACCCTAAAGAAGGCAGGTACTTATTTACAGCTGGGTGAACTAGGGGGAACTATACTGAAGCCACGGCGCGCAAACGGGCACCCTGGATACTGGTAACCACGCTTGATGCTGCTCAACCTGAGCTTTGGGGAAGCGAGCGCTCTGTTTAACTGAGCTATCACGTCCCTATAAATATTTCCATGCATGGATGCTATTTATACTGACAGCCCCCCCCCCTCCACCGCCCCTCCCCTCCTGGCATCCCTTACAGGCAGGATGACATAAGGATCAAACTTGAGAACACTCTAGATGTAGCTTTATGCTTATGGTTTTAAGAATCAGTCGGTACATAAAACACTACAAGGTGTAGTCTCCCTAACCCTCCCCAATTACCAATTAGTTCTCTCAAAACAAAGTATTTTATATCTGGCACATCGGTGCACAGTCATATTTTGGGGTGTTTCTTTTTTTAGAAAAAAAAACATCTGAAGAGATAGCACAGTTTTCACACACCAAAAAAATTAAAAAATCAGACAGCTGTTCTCAGTGCAGCGTGGAAGAAATGTTGTCATGTTAGACTGTAACAGGTTGGCTGGCAGTGTGTGATAGTATAGGCCTAGGACAGAGTGGGCTTTATTTATTTGTTTATTTATTTATTTTATTTATCTCTTTATTTATGTATTGTTTATTTGTTTATTCATTTATTTATTTATTTATTTATTACCACTTTTTGTCACAGCAGATTCCTCTGCGTGAAATTCGGGCTGCTCTCCCCACAAGTGCAGCGGCACCCATTATTTGTTTTCTTTTTTCCTATCTGCAACTGTGTTTGTTTTCCCTATCAGAGTGGCTTTTTTCTACAGAATTTTGCCAGGGACCACCCTCTTTTTGCCGTGGGTTCTTTTACCTGCGCTAAATAATGATATGTAACACACGGGACCTCGGTTTTTCGTCTCATCCGAAAGACTAGCGCCCAGACGACCACTCTTGGTCTAATGGATTGGGGGAAAGTTTTGGGCCCAAACGGGATTCAAACCACCGCACACTTCAACCTGGACGTTTCGCTTTCTAGACAGGCGCGTTACCTGTAGACCACCGATACACCACTCTATCTATCTATCTATCTATCTACCTAACACTGCCGCCTTCACTTTACACATTCTATCCCCCCATCCCTGCTAATGATCACTGCATGTGGCAGCTGCTGTTTCATGCCCTAACTGGTGTAGGCTAGAAGATAAGATCGAGAGGTTGGGGAAGGTTACTGAGTAAGATGTTGAGAGAGAGAGAGAGAGAGAGAGAGAGAGAGAGAGAGAGAGAGAGAGAGAGAGAGAGAGAGAGAGAGAGAGAGAGAGAGAGAGAGAGAGAGAGACAGACAGACAGACAGACAGACAGACAGACAGACAGACAGACAGACAGACAGACAGACAGACAGACAGACAGACAGACAGACACAGACAGACAGGACACAGACAGACAGACAGATAGACAGGACAGGCAGACAGACAGACAGACAGACAGACAGACACAGACAGACAGACAGATAGACAGGACAGGCAGACAGACAGACAGATATACAGGACAGACAGACAGAGAGACAGGGAGAGACAGAGAGAGACAAAGAGAGAAAGAGAGAGGCAGACAGACAGATAGACAGATAGACAGACAGACATACAAACAGACAGACAGAGACAGAGACAGAGAGAGAACTAAGAACTCAGAAATTTTATGTGCTTCGTCCTTGTGCCACTAAGATTGGCATGAGAGAGAGCGAGAGTGAGAGTGAGTGAGAGACAGACAGACAGACAGAGAGACAGACGGAGAGACAGACAGAGGCAGAGAGAGATACTGAGACAGACAGAGACAGGGATATGGGGTGATATTTATTATACTGTGGGGAAAGATAGCAAACTAAGTTGACCCTGTCTGAATAGGATTTCGATAGAAATCATTTACTCCGTGTGTGTGTTTTTATCATTTTTTTATAGTTATTATCTTTTTATCATTTATTAATTCTTTTGTCTCGAGGATATTCGAATAACCCATGCCTGGTGTGTATGCAATTTTGTAAGTCTTGTCATCTCTTCCCACCGGATATACAATGGCCTACTCTTACGAAAGCGAAACAGGGTTTAACGTGTGCGCAAGATGTTCTGCGTGTGCGTGCGTATGAGCTCTGTGTGTGTGTGTGTGTGTGTGTGTGTGTGTGTGTGTGTGTGTGTGTGTGTGTGTGTGTGTGTGTGTGTGTGTGTGTGTGTGTGTGTGTGTCTGTCTGTCTGTCTGTCTGTCTGTCTGTCTGTCTGTCTGTCTGTGTGCGTGCGTGCGTGCGTGCGTGCGTGCGTGCGTGCGTGCTGCGTGCGTGCGTGCGTGTGTGTGTGTGTGTGTGCGTGTGTGCGCGCGTATATTGTGTGTATGAGTCTCTGTGTGTGTGTGTGTGTGTCTGTCTGTCTGTCTGTCTGTCTGTCCGTCTGCCTGTCTGTGTTCGTGTGTGCGTGTGAGATCCTGTATATAACTTTGGCAGATTTTCATTCAGTTCCATTCCCGACCCATCCCCGCTAAAAAAAACAACAACAAAGTATTCAACACACACTACAGAAATGTGAACTGGTTACAGCCTTCAAACCCACAGTGAGATATTCCATCAAAAAGATTGAAAATCAACAGGCGCCTGTTGCGTTATGATGCCATTCCTGGAACTGTGTTGAGAGATTTGGCTGTTGTTGAAAAAGGCACTGTCAGACAGTCATCAATAGAACGTGGTTTTTTTTTTAGAGCTCTTGCTGGGTTTTTTTTTGTGATGACAAAGATAATGGGATGCTCTCAGTGACTTTTTGAGGTTAATGTCGTAATGTTGGCCATTTTTGGCTGAATTATTGATCTTGATTCAAAACCAACCGCGCACACCTATTTATTTATTCATTTATTTATTCATTTAATCATTCATTCATTCATTCATTCATTCATTCATTCATTCATTCATTCATTCCTTTATTCTTTTATTTTGAGGGTAATAGAATAAGCTCTCATGTGCTTTTATTCACATCCAGTCCCCGTGTGTGTATACAGTTTTGTCAATTTTGTTATCCGGTCCCACCAGCACACAATGGCCGACTCTTCTGAAAAGTGAAACGGGTTTTAAGGTGTGCGCAACGTGTTCATGGTGCAAAATAAGAAAAAAAAAGTTGTGAACTCTATGCATACTATGATGTTACAAATAAATCCCACCATTAAAAATATATTTTACAAAATATATTGCTCTTGGCAAAACTGTGCATATCAATATCGTCGTTGGTCGTTTTGTAGATTAACATCCTGGGATTATTCATTTAGTTTTCATTTATTTATTCTTTAATATCGAGAATAATGGAATAAGCACTCGTGTGATTTTTTTTTTGCATCCAGCCCCCGTGTGTGTGTAGCTTTGTAAATCTTGTCATCTGTTCCCACACGGGGATTACCTGGAATGTACAGTCTGTCTCACTCGTCATGCCTGAATATCATAATTCGTTTCTTTATTTTATTTTACTCTTTATTTCCAAGCACAGAATTTACAGAAGGAGGGGATGTTGTTTATAGAAGCAGTCCCCAAGAGTCCCCAAAAGAGGGGGGGGGAGGAAGGGAGACAACAAATGAAACTCGTGGCATTGCACTATGGCGTTGTGTTTGCTTTGTGACATCGTGCATGAACATGATTGATTTAAAAAACAACAACAGAATGTTGTTTAAACCACATAGTGTTTCGTCTAGCAGATAGCATTCTAATTACTTGCAGAGGAGTTTGTGACAATACAATACAATACAATACAATACAACACAATACAATACAATACAATACAATACGACACAATACTTTACAACACAATGCAGTGCAAAGCAATACCATGCAATGATAATAGTACAGTAACACAGTATGAAAAGTACAATGGCATAATTCTACACGACAATTCACAGTTCGCTAAAATGTATGGCAGTATAAGGTAATACAACAGAGTGCAAAAAATAATACAATACAATACAATCAGAATAATGTTATATAGACTAAATAGCATACACGACACACAACTCATCACAACAACATTACAAAACAAAACATTGCAATATTCTCATCTATAGGTAAAGTAAAGGTAAAGGTGTCCCATAACCTAGGCGGTCGTAGGGGAACGATGCATCAGAGACCTCAGCTTCTCTAGTGGCCAGCATGTTGAGGGCGGCGCCCATCTCCTCTCCCTCGCTGCTTTACCTTCCCTGACCCTAAAGAGGGCAGGTACCCATTGACAGCTGGGTGAACTGGGGGGACTGTACTGAAGCCAAGGCGCGAAAACGGTCACCCACCCAACTGGTAACCACGCTCGACCCTGCTTAACTTGACTTGGGGAAAGCCAGTGCTCTGACCACTTAGCTATCCCACCCCTCGTCTATACATTACTAATAACACTGCTAAGTCCTACCTGTAGTGAATAAACAATAAACAGCCGACAACCAAAAAAAATAAACAAAGAAAGAAAGGACAAGTTAAAGGCAGACAAGGGACCAGAAAATGCAAGCGCAAGCACATTACAAGTGGCATTTTTCACACACTGATATTGAAGGCGTAGGCTGTCAAGAGAGATAGTAGGAGGCAGAACAGACCTTGGAACACGTGGGGAGAGAGAGAGAGAGAGAGAGAGAGAGAGAGAGAGAGAGAGAGAGAGAGAGAGAGAGAGAGAGAGAGAGAGAGAGAGAGAGAGAGAGAGAGAGAGAGAGAGGGAGAGAGAGAGAGAGAGAGAGAGAAGAGAGGGAGAGAGAGAGAGAGAGAGAGAGAGAGAGGAGAGAGAGAGAGAGAGAGAGAGAAGAGAGAGAGAGAGAGAGAGAGAGAGAGAGAGAGAGAGAGAGAGAGAGAGAGAGAGAGAGAGAGAGCTCACACTTTTACTTACATCAGTCGTAGGCCACAATACTAAAGAATGGTGGGCATACACAGAGAGAGAGAGATACAATGCAATGTAATACAATACACTACACTACAATACAAAGTAATACAGTACAATACAATACAGTGCAATACGATACAACACAATGCAATACAATACAATATAATGCAATCCAATACAACACAATAGAATACAACACAACACAATGCACCATAATACAGTACAACACAATCCAATACAACACAACACAATATTATAGTACAACACAACACAATACAATACATTACAATACAACATACCACAACACAACACAACACAATACATCACAATACAAAACAAAACAATACAAAACAAATGCTCCCTGAAGGGAAAGAATAGGCCGGGTGCAATAGGACTCATTTTGTGGAGGAGAGTCACAAATTCGGTCTTCGTTTTTGTCAATATTATAGTGTGTGTTATTCTGGGCAGTATTTCAGGCTTTGATCCTTGCTCTGTTAGTATTGCTGCCATGCGGTTCAAGCTGTGAACTGTTTCCCCCATTAAATCTCTATTATTTTTTATGTCAATACAAATACCGATATCAAACAAACAAAAGCAAATAAGTCACTGTAAATCAAAGTTTGTCAGAGCAAAATTGTGACGAGAAAATTGACATTATATCAGAATTACGTGCGTTATGGTACAGAGATTCCGAGGGGCGGGTGGATGGTGGTGGTGGTGGTGGTGGTGGTGGTGGTGGTGGGGGTGGGGGTGGGTGGTGGTGGTGGTGGGGAGGTGGGGGTGATGGTGGTGGTGGTGGTGGTGGTGGTGGTGGTGGTGGTGGTAACGACGGCAATGAAGGTGGTGGTGGTGGTGGTGGTGGTGGTGTGGTGGTGGTGGTGGTGGTGGTGGTGGTGGTGGTGGTGGTGTGAGCCAAAAAAAGCATTTAATGATCAAACCATCATTACCATGCACATCTCTCTCTCTCTCTCTCCTCGTCTCTCTCTCTCTCTCTCTCCTCTCTTCTCTCTCTCTCTCTCTCTCTCTCTCTCTCTCTCTCTCTCTCTCTCTCTCTCTCTCTCTCTCTCCTCTCTCTCTCTCTCTCTCTCTCTCTCTCTCTCTCTCTCCTCTCTCTCTCTCTCTCCAGACATATCTATATCTTTCAGTCATTGAGACAGATTGGTTGCAGTATATATGCCAGGGTAGCTCTCCTCTCCGTTTATTATTCTCTCCATACCCTCTGACCCCCACCCCCACCCCCATCCCCATTGCCTTCTTCCCCTTTCTTAGAGATTGTTCATACCTTCTCTTCTTTGTCTTCCTCCTCCTCCTCCTCCTCCCTCCTCCTCCTTCTCCACCTCTTCCTCCTCCTCCTCTTCTTCATCCTTCTCCTCCTCCTTCTCCTTCTCTTCCTCCTCCTCCACCTCTCTGCTTCTCTTATTTTTCTTATCTTTCTTTTTTCCTGTTGGCATGCATTTGCTGTGTGTGCTTTAAAGCTTAATGAATTAAGTTGCCCGAATTTATCCAACTCTGAACGTACTGAATCTGACTCATAGTCGCTTTGCTATATATATATATATATATATATATATATATATATATATATATATATATATATATATATATATATATATATATATATATATATATATATATATATATATATATATTATATATATATGTATATCAAAATGATGACTAGTTTTACTGTCCTTTTTTTTTTTTTTTTTTTACAATGGTGTGTCATTCTAGTCAGTCGCCAAAGCGAGGCGCCACTTTGTCTTTAAACCATCTCTCTTTGTTTGTTTGCGACTAGGATGAGGTCATTACTACATTTTGTTTTGGTCAAGGACGTGCGTAATGTTACCATGAGTTCTTCTACAAATGTGATATTTTTTTAAGTGCATTACCTCATGTTTTTTTTTTAAAGCGTATTAAAATCGTCAGCCATTATTATTGAGTACCCCTAAAAAAAATGTTAAAGGGTGTTGGGCTCAACTTCAAAGCAGACCGAAGTGACACGAGATAGTGCATTATGTGACATCAGCCACGAATAAACATAGGGAAAAGCTGACACGTGTCTCCTCAATAATTATCGTCCCATTCATTTGATGGCAGCACCGGCGCTTTCCCCTGACACACTTTCCCACGAGCTGTGGGGTAATGGCAGCATCATCAGGCGTCTGTCTGTCTCTCTGTCTGGTGAAACTAATTCAGCCTCTTTTGGGGAAGGGGAAGGGATGGGTGGGGAAGAACTTGCTTGTCGGTGTCATATAATATATTTCAGACCCCCCTAGTCTTGATTTGTCTGTCTAGTATAGTTTTTGATTTATTTGTAAAAATTGTATTACTCTATCTTTAGCTATCTATCTATCTATCTATCTATCCCTTAGTCTGGCGACCGTGGGGGCACCCTCGAAGACTTGACAACCAGTTCCTTCCATTCCTCTCTCTGTTCTTCCTTTCTCGGGGTTTTGTTGGGTTCCAGGCCTAACGTTGTCTTTCCATCTCTTCCTTGGTCTGCCTCTTTTTCTTCCTCCTTGGACAGTGCCTTGCAGTATAGTTTTTTGCAAGTCCTTTTGATCTTGTGACATGCCCATGCTATTTATGTTTATGCTTCTTTACGATTGTTACAAGATGTTTGTCGGGCCCAATTGTTATGTGTATTACTCTATCCCCTCTAAATGTATCTAAAAATATATATATACGGTAATTATATGGAAGCTAACTCTTTCTGTTTATCTGTTTGTCTTTCTGACTGTCTGTGTGTCTTTCTGTTTGCCTCTGGGTCTGTTTGTAATGATAAGAAAACTAAGTCTTTCTGTCTGTCTGTCTGTCTGTGTCTGTCTGTCTGTCTGTCTGTCTGTCTGTGTCTGTCTGTCTCTGTCTCTGTCTCTGTCTCTGTCTCTGTCTCTCTCTCTCTCTCTCTCTCTCTCTCTCTCTCTCTCTCTCTCTCTCTTTCTTTCTTTCTTTCTTTATTACAGCCTCCTCTCCTATCTGTGAAACAAACTTCCGTCTACCCAACCACCCAATCAACCATTTTCCTCTTTTTCTCCTTCCTCTCTTTTTTATTTTTCCAAGAAGAAAATTTAATATGATGTATGTTTAGCACTCAGGTGTCTGTTTATGAGTCTATCTTTCTGTCTGTTTGTTGTCTGTGTCTGTCATTCTTCAAAACAAAAAAAGAAAAAGAAACACACAAAAAATCTGACGCGTAGGAAAACAACATGGCGGCACCCCAACCTTCCATCATCGCCATCTTGTCAAAAGTGACAGAAGTTTATTATCTTCAAAAACACACACACACACACACACACACACACACACACACACACACACACACACACACACACACACACACACACACACACACACACACACACACACACACACAAAACAATCCGTCAGCGTCGCTGGAAAGTGCTTGTGTTAAACAAAACAAAACAAACAACAACAACAACAACAACAACAACAACGATAACTTAAAACGGCACAGAGCATAAACAAGTCCAGCCATAAAACCTGTCACCTTTGTGACGGAAGAATAATAAAACAAAACAAAAAAAACAACAAACAAGCAAGTGATTGACTGCTTCATAATGATTGTATGATGTTACTCGCGCTGTCTCTGTCTCTGTCTGTCTCTGTCTCTGTTTCTGTCTTTCTCTCTGTCTCTCTGTCTTTCTCTCTGTCTGTCTGTCTGTCTCTCTGTCTGTCTGTCTGTCTCTCTATCTCTCTCTCTGATCTCTTTCAGTCTCTCTCTGACTCTCTGTCTGTCTGTCTGTCTGTCTGTCTGTCTGTCTGTCTGTCTGTCTGTCTGTCTGTCTGTCTTCTCTCTCTCTCTCTCTCTCTCTCTCTCTCTCTCTCTCTCTCTCTCTCTCTCTCTCTCTCTCTCTCTCTCCTCTTCTGTTACACAGAT
>CM060331.1:15065276-15117776 GCA_030674155.1 Stramonita haemastoma | reverse complement strand
GTGCTTCATCTATTTTCCCCCCTAAATGGTAACAAAGCTGTTATCATTATCCTTGCAGTCCTGGGTATGTTTATTCTTTTCTGATACCCGTTATAGGTAAAGGTGTCCCATAACCTATAGGTCGTTGGGGAGCAAGGTGTCAGAGACCTCAACTTCAGGGGCCAGCATATTGAGGGCGGCACCCATCTCCTCTCTCTCGCTGCTTTACTTTCTCTGACCCTAAACAGGGCAGGTACTCCATTCACAGCTGGGTGAACTGGGGGACTGTACAGAAGCCAAGGCGCGCAAACGGTCACCCATGCACTTGGTATCCACGCTCGACGCTGCTTAACCTTAGCTTGGGGAGAGCGAGTGCCCTGACCACTGAGCTACCCCGTCCCTTCGATACCCGATACGAAAGGAACTAGCGAACAAACTTGGGTGCAGAACGGAGAGCTCAACATTGCAGGACAATCTACATGGCTATTGTTTTCAACTTTCATTCGGGAGACATTGAGAGTGTTACCCGCTTGCCTGTTTTTTTTTTTGTTTTGTTGTTGTGTTTGTTTTTAATACACTGGATTTTACTTCACCATGAAACTAGGAACTGAACAAAGATAGTAGAAGCAATGTTGAAAAGGAATAACTGGTGAATATCCCAGACAACTTTGATTCCATTGACATGAACAGACTGTTATGCAATCTGGAGCCCATTCTTGAACATGGAGAATCATTGACACTGGCAAAAATTTTTTAACAGTTTCAGTTTCTTTTTAGTGTTATACAAGACATTGTTTTAGAGTAGTCACATAATTTCTCAGCCACCAAAAATGTGGAGATTAACATTAATGAATCGATCAGAATTTAAAAAAAAAAAGATTTTCAAGTTCCATGTCTGAATGACTTTTTTGTGTTCTTTATCATAGCTTAACACCGAGAGGGGGAAACCCTTCATCAAATATCACTGCTTTTGAGCAGATAAGCATCAAAATCACATACTTGAAAGTTGACCAGTGTATAGAATTCATGGTCATACAAGTACATAGGATTCATGGTCACACCAGTGCATAGGATTCATGGTCATATAAGTGCACAGAATTCATGGTCATACAAGTGCATTGGATTCATGGTCATACAAGTGTATTGGAGTAAATGGTCATACAAGTGCATAGGATTCATGGTCATACAAGTGCATAGGATTCATGGTCATACAAGTGCATAGGATTCATGGTCATACAAGTGCATAGGATTCATGGTCATACAAGTGCATAGGATTCATGGTCATACAAGTGCATAGGATTCATGGTCATACAAGTGCATAGGATTCATGGTCATACAAGTGCATAGGAATCATGATACACCAGTGCATAGGATTCGTGATCAACCAGTGCATAGGATTCGTGATCAGACCAGTGCATAGGATTCGTGATCAGACCAGTGCATAAGATTCGTGATCAGACCAGTGCATAGAATTAATGATCATACCAGTGCATGTGATTCGTAATCAGACCAGTGCATAATTATGATTCATGATCAGACAAGTGTATAGGATTCTTGGTCATGCCAGTGCATGAGATTCATGATCAGACCAGTGCATAGGGTTAAGTGTCATACCAGTGCATAGGATTTATGATCTGACCAGTGCATAGGATTCGTGATCAGACCAGTGCATAGGATTCATGACCAGACCAGTGCATAGGATTCATGACCAGACCAGTGCATAGGTTAAGGGTCAGACTAGTACATAGGGTTAGTAGAAGTCAGGACACAGTTCATAGGGTTAAGGGTCAGACCAGTGCATAGAGTTCATGATCAGACCAGTTCATTGGTTTCATGATCTGAGCAGTGCATTGGGTCAAGCACGTTTCTGCGAAGAGAATGATTAATTTTCAGGACACTGCTGTCACTTGCTCCAAATCCTGTCTTCTGGTTTCATTGATGATAACTTGTGGTGCAGGTACTGATTTTGGAATGATCATGGAATAGTCTGAACACCTGACATTTACTTAAAACCTGAACTGAAAAAAGCACATACCTGATAATTATTCACCTGATTGTTAATTCATCTGCAGTGTTTTAGGACGTACTAGAAAACAAACCAAACCAACACGGATACACAACAGAAATAAATGGCTGTGTGGAGACAAGTGTGGGAGAGGTAACACTTGCACTTCTATTCAGCCAGTGAAATGCAAAATGGTGCAAGTGATTGACTTGCTGTTCTGGGTTTCAAACAATCACAATCAAACAGCAGATTAAAGCAATTGATAAGGTTTGTGTATATCTTTTGGGTGTTTATTTACTGAGACAAATTACACAGAGTAATCGATATTTCTTCCCCTTGTTTTTTGTTTTGTTTTTGTGTTGATATTTTTGTTGATTTAAAACAATCAATTTGTGGAAATTTTTATTTTGTTTGTTTTGATATTACAGATGTTGGTTGTTTGACCGTTTTTAGCATGTCATCAGCCCTATCGCACTAACACGTACCATGCACGCACGCTCACATACACACACACACACACACACACACACACACACACACACACACACACACACACACACACCACCACCACACACACACACACTTTAGTGCAAGCCCAATGGGCCATGGACAAAAAGTCTGACTAAAGCTGAATTGAACTGAATCGGTTCTGTGTTTGATTCCTTTTGTTTTAGTTTTAAACCATGAATTAATCAGCAAGCTCAACTTCCTAGTACACAACTGCCAGACATGATCTCCTAATGTTTTCCCCCAGCCTGGTTTACACGTCTGCGGTAGAATGTTGTGCTTAATATATCTGTCTTTTTTTTCTCGCTGCAGTCAGCACAATTTAGAATGAGTGCATGTTGTGTCGTGACTCAAAGTTTTCGCTCATAGGACAGAGAACAATTGTTACTGTTTGAGCTTTTGACGAAGAAGAAGAACCATTGTGACAAAACATGGGTTGTTATCTTAGATTGGTTTGATGTCGTTGTTTCGAGGGTGTTTTGTTTTTTTTCTTTAAATCAGTGATGTTTGTGTGTTGTAGTTAGTGTTTTTTTTTTTTCAGAATGTGGTTTCTTTTTTGTTTTGCTTTGTTTCTGGTTTGTATGGTTTTTTTTTTAGAAATTGTATTTGTATCACTCGTATTATTTTGGTTTTTCATGTTTTCAAACGGTGAAGTGAAATTGACCATAATGACATTTTGTTGTCGTCACCATTTTGTGTGTTACATTCCCAATTGTTGAAGCGTATTTTTGTCACGTGTGACACCCGTTTCTTCCCGTTAGCCCTGTATGCATGTCATCTCTGAACTATACACCAGGCTTATCTTATTCATTTTTTAAATTTTTTTTATTTTTATTCTTTTATTTGAGGATAATGGTATATAAGCACTCACGTGGTTTGTTTTTTTTACATCCAGTCCCCGTGTGTATGCTTAGTCCTTCACCGCAGCTCTAAGTCACCTCTCCTTCACCTGCCAACTGTCACCTGTCTCCCAAGCCAAGGACAAAGGTGGCAGCTCCACCCTTGCCTTCAAGGACCACCAGAGCACTCCGGTCTCTGCTGGCCTTGTCTGATATATATCTCACACCCAAGTCGGATGCGCTGGGCCTGACTTGTCAGGCGCTTAACGGCAACGAACGGTATTAATTTTCGCTCAAATGAAAGATACCAATAGTTGCTGTCTGAGCGTTCCAAGAAGACGAAGATAAGAGGAGGAGGAGGAAGGAGGAAGAAGAAGAAGAAGAAAAGAAGAAGAAGAAGAAGAAGAAGAAGAAGAAGAAGAAGAAGAAGAAGAAGAAGAAGAAGGAGAGAGAAGAAGGAGGAGGAGGAGGAGGAGGAGGAGAGAAGAAGAAGAAGAAGAAGAAGAAGAAGAAGAAGAAGAAGAAGAAGAAGAAGAAGAAAAAACAACAACAACAACAACAACAACAACAACAACAACAACAACAACAACAAGAATCTTCCAAGTCCACCCTCTATATTTGTACAATCATAACAACAGGCCAAATATAAAACTGCCAAGAAGAAGAAGCGTGACTTCTTGGATCCTGAGTGTGCTGACCTCAGTGATAATTTCCATGCAGGATGTTGCTGGCCATCCTTGCTGTCTCTTTGCCTCGACGCGACTCTCCTGCGCAGGATTGAAGTCACCAAGTCGACTGTTGGGCTTCTGTTCACGTGCCCCGTACACTTCCATTTTCTTTTCTTGCTCTCTAGGAGTACTGTGGGGGACGGGGTGGCTCAGTGGTCAGAGCACCCGCTTTCCCCAAGCTAAGGTTAATTAAGCAGCATTGAGCGCGGTTACCAAGTGCATGGGTGACCGTTTGCGCGCCTTGGCTTCAGTACAGTCCCCCAGATCACCCAGCTGTGAATGAGTACCTGCCCTCTTTAGGGTCAGGGAAGGTAAAGCAGCGAGGGAGAGGAGATGGGCGCCGCCCTCCAAATGCTGGCTCCTAGAGATGCTTGGGTCTCTGACATTTTTACTCCCCAACGACCGCATAGGTGATGGGAACACCTTTACCATTACCTTTTACAAGTATTTGACGCCATGTACCTAGTTCCTTTGGCACTGTCATTGCTTCTCCTGTCTGTCCACTTGACTCTGGGCAGATACCTGAAGAACCCCGTTTTTGCAGCGTTTATCTTTACCGTCATCTTTCCTGCAAGTCTACCCTTTATACCTGCACAATCATGACAACAGGCCAAATGTCAAGCCCTTGTCTTCAGCTTCTTGTTTATATGCATCTGTCGTTCCATAATTATGTTGTTCAACTGGACCATTGAGCTGTAAGTATTATCATGAGCATGTTGAAATATGGAGCTATTTTTTTCTCTTGATCACAGTGTTTTGATTTTAAACACCTGTGTCTATCTATCTATCTATATCTATCTATCTATCTATCTATCTATCTATCTATCTATCTATCTATCTATCTATCTATCTATCTATCTATCTATCTATCTATCTATCTATCTATCTGTCTGTCTGTCTGTGTCTGTCTGTTGCCTGTCTATCTATCTATCTATCTATCTATCTATCTATCTATCTATCTATATCTATCTATCTATCTACGTCTGTCTGTCTGTCTGTCTGTCTGTCTGTCTATTATTCCTTATCTGGTGACCGTGGGGGCACCCATGAAGAATTGACAACCAGCTCCCTCCATTCCTCTCTCTGCTCTGCACCTGTGTACTAACTGGTACGAAAGAAAGAGTGTATGCTTGACACGGCACTGAGCAAGATATTCATAGCCTTTTGCTCCAGTCACCCTGCCAGAAAAAAAATCCGGTGGTCATAAGTAGGCTCCTTCTTTTATGTCTCTTGCTAGATGTGTGAACTGGGTTTCCTTTTACTAGAGTTCTGTGGCCACAAGACGAAACTCAGATCCTCAGAGCACCCATGATTTCACCACAGATGTATCTTTCTGTCAATGTCTGCTGTTATCTCCCACGTTTCACGTGCATACAAAAATATAGGCATGACTAGGGAAACGCGTCAGTCTCATCTTGAAACTAATGGCGAGTTCTTATTCTTCAGTTTGGTCATAAACTGACCTAAAAGACCAAATTCCTGAACATAAAGATGACAAAATTCTTTTCTTCTGAATATGGGATTTCAATTTAGAGACTGTCTGCGTCTCTTTCTGTGTCTCTGTGTGTGCCTGTCTGTCGTCTGTCTGTCTGTCTGTCTGTCTGTTGTCTGTCTGTCTGTCTGTCTGTCTGTGTCTGTCTGTCTCTGTCTCTGTCTCTCTCTCTGTCTCTCTCTTCTCTCTCTCTCTCTCTCTCTCTCTCTCTCTCTCTCTCTCTCTCTCTCTCTCTCTCTCTCTCTCTCTCTCTCTCTCTCTCTCTCTCTCTCTCTCTCACACACACATATTATATAAACACACACACATATATATAATATATATATATATATATATATATATATATATTATATATATATATTATATATATATATAACAATAAAAATGTTTTGGTTTTTAACCCCCCAAAAAGTTGTTGTGTTAGGTGTGGGGGGGGGGGGGGTTGTGTGTCATTCTTTGTCCTGGCACGTTATCGTTGATAATGTGTAACAAAACGCGAATGTAATAATGATGACAATTATCTCTGCATCCTTCCACAAAATCATTGGTATGGACAATGAAGATGTTTGACCATAGTGTCCTGATTCCTCCCCCTCATGTGTTTTTTCTTCCTAGTGTGGTTTATGGTCATGGGTTCACGAGGGGTGTGATGATGTATGATGTTTTAATTGGTGATGTATTTTCGCCCCTCGGTTTTCACACCTTGAAGGAACACGATTTCTATGTGCTTCATACTCAGACTATTGACTCATCTATTTTTTCTGTTTGTGGTTCTTACTCTTATTTCTCAATTCGTTTTTAATATATCTGATTTCTGCAGTAGTATTGAAATGTAAGTATGCACCACTGTGCGTTTGTGCATGCATTGTGTGTGTTGTGTGTGGGGCGTGCGGCGCGGTAGGAGAGAGAGAGTGAGAGGAGAGAGAGAGAGTGTTTGTGTGTGTCTAATTGTAACAGTTACGTACTTTGAAGATAGTACATGGTACAATAAATATGTTGATGATGATGATGATAATGTGACGGTGATGATGATTACTAATGATTATTCTTTTTATTCTAGTTGTTCTTTTATTGTTGTTGCTGTCATTTTGACATTGTTGTTGCTTTTGTGGTTGCTGCTGCTGCTGTTTCTGCTATTTCTGTTGCTTCTGAACTAGTAGTTAGTATTGAACTGCAGGCGGTTCAGTTGTAGAGGATATCTATGCTTTCAAGCATTACAGAGATAACACAGTGTTACAAGAATGTTATATTCAAACAACTTGATTCGTACCGTTTGAATAATATGTTCATTAGGTTTTCCAGTTGCTTGTTAGTCAATGCATGTAAATATATACTTTTGTTGTTTGTTGTTGTTTTGGGGGGAGGGCAGTTTATCCCTTATGAATATCATTGATGTATTCCATTTTGTGTTTATTATTCACATTAAACTGTTCACAGTAGAACATAAAAATGTGATCACCTCAACATTACTGGTCAATTCAATGGTTTTTAAAACTATATTCTTCTTCAACTCTATCTTTTTCCGCCCGGTTACCGTGAGTCCTTTTTTTTTTTTTTAATGATATTTAGTTGAAAATGAATTTGTTTTTATTTTGATCTGTATATGTTGTGTTTTTGTATAGTATCATGTTTCATAATGTAACTACTGCATGGATAAAATGTTATCGTCACCCAGACCCTTAGTGCGTGAAATCTTAGCTGCTGTCCCCTGGGAGAGCACGTGGCTTTACAATTGCATGTTTTTGTCGTTTTGCTGTTGTTGCTGCTGCTGTTGGTGTTGCTGCTGTTGTTGTTGCTGCTATTGTTGCTGCCCCTAATGTTGTTATTGTTGCTGTTACTGCTGCTGTTGTTCTTGCTACCGTTATGTTGTGTGGCGTTTTATTGTATTGTGTTGTATTGTCATATTAGATTGTATGTGTTGTGTTGTATTCCATGGCATTGTGTTACATTGTACTGTGTTGTATTGTATTGTATTGCATTGCATCATATTATAGTCACAACAGATATCCATGAAAGAACTGTGAGCTTTGAGAAAGAGTGTTTGTTAGTATATATACGGCGCCACCCGTCATTTTTGTTTACATGTGTGCATGTATATTTGAATGCATTTGATTGAATTTTGTGTTTTTGTTTGTTTGTTGTTGTTGTTGTTGTTGTTTTTACCGAACTTTGCAAGGAAGAACTCTAGTTGCCGTGGGGTCTTTTCACGACTGCTAGATGTGTGTTGTACACTAGATCTCGATTTCATTTTGAACCATCAGAAATGACAAATGTTGATATGCGTTTTGGTTTTTATTTGGATTTGATGGTAGTGTGTTTTGTACAGCTTTGTGTATATTGCGTCGTTTCATTTTTCACTCCCACCTCCTTCATCCACCATACAGAATTTCCACTTTATCACGACTTTGTACTTGATTTGTATGTTGTGTTATTTTCTTTTCTTTTCCTTGTATGTTCATCGTCCGATGACATGTTAGGTTTATGATTATTATTGTGAATATTAGAACTGAAAATGTACCGATTTGTGTGTGTGTGTGTGTGTGTGTGTGTGTGTGTGTGTGTGTGTGTGTGTGTGTGTGTGTGTGTGTGGTGTGTGTGTGTGTGTGTGTGTGTGTGTGTGTGTGTGTGTGTGTGTGTGTGTGTGCGCGTGTGTGTGTTCACTTGTGTATGTATCTACACCGAGTTTCCGTTCGTCAATTCACATATGCGCACAATATCAAACCCTTCCCCCATCCCCTATGTGTACTAATTTTGTTAGAAACCAACAGATTTCTGTCAGACCAGAGACAGTGAATTTGTACCTTCTTGAAATCTATGAATGAATATTCTTCCATTCAATATTGTCAAGAAATGCCAGCAACTTAAAGTTAAGTCCGCCAGCTCCCAAAATGTATAAATGTGTATGACGCGATTCAAGGTGTTATTAAACTGAAACTAGATTTAAAAGTTTGCTGTCTCATAAAGTTTTGACAGATGCTTTCTCATCAACTTTTTTACATCGTTAAATCACATACTTTTGAATGATGATAAACTTGTAGAATTTCGTAGACAGACATTTTTATGTGCATTCTTAATCTTTCTTAACAACTGTTTCACAAGGTTTGTTTCTAAAGACAGACACAGAAAGGATCCATCACTAAGTTGGATAGCTCTGAATAAAAACCTGACCTTCCTCCTAATCTGAGATTTAAAGATTAACAAGGTAACAGCCCTGAAAGATATGGCCTTTAGATTAACAAGGTAACAGCCCTGAAAGATATGGCCTTTAGATTAACAAGATAACAGCCCTGAAAGATATGGCCTTTAGATTAACAAGGTAACAGCCCTGAAAGATATGGCCTTTAGATTAACAAGGTAACAGCCCTGAAAGATATGACCTTTAGATTAACAAGGTAACAGCCCTGAAAGATATGGCCTTTAGATTAACAAGGAAACAGCCCTGAAAGATATGGCCTTTAGATTAACAAGGTAACAGCCCTGAAAGATATGGCCTTTAGATTAACAAGATAACAGTCCTGAAAGATATGACCTTTAGATTAACAAGGTTAACAGCCCTGAAAGATATGACCTTTAGATTAACAAGGTAACAGCCCTGAAAGATATGGCCTTTAGATTAACAAGGTAACAGCCCTGAAAGATATGGCCTTTAGGTTAACAAGGTAACAGCCCTGAAAGATATGGCCTTTTGCAGTAGGTAGGCGGGACTATAAACAACAAGATTGGATTAGATTAATTTTCCTCATCATGAATCAGGAGAAAATGAAAAATGGCCTGAATATGATTCTTGATTCTGTTCCACTGAAGACGATCCAATGTAGAGAGATAAATATCGAGAGCATCAACTCACCAGTTTTTTAAATGAAAAAATCTGCACGAAAGTCTCTTAGAAACAGTTTACAATCTCCAAACGATATCTTAAAATGCAGACCCGCCAGATCCCTTTCTCCCCTCTTAAAGAAAACATGCACGCCACAACAGACAATCAAGCTTGGATGTCATTGATGTGGTAAGTGTTGCTGTTGCTGTACTTACCCCAGCATCCCAGTCAAAACATCACCTGCAATGGATACACTGTCTCACCTATCACACCTGAGAGTCACTGAGAGACCTGTCTTTAGTACACACTGGGTGAGCTCACACTGTGAGTGCATGGCTCTTTTCAACTTACCTGGCCATACAGACAGCCACGATCCAGCTTCAGAGCGTGTTTATTCTATGAACGGAGAGTACACGTTGTTACGCCAAGAGTTTGTCATGGCTGAAAACGATCTCCACATAACATTCCTGGATAGGGATAGCCTAGTGGTCAGAACATTACGCTTGCAATTTGACGACCCGTTCGATTCCCGTTCGAGGGGGGTTTTCCCCTGGAATTAACATCAGTGCTGACTCCACTCCCCGAAAAGTCTTCCGGATGAGACTATAAACCGTGGCCCCGTGTACGAACGCATGCCAAAACATCTTCCGCTTTTCGTAAGAGTAAGCCATCGTGTGCCGGTGGGAACAGTTGACACGATTTACATAACTGCATGCACACGGGGACTGGATGTAAAAAAGCACATGAGTGCTTAAATTCCAAAGCGGAACAAGTTCATGCAGGCCCTGCCACTTTTCTGACATCTAGCACTGACAAAAATTGTGGCCCAGCCCCTAAAACCAAAGGGGAGACCACTGCAGTCATTCTTTAATCTGGTCACGAGGTGAAACCTTTGTGCCTGCAATGCTAGAAGGGCTCATTTGCTCATAAACACATTTTTTCTAGTAATCATGATCATAAATGGAATGTATACAGCGCTATATCTTGCAAAAAGAAATCAGAGCGCTTTCCATTCAACATACTATTTCACAGGCAATCAGTTACAATTAATAGTTCCAATATCATGCGCACAGACACACACACACACACACACACACACACACACACACACACACACACACACACACACACACACATACACATACACACACACACATACACGCGCGCGCGCGCATAAAGATTATACACTTTTGCAGGGTGATGGGGATTTCGGTTGTTAGTGGTAGGGACAAATAGGAGATAAAACAGGAGGGAAAAATCTTGGGTTCAAAACAATTATGTCTTGATGCTGGATTAAAAAGTATCATAAGTAGATTTGGGGCAAATGGAGATAGGACGATCATTCCAGATCAATGGACCATAACTAGAGAAAGAGCGAGGCCAATGGTGGACTTGATGAATCTAGGTATTCGTAAGCGTAAGGTATTTGTAACAGAGCGGAGGGATTGAGAAGATGTGTACAGGTGAAAAATTCACAGAGGTAGGAGGATGCTGTTTTGAGGAGACATTGGTAACAGAGGGTACTGATCTTGTAGTTTACTCTCTGTGGCACAGGCAGCCAGTGGAGAGATCGCAAGGGACGGGTAATGTGCTCAGATTTTCTTTCTTTCTGAGGACTAGTCGAGCTGTAGAGTTTTGTATGCGTTGAAGGAAGTGGATAGATGATGCTGGCAGACCAGCCAAAAGAGAATTGCAATAATCCAGACGTGAGAGAATGAGAGAGTGACAAGTTTGGCTGTTGCATCGGTGGACAGGTACTTTCGAATGGCGCTAAGAGGCTGTGATTGATAGTAGCACAACAGAAGGTCTGATCGATGATATTTTTGCATATAGAGTGTGTTGTCGATAAGGATCCCTAGATACTTCATAGCAGCGGATAGAGGGACTGATGTACTGCTGAATTCTACTGCCCTGAAGCTGTTGTGATGGGAAAAAGTTTTTTGTTTGTTCCCTCCAGGCATAGCTGCGTGTCAAATAACGCTACTCTTGTAAAGGGAGAGAGCCTGTTGCCATTGGACAAAAATGTACACTTTTCCTTTTTTTTTCTTTTTTCCGTTTATTTTTGTGTGTATATTTCTTTTACATGTTACTAAGGCTGTGTTTTCTGCATACATCTCTCAAGAATAATTCCAATGTCATTGTGGTGTCAGAAAAAAAGGAAGAAAGAAGTCAGAGCAAAACCAAGCCACTAAGGAACCAGCGCTCAAGGCGGGGTTTACACCTAGAACTCTTCTTCACTTATCAAAAAGTACAACCATAGATCTGGATCGGTCCTTCCCCTCCCAGAGCGGACGAAAATTTACGTTTAAAATGTTCATGCTCCTTCGTGGGGATGACTGGGGCCTGTCAGTATAAATAGCATCCCCACATACTGGAAATTATGTGCTAGAAATCTCCTCATTTCTATGACTGTTTTTGTTTCTGTCTTGTTCCTTTCCATCCTGCCACTTTCTTCCTGTCTACTTTTTGCATCTTGGTCTATTTTTCTGCTTTTTTCCCCCAGGAAGACTTATAACAATTCTCCCTTACGCCAAAGTCGGATGCGCTGGGCCTGACTTGTCAGGCGCTCAAAGGAGGCGTGACGCATTCTCCCCTCATGTTACATTATAACAAACGACAGTAGTTGCTGTCTGAGCGTTCAACGAAGAACAAGAAGATTTTCGTAAAAAAAAATCACGCTCAAAAGAGAGCTATATCCAGCAAAATCCAACAAGAGAAACACTAGCTCAGGCAAAAAAACCCACACCAAAACCCATCATGTACTCATAAGCAATAATTATACACAAAAAAGAAGGAAGCCATACTTGGTGGAACAGTCCGTTGTACCTTGAAATGCTATACAACAATGATATGAAAATTGCATGGTGACAGAACTGAGGGAAAATCTGTATGGCTTAGCCATGGCTGTTATAGCTGTATCTTATCTTTGATTTCACAGCAGTCCAGTTCGTTTTTCCGTATGTGTATTTATCCGCCCAAAACAGTTTACGACGGTACATTGCATATTTGTGTTTACTCCCAAATGTTAACACCTGTTTTGATGATGATTCATAGATGTTTCTTACACAGAACATTATTGCGTTTATGTTTTACATGTTATGGGACCGTCATGATTGCATGTGTGCACGTGCGTTTGTTTATACGTGTGTATGTGTGTGTGTGCGTGCGTGCACGCGCGCGCGCGGTGTGTGTGTGTGTGTGTGTGTTGCGACATTTTATACATATGTTGTTGTTGTTGTGTGTGGCTTTTAAAAAAAATTCTTAACACAGTAAGCCTGATCTTGTTATTCTTAACATTTTTAAGAATTAAAGAAGTCTCAACGTTTTAGGTTATTGGGGGTGGGGGGGTGGGGGTTGTTTGTCTTGTCGATTATTGTTGTTGGGTGTTATTGTTGTTGTTATTTCAAAACAATGTCCTTATGGTATCGCATTTTTTGTGAGAAAAAGAAATCGTTCCAGTTTACGTTGCTGCTGTTGTCGCTTCTGTAAGATTGTTCTCTTTCTTTCTTTGTCTTGTTTGTATTTTGCCTCTCTGTTTATTTGTTTGCTTTGATTTCTGTAGTAGATATTGGTAAGAGTCCAACTCGTCCTGATTTTAGTTATGCAAGACTTGCAATTTTAGGTACTTCATTATTGGAGCTGTTTCAGAAACTTTTTTTTTTTCAAATACGTTTATATTCATAGGCTAATCCCAATCGACGTCACTTTCACCGATGCGCCATTTTAAGTATTACATCTCTGGATGACTGTTTGAGTTTATGCCGTATGTTAGTGTAATGATCCAAAATCATGGCAACGGTGGTATCAATTCATTCATCTTTTTTGTATGTGTGTAAAAGCATACCACTTCCACCACGATACTTTGACTTGCGTGTTACTTTTTCGTTCGGTCAGTTTTTTTTTTATGGTGAAATAAAAGCTCATGATATTTCAGTAGAAAAACAACCTTTACTTTTGTTCAGGAAAGAAGCTGGATTGTTTATGCAAAGAGTTTTTGTCTGCAGAATAAAGTTTTGACTTTGGGGTTTTCTCTTTTCTAAACTAGTGTTGTTGAGAAACTGGAGAATAGATCATAAAATGGAGGAATCATTTTTGTTTACTATCAAAAATAAAATGTCATTTTATGTTTAATGAGTGTTGTGTGTGGTGTGGTGTGGTATGTCGATTGCTTCATGTGTGTATGCAGGGAGTGTGTTCACTGACGTTATATACAGTGTGAACAAGATCAGATCTGACAAGCCTGCTACTGACGGGTTAAAAGTGCAGTCGTCTGCTTGTATTCTTGTCACTGGCATCCCTCAAACCAACAAAAATCTTTGAAAAAACTATTTTCCGAAACAAAAATCTTTGAATTAACCACTTTTCCCTAAACAAGAATCTTTGAATGAACTGCATTTCCCGAATAAAAAATCTTTGAATTAATCCCATTTCCCTAGATAAGAATTTTGGAATTAACTACATTTCCCTGAACAAGAATTTTGGAATTAACTGCAATTCCCTGAAAAAGAATTTTGGAATTAACTGCCTTGTCATATCTATGACGAGAAAATTTAGCAAAAGCCTAGACCTGAAAAAACAATAACGACGCAAACACATTCTCAACCTTCCTGTTGGTAGACCTGCCAACCCTGCCTGAACGGTCTAAGGGAAGTAATCCATGAGAATTAATGTTGAGTTATTACCCTTCACTGTGTGGTGATCGTTGATCATTACATTCAGAGTTTTTTTGGTGTGTGTGTGTGTGTGTGTGTGTGTGTGTGTGTGTGTGTGTGTGTGTGTGTGTGTGTGTGTGTGTGTGTGTGTGTGTGTGTGTAAGACTCATATTTTAGTACTATTCTTTCTGTTAATTATTTATTACCAGTATCTGGCGTACCCTACATGTATCCTAAAAATCATGGGTTAAGTTCATCTACTTTTAAAAATGTATAGTTGTGGGATTAACAAACCATGGGCATAGGCACGGATACAATGCAGGAAAGAGAGAGACAAGGCAAGGCAAGGCAAGGCAAAATTCTTTTATTCGAGGATAATAGATAAGCACTCATGTGCTTTTTTACATCCAGTCCCCGCCCTTTTCAGGGAAAACATCAAGATAAAAAGATACTAAACAATAAAACTATATGCAGTGCCAATCAACATAAAGGAATAAGGACATTATACATAATAAGATAATAAAAATGCACACATTCAGAAGACGAAAATCAGGAGTCACAATAAAATGATTTTGATTATGAAAGAAAAGAGAAGGGTTAATAGATAAAGAGCAACCAAAGAAACATAATGAAATAAACAACTTAACAACTTAGCAACCAAGAAAAGTCCACCCAAAAATAATTAGCTACAACATTGTTACAACTCATAACAACAAAATGAACTCAGAAGGAACTAAAGATAATACAATGATTATAATGATGACAATAAGAATAGTATCAATAATAGTGATAATAGTATGATAATAATACACGTGAAACTCACTCCTACACGTAGGTTACACACACACACACACACACACACACACACACACACACACACACACACACACACACACACACACACACACACGTACGTACGTACGAAGAATGATACAAATCAAACAATCATATCAGGTGACAATATTATCCTTTCTTTTACATTCATACTTCATATAAAAAAGAAGAAACAAAAGCAAACAGCAAAGTTAAAACAGAAAAAAACAAGAACAAAACATCAAAAACTTGAGGTACGACCTATCAACAACAACAACAAAAAGTCATGCAAATCATAATATTTTAATACAAGGGGAGACGACAAATGAAAACAATTATCCACCCCCCCACACACACCACAACACCCAAACGCACCCACCACACACAAGTTCGCGCTCATGTCATCAATAAACTTCATTTTAAAGGAAGTATATGCCTAATTTTAATCAAGTCATGTAACGGAACACAAAAGGAATCCATCCGCTGTAAGGCATATATATTAAAACATACATATTCTAATACCTGAATCTTATGATTATGTATTTATGGTCATAAAAATCACGTTCATAACCATTTTGTAATCATAATGAACATAATTATTCAGCTTACTTAAGAATTTAAAAAAAAATTACAAAATCAACTGCATTCAACACGTGATTATTAAATAGTACAAAAAGTGAATAAGTATTTCTCAGTATGGATGATAACATGTTTAGGCAACGAGAGAGGCAAGGCAAGGCAAGGCAAGGCAAGGCAAAGTCTTTTATTCGAGGATAATAGATAAGCACTCGTGTGCTTTTTTACATCCAGTCCCCGCCCTTTTCAGGGATACATCAAGTTGAAAATATACTAAACAATAAGACTTTACGCAGTACCAAACAACACACAAGAATAAAGGACACTATATACGATAAGGTAATAAAATGCACTCTTTCAGAAGACAAGAGAGAGAGAGAGAGAGAGAGAGAGAGAGAGAGAGAGAGAGAGAGAGAGAGAGAGAGAGAGAGAGAGAGAGACAAGGCAAGGCAAAATTCTTTTATTCGAGGATAATAGATAAGCACTCATGTGCTTTTTTACATCCAGTCCCCGCCCCTTTCAGGGATAACATCAAGATAAAAGACAGCCTCAACTAAAACAAGAACAATTATAATGATCCAATTACCAAGAGCAAACCACACCAAGTATCAAACAACAGGTAAGAAATAAGACATAGATACAATATTAAGGTAATGTTATAAAAAAAAAGGCACTCATTCAAAAACGAAAATAAGAAGGAAGAATTAATGATGATTTTGATTTGAATAATAAACAAGCAAACAAAGAAACAAAGAAACAAAACCAAAAAACAACAACAAAAACCAAAAACAAAAAAAGGCGCAATGATTATAGATCAAACATGAGAATATGATGAGGTTAGATGACTGAAAACATCAATCCACCACCATCTATCATCAAACTATGTCCCATAAAACATAAGATTTTGATAAAGGGTGAGAAAGAGCAACAACAACAGATAAGAAATAAGACAGAGATACAATATTAAGGTAATGTTATAAAAAGGCACTCATTCAGAAACGAAAATATGAAGTAAAAATCAATGAAGAATTTGATTTGAGTACAAAAAAACCAAACAAAAACCAATCAAAGCACAAAAAAATCAATGAAGAATTTGATTTGAGTACAAAAAACCAAACAAAAACCAATCAAAGCAACAACAACAACAACAACAACAACAAAAAAAAACAAAAAAAAAGGCGCAGTAATTAAAGAGCAAGCATGAGAATATGATGAGGTTAAATGACTGAAAACATCAATCCCGCCATCTATTATCAAAATAAGTCCCATAAAGCACAGTTCTTGAACAAACAAACAAAAAAACCCAACTCACACACACACACACACACACACACACACACACACACACACACACACACACACACACACACACACACACACACACACACACCTCACTTAGTCTTATGATTATAGTCATAAGATCATCATAATCTGAGAGAAGTGAGGAGGGAGAGGGCAGATAGTTTGAGAGGGGAGAAGTGTGGTTTGTTATTTTTGATTCATCAAGTAGATTAGAAGGTGATTTTTTAAGGTTGTTAATGATTGATGCTGTTTAATTGAGTCAGGGAGGGAGTTCCATAGCGTAGGGCCTGAATATAGTAAGCTAGTTTTGAACAAGTCTATTCTTGGGATTGGGACACTTGGCTTTACCGTATTTCTGGAATGATTCATTGGGAATTTGTCTTTTAAGGATGTGGGGACATTTCCTGTCAGTATCTTAAACATCATGATGCCTTTGTTATATTTTAGTCTTTGGTGTAGGGGAAGGATATTTAACTGAGTATAATCTCCTTCTAGCAAGGTTGTTTTCTTCAGAAGGACCAGTTTGAGACCACGTTTATACAGACTTAGTAATGGTTTCATGATATTAGCACTGGCAGAGTCCCACAGGGTTGCAGCATAGTCTATTGAGGATTGTATATAAGCTTGAAAAAACAGTTTCCTTGAATGAAATTCGAGAAAGTGTTTAATTTTAATCAACTGGTAGACTTTTTTGGACAAGTATTTGCATAGGTGAGATATGTGGTAGAACCAGCTAAGATTTTCATCAATTGTCACTCCTAGAACTTTGTGGTGAGAGGTCTGTTCGATTGCTTCCTTTTTTATGTGAATTGGAAATAGTTTATGTGGTAAATTTTGTCGCTTTTGTCTGGTAGTGATAAGCATGCATTTTGTTTTTTGGGGATGGATAGTCATGTGGTTCAGTTCAGTCCATTTGACAAGGTCGTCAGTGCTTTTTTGTAATAAAGTTGTGAGATAGTCAATGTCATTATGGCTCGTATGTATGGTTGTGTCATCTGCAAATAGTTCACATTTGGAATTGATATGTAGAGGAAGGTCATTTATGTATAATGAAAAGAGAATAGGGCCCAATATGGATCCCTGTGGTACTCCATAATGAATGGGCTTTAGTTTGGATGTTGATGTAGCTATTGAGACACACTGGTGCCTATTTGTAAGATATGAATCGAGTAGTCCTAGGGTTTTTGTAGAAATGTTATACAGGTTTAGCTTTTTAAGGAGAAGTTTGTGATCAATTGTATCAAATGCTTTTTTGAAATCAACAAATAATACTCCACAAAATTTATTGTCATTGAGTTTGATAGCCAATTATCTACAAGACTGGTTAGTGCTGTATGACACGAGTGCTTTATTCTAAATCCAGACTGATTAGGATGAAGTAAGTTGTTGATTTCTGCATGACGGACTAAGTGTTTATTCATATGTTTTTCCAGTGGTTTTGAAAGGATCGGTATAATGGAGATGGGCCTATAGTTTGAAGGATCAGAAGTATCGCCAGACTTGTAGATGGGGATTACTTTAGAACATTTGAAGGCATTGGGGAAATAGTTCTTATCAAGGCAGAGGTTATATATATATGTTAGGGTGTCTGTGATAACTGGAGCTGATAATTTTAATATACTGCTGTCTATTCCATCAAGACCACGCGTTCTTGATTGTTTGAGGTGAGTCAGATAGTTGTAGACCTCTGAGACAGACATGAAAGGTATGTGAAGTTTTGAAGGAATATGCTTTTCTTGGCAGTATTGTTTTAATTCATTAAGATTATTGGACTCTGAGTTATCATTGCTAATTAGGTTGGGAGAAACATTGATGAAGTGGTTGTTAAGCTTTTCAGCGGAGATGTCTTTGATTACATTTGATTTAGGAGTTGATTGATTGTTTGTTATTTGATTTATTGCTCGCCATACAGTCTTTGAATTTTGTTTGGAAGATAGTAGGTCTTGAAAATATTTCTTTTTTTCACGCCGTTTTTGTGAGATTATGGCGTTTCTTAATTTTTTTGACTCATCATAATATTTGTGTTCTTTTAGAAGGTCTCTAAGATAACATGCTTCCTCTAGTTCCTTTGTGAGCCAAGGCGGTTTGGGGTTGTGTTTGATCCTAATGGTTTTAAATGGAGAATGTTTGTTATAGATTTCAGTGAACGTTTTTATCCAAAACTCAATGGCTAAGTCTGGATCAGTAATATTGAAGGTTTCTGAGAGTGTGGAGTTGCATAAGTCTATGAGAAAAAGCTGTTCATTAAACTTTGCAAAGGAACGATAGGTTATAGTTTTATGGCCAGGTTTGGGAATTTTAGTTCCTTTTTTTGACCATGTGGCACAGACTGGGTAGTGATCGCTGCAGTTGTAGACAGGGACACAAGTTTCTATGATGTTTTCTGGGTTTGATACATAGATGTGGTCAATTAATGTGTTTGAATTTGATGTGACTCTTGTGGGAGATTTAACTAATTGGTGAAGATTGAGTGAATTCATAACTTGGGTCCATTGATTATGAACTTTTGTTAGGTCTATATTGAAATCGCCCAGTAAGATTATTTCCTGAGATTCAAGTAGGACTTCGTTTATCATGGAGTCAAATTTGTCTATCCAATTTATTCTTTCACTTGGATTCCTGTAACAGAACCCCAACATAACAGGCCGTGTACCTTTCATGGAAACTTCAATCCAGATAGATTCTATTTCATGACGTTCTAGAACGGGCAAACGTTTGTACGTTACAGAATCGCTAATATAGATTAAGATACCTGTTTCTTTTGGCTTTTGTGGATCTTTCCGCAGGATTTTATAACCTGGAATGTGTATGTCAGCATCGGTTATATGTTCAGTGAGTCTTGACTCAGAAAGCCCTAGTATGTGGAATGGTTTGCCTTGATTTGTGATGAGTGTTGATATATCTTCCATTTTGTTAATTGCATGGTTTATGTTTAGGTGGCAAATTCGTAAGCCATTCTTGGAGGGCCAGGTATTGTGTCTTGGATGCATCTATTACAGGTAGTTTGGTAAGCAGTTATTATTGAGTGCAAAGATTGGTGAAGAGAGATATTAATATGGGAGGAATGTTAGCACTTGATTGGGGATGGAATGAATTAAGAAGGAATAAAATCAAAATCAAAATCACTCTACATATGACACACAACGGTATAATCAAGATCAAATCAAATCCACACTACATATAACACACAGTGGTATAAAAACTTGATCAAATTAAGTGTAGGCCTACTTCAGAAAGAGTCAAGTAGACCTAAAACAGCAACCTGGTATTCAGGTGGTGTAGTTCAGATAATTATAGAAATGGGACAGGTTTTGAAAAAACAAAATGAAAAACAAAGAAAACATAAAATAAAGTAAGGCAGAACAACACAATTAACTCTGGACAATCAAGGCAATACTATGCCAATCAACGTTTATAAGCAATATCAATACAACAAGAGTGAAAATAATATGGAGAATATCCTTATGCACAATCAGCACAGTTCTTGAGAAACAAAATGTTGATGCACAATCCAGAGGATTCAGTCACAGTCTTGTCAGTATAGAAGTCTGGTCTGGGAAGGTCCAGTCACAGTTTGTTACACAATACTATGTCATTCAACATCTATAGATGATAACAACACAGCAAAGTGAAAATAATAAGAAGCATATCATGATGCATAATCAGCACTGTTTCTGAGAAATAATATGTTGATGCACAATCAGCAGTCCAGAAGATTCAGTCACCGTCTTGTCACAACACAACAGTGAAGTAATCAAAAGCATATGATGATATGATGATGCACAATCAGCACAGTTTCTGAGAAACAAAATGTTGTTGCACAATCAGCAAGATCCAGAATTCAGTCACAGTCTTTTTGGTATAGAATTCTGATCTGGAAATGATCAGTCACAGTTTGCTGCACAATAGAGAGAGAGAGAGGAGAGAGAGAGAGAGAGAGAGAGAGAGAGAGAGAGAGAGAGAGAGAGAGAGAGAGAGGAGAGAGAGAGAGCCTTCTGTATGTTTGTGAAAGAACACCCATGAATACTTGTAGCACTGAATCCCTGCAGTTGGAAAGCGGCTACCTTTAATGGTAGGCAAACGGTTGCATACGCAAAGTCTCACTATTGGTGAACACGGGGACTGGATGTAAAAAAAGCACATGAGTGTTTATTCCATTATCCTCAATATAAAGAATAAATAGATAAATGATTAGATAAATAAATAATAGATAAATAAATAAACATCAACTCAGAGCTCTGTCTGAGGAATGTATAAGAAAATAAACAGAACCCCAAGCCAATTTTATGTAAGTCAAAGCAGTGAGTTTTGTCCCACTCATTCCCATGGTGACTGAACATGCCAGAATTCGAATCTCTGTCGACATGAAATTTCTGGGAAATGCCTTTCCTTTTCCCGTCTTTTGGCCAGTCAGTCTCTGCAGTTGATTATCCTAAATACTGATTTTAAAAAAATACAATAATTATTATCAAGAACCGTCTAGACAAAACCTACGAAACAGTAAGTTGGCTGAGAAGATCGGAAACATTTTCACTCTCAATTTATCTTCTGGAAATTCTGTGTTAGGAAATCCCTCATTTCTGTCCATGTTCCTGCCTCATCCCTTCTTTTTGGCTGGAGGAATGGCACTGAAATAAAACTTTTTGAAATGAGGACGGAGCCTCGTGGTTTGTCTTTTTCTCTCTACTTGATTCATTCTCCTTCCTTTCTTTTAAATCCAGAAAGACCTAACAGATAACAGTTCTCTCTCACGCCGAAATAGCATGTGCTGGGCCGAACATGTCAGGCGCTCAACGGCAGCACAAAACGCGGCTACCTAAATGGTTGGTGAGGGGGGAGGGAAGGGTCGCACACGCAAAAATCTCACTAGTGATGAATCTCGACGCTCTAGCCGAGGCACAAGAACCCCCCCCCCCCCCCCCCCCTTATTCCCAAACGCGTTCTGCCTTTCGGAAGAGTAGGCCATGCATTGCTTGCCAACAAGAGCAGATGACAATTTCAACAAAACCAACGCATGCACACTGTTGTCCTGTTTAAACATTGCCCCTGAAGTCGGAATGCGGCTACCTTAAATATGGAGCAAAAACGGTCGCACACACTAAAAAAATCTCACAATTATTACTAGTGAACTTCAGAGGTCTGGCAAAGGAACGCAAAAAAGAAAACCCAGAAAAAAAAGAAAACACACAAGGGCTCTAAATGCTTCTCAGAATCTCGAGGTTGTTTACAACATTCCGTCTACTCCGGTATAGCGTCTGTCTTTACATTGCCAGAAAGCGAAATTTCTTCTTTTAATTTTTTTTTTAAGCAATAAGTTAGTACATGACAAGCCACCCTGTCCGGGTTGCGTCCCTATGTGTGTGTATTACTATGTATGTGTGTCACCGGTCTGACCTCACGGGGTCACATAAGCTGCTGTCTGCGCATGCTTAGTGTCAGTTTCTCTTCCGTCAAGAACGCATGGCTGGCGTACCATCTTTGTCTGTTAGGTGAGTTGTTGTCTTTTTCCTCTTTTATGTCCGTTTTCTGAGCAAGTCATGTAAATTAATATTGTTACCTTTTGCTTAAAAACGATATCGTTTGATAAATGTAGCCATTTAAGGTGCATTTTGACAAATGGCCTCAGAAATGCAGAAAGTAGACGCCGGTCATTGTGTACCAGAAGTCGTCACGTGCGATGCGTGAGCTGAGGTAGTGTGTTAGTAAGGTGTGAAGGACTTCCATGACTGACAGTTGCTGTTGTGGTACGTTTAAAGTCTGTTCACGTTTAGTGGCATCAGACTCGAGAGAGAGAGAGAGGAGAGAGAGAGAGAGAGAGAGAGAGAGAGAGAGAGAGAGAGAGAGAGATGAATTGCTGGAAAGCACAAGAGGAGAGGGATGAAAAAGGACTACAAGGAATCATTTATTAACAGATTGAGAAATAGCCCCATGTCAATTAGCTCTGGATGCCGTTATGACTGTGCGTGCGTGCGTGCGTGCGTGCGTGCGTGCGCGCGCGCGCGCGCTGAGGAGTGTTGTTGTTTGTTTTTTATTTCGAGGCTAAGCACTCGTGTGCATTTTTTAAACAAGTTGACTCGTGTGCAAGCACTTATGTCGATGATGTTAACCGTACTTTTTGTTAATATTTTATTTTACTAGGACTCTGTAATGTTTTAGTGGTTAATCAGAATGTATTCATTTTTGTTTTCTGCAGGACAGGCAGACAGAGAGACACACACACGCACGTATATATGCACGCAAGCGCGCGAGCGCACACACACACACACACACACACACACACACACACACACACACACACACACACACACACACACACACTCGCACACACAAACACACACGTAGCGGTGGCCGGCTTTCTTCATAGGTGTAAGGTAAGTACTGGCCAATATCTGCTTGTTTTGTCTGTCTGTCCCGCCCTGTCTGTCTGTCCCGCTCTATCTGTCCCGCTCTGTCTGTCCCGCTCTGTCTGTCTGTCCCTCTCTGTCTCTTTGTCTCTTTCTCTCTCTGTCTCCTCTTTGTCTCTGTTTCTCTTTCTGCCACCCTCTCTGTTTCTATCTGTCTCTGTATGTCTCTGTGTGCCTGTGTGTCTGTCTTTGTCTGTCTCTGTCTGTCTCTGTCTGTTCTGTCTGTCTGTCTCTGTCTGTCTGTCTGTCTGTCTGTCTGTCTCTCTCTCTCTCTCTTCTCTCTCTCTCTCTCTCTCTCTCTCTCTCTCTCTCTCTCTCTCTCTCTCTCTCTCTCTCTCTCTCTCTCTCTCTCTCTCTCTCTCTCCTCCCTCCCTCCCCCTCTCTCCCTCTCCCTCTCTCCCTCTCTCTCCCTCCCTCCCTCTCCACCCTTGTCCTCCCTCTCTGTCTCTCTTTCTCCTTTCTCAACCCCTTCTTTCTACTTCTCTCAGAAGTTGTTTCTCACTCTGTCTGACTTTTCCCTATATGGGTTTGTGTGTGTGGTGTGTGTGTGTGTGTGTGTGTGTGTGTGTGTGTGTGTGTGTGTGTGTGTGTGTCTGTCTGCTTCTGTCTGTCTGTCTGTCTGTCTGTCTGTCTCTCTCTCTCTCTCTCTCTCTCTCTCTCTCTCTCTCTCTCTCTCTCTCTCTCTCTCTCTCTCTCTGGGTTGTTTCGGGGAGGGGGGGGGGGGGGGGGTTACTATTCCTTAACCAAGGCAAGGGCAGGATGAAAAATAAAGGATGCGAGTGCTTACTCTTATACCCTTGGAAAATATTCATTCATTCATTCATTCATTCATTCATTCATTCATTCATTCATTCATTCATTCATTCTCTGTCTGTCTGTCTGTCTGTCTGTCTGTCTGTCTCTCTCTCTCTCTCTCTCTCTCTCTCTCTCTCTCTCTCTCTCTCTCTCTCTCTCTCTCTCTCCATCTCTTTCTCCCTCTCTCTCTCCCTCCCCCCTTATCCCCCCCCTCTTCTCCCCCCCCCTCTCTCTCTCTCTTTCTCTCTCTCTCCTTTCTCTCTCTCTCTCCTGCCGCATTGTCAGTACAACATGTTTGTGACAAAATGCGACACATCGCGTGGTGTCCAAATACCGACACACCTTCCCCGCCAGAACAACACACTATGTATTATAAAATGAAAATGTGACAGCAGTTGTTACCTCCTGTTCCGACGTGCTATGTCCCAACAACGCGTTATCTCACATAAACAGAAGAAGATGCGAAAAACAAGAACAAGGTAAAAAAAGAGAAACTGAGGAAGAACCAGAAGAAACGGAAGAATATGTATCAGAGGAAACCGCGGAAAAGTAAGAAACAGAAGAATCGAAAGAAACAGACGTAGGAGAAATAGGAATAGATTGAAGAAAAAGCGCAACAAGAAGAAGGAAAAAAAGGGGGATCAGCGAAGAAAAGTGGAAAAAACAGATGAAGAACTGCATGCCAAAAAAGCGAGAAAATGGGGAAGAAAAAGAACATTAGTGGAAAGCTCATCAAGAAACTCACGTAAAAAATAAAAAGCAAACAAAAGGCATGCAGAGAGAGAGGAAGCAAAATATACAGAAAAAAATATAAAGATAAAGTACAAAACCAAAGGAAATGGAAGAGGAGAAGAAGCAGGAAAAACTTTTAAAAGCCTAAGATACAGGGGAAACAATCTGAATAAAATAGAAAGAATAAGTATTAGAGAAAAAGCAGATGTAAACGAGTGAAAAGAATGAATGACATCGGGGAAAAAAACAATATCAAGAAAAAACAGAAACAGCAAAGAAGAAAGAGACTTAACGGAGGAAGTGGTAGTAGTGGTGGTGGTAGTAGTAGTAGTAGTAGTAGTAGTAGTAGTAGTAGTAGTAGTAGTGTGTGTGTGTGTGTGTGTGTGTTTATGTGTGTGCATACGTGTGTGTGTGTGTCTGTCTGTGTCTCTGTCTGTGTGTGTATGAGTGTGGTTGTGTGTGTTTTATTCTGCCATTTAGAGGATAGTGGGTAAGCATTCATGTGCATTTTTACATCTAGTCCCCGTGTGTCATTTGTTCCCACTGGCACACAATAGCTTACTCTTCCAAAAAGTGGAACAGGTTTTTAACATGTGCGCACAGTGTGTCAGAGGTGTGTGTGTGTGTGTGTGTGTGTGTGTGTGTGTGTGTGTGTGTGTGTGTGTGTGTGTGGTGTTGTGTACTAATTCTTTAGTTTATCGACTAGGTTCTTTTGTAAATTGGGAGAAAGGGGTAGTATATGTATGGCCAGCTAGATAAGTGGGAATAGAAAAAAAAACGCTCACATGTTTTTTGGGGGACATCACTATTTTCGTTCATCAATTTATCTTGGGTTCTTTTGAAAACCAACGCGTATTTTTTTTAAGTACAGTAGGCCAGAAATGGCTATTTTCAGAGCTGTAAAAATAAAACAACGGAAATACAAGAAATAAACAAAAAGAAAACCCCGTAACTTTGGACTTGTTCCTTCGTTCATCTACTTAATGTTGTTGTTGGGTGGTTGTTTTTTAAACACCCACGGTCTATTTGAAAACAAAAGTAGGCCGCTGCAAACCGTTGAACTGATTTCAGAACTAAAAAATTGTCATTATAAAATCCAATCAGTGAAGCATAAGAAACAATAATGTTTTTATTGATAGGACAGACGATTTGTGGTTTAGAGAAAATTTCCAAACCATTGTGTCAAAAGCTAGGTACCATTATATCTATGTGCCACTGTGTCCACATGCATGCATGCAGACAGTCAGACAAGCTGACTGACCAACAGCCCTTTCCCAGTTACTAATGTTCATTGCTAACACTTTTACATTAACCTTTATTTCTTAACCTGGCCCACATGTGGACACAAAAGGCATGTGAGAATGATGATACGAGTCATGACACAGATACCAACCTTTTCATTTTTTGCGTTTTTCGGTTTGGAGTTGTGTAGGGATTGTTTTAGGTGGAAAAGATGTTAGACAGAAGGGGCGGAATGGATAGCTGTATGAAGGTAGGGGCATAAGAGAAGTTATGGCTAGTTTGTCTTTGTAAGTGAGTTTGAGAGAATAAAAAACGGAATGGGAAGACAGGTTTGGGGGATTTTTGTAAGAGAGGAGGGGGAATGTTTAGTAATATAGATGTGTGTGTGTGTGTGTGTGTGTGTGTGTGTGTGTGTGTGTGTGTGTGTGTGTGTGTGTGTGTGTGTAATGTATGTGTGTGTTGTATGTGTGTATGCTTGTGCGTTTGTTTGTGTGTGTTTGTATTGCGTGTACGAGTGTGCATGTGTGTGTGTGAGTGTGTGAGTGAGTGTGTAAGTTTGTGTGAGTGTGTGTGTGTGTGTGTGTGTGCGCGCGCGCGCGCGCGCGCGCGCGCGTGTGTGTGTGTGTGTGTGTGTGCGTGTGTGTGTGTGTGTGCGTGTTTTGTGTGTGTGAATGGCCTAGCTGGAGAAGAACAAGAGCTAGTCAGCCTAGTAAATCACCTTGATAAAGCATCATCAGCATATGGCATCCAGATCTGTGCAGAGAAAACCCAGCTGATGACAAATATTGCCAATGGCATCAACAATGACATAATCATAGATGGTAAGGAAATCGGGTCGTCCATAGCTTCAAATATCTGGAAGGGATAGTATCAGATGAAGGATCAACACTTGAAATTCTTTCCAGGATAGCCCAGACCACAGCTGCAAGGACCAAACTTAAGGTCCTCTAGAATACTAAGAACATCGCCATCAGCTTCAAGATCAGACTGATGCGTTCCCTGATCGTGTCCATATTTTTGTAGGCATGTGAAACATTGACCATAACAGCAGACATTGAAAGAAGGATACAGAAAATGGAGATGAGATGCTTTCGCAAACTCCTTGGCATTTCATACAGAGACCACATCACTAATGAAGAAGTGAAAACTAGAATAAAGAAAGCCATCGGTCCATATGAAGAGCTCCTAATTACAGGGAAAAAAACGCAAGCTAAAGTGGTACGGGCACGTCACACGATCATCTTAACTGGCCAAGACAGTCTTACAGGGAACCGTGAAAGGAGGGAGACGAAGAGGCAGACAGAGGAAACGATGGGAAGACAACATCAGAGAGTGGACAGGCCTTGGGTGGAACGACCTGCCACAGAGGGCGGAGGACTGTTTATTTATTTTTTTATTTTTTATTTTATTTTATTCTTTTATATCGAGGATAACAGAATAAGCAACATGTGCTTTTTTTCATCCGGTCCCCGTGTGTATGCAGTTTTTGTAAATATTGTCATCTGTTCCCACCGGCACACGATGGCCTACTCTTACGAAAAGCGGAACAGGATTTAACGTGTGCGCAAGATGTTCTGCGTGCGTTCGCACACGGGCCTCGGTTTAAAGTCTCATCCGAAGGACTTTTGGGGAGAGTGGAGTCAGCACTGATGTTAACTCCAGGAAGAAAATTTCCTCGACCGGATTCGAACCCGGGTCTTCAAATTGCCAGCGCAATGTTCTGACCACTAGGCTATCCGCACTGTGGGGAGTGGAGGAGGCTGGTTGCAAAATCTTCAGTTGTGCCCCCACGATCCACGGGACTACGGGACAGGTGAAGGTGTGCGTGTGTGTGTGTATGTGTTGTGTGTGTGTGTGTGTGTGTGTGTGTGTGTGTGTGTGTGTGTGTGTGTGTGTGTTTGAGAGAGAGATAGTATTCATAGTGACATACATGTATGGATGCACAAAAGAACAGAAGAATTTGTATACCTATTCCTTCATTTTCTGTAGATCAGATGAAGTGCTAAGTTATAAAAAGAATTAGAAGCATTATGAAATGCATAAAAAAAGAAGCCAAAGAAACAGAAGTACAAGATTGAGAAACTCCTAAAGGAAAAGCGCATTAAAACACAGAAAAAAGCGGAAAAAGAAACGGAATTAAGACAAGAAAGAAAGTGGTAAAAACACATGAACTACCAGAAAAATCAACAACAAAAAACAAAGCAAAATGAAGAAATGGTGAACAAAACCAATACCGGTAGCAACAACAACAACAACAAAGCGGCTTGGATACTAAAAAAAAAGAAAAGTGGAAAGAACGGAATTAAAAACGGAAAAACAGAACAGGGGTAAGAAACAAAAGAGAAAAAAGAAAATAAAAGGATACAGAAAAAACAGACAAATCATAGAGACAAAGAAAAAAAAACCCAAAAAAAAACAAACTGGGGGCACAAGAAGAAAACGCAAAAGAGATGGGGAAAAAATGAGGAAAGGAGTACAAAAAATAAAAGGTAAAAACAACAGAGGAAACGGCACTGTGAACAAAATGAAGAGGAGAAAGGCAGTGAAGAAGAAACACAGGACGAAACAGAAAAACAAAAAAATAGGCAAGAAAGAGGAGAAAAAGAAAAACTGAAGCGTAAAAGATAGGAAACCGCGGAAAAAAAATTGAGCAAGAAAGAGAAGGAAAAGACGGGGGATGGGGGAGGAAAAAGGGAAGAAACAAGGATAAAGAATAGAAAACAGCCCCCCCCCCCCCCCCCCCCCCAAAAAAAAAAAAAAGAAAAAAAAAAAAAAAAAGAGCGCAACAAAGAGGGGGAAAGAGGGAAAGAGAGAAAACAAGCATAAAGAATATATTAAAAAAAAACCAGCCCCAAAAAATATCGCAACAAAGAGAGAAAAAAGGAGAGGAAGCAACGAAAAAGACAAAAGCCGGAAACGTTTAAGAAACAAACAAAAAATGATGCAGCAGATACACAAAAAGGTAAGCAGATATCAATACAAGAAAAAATATTACATTGTTGAGGAGAAGGAGGAGGAGGAGAAGAAGAGAAATGAGAAGAAGAAAAAAAAAGAAGAAGAAGAAGGAAAAGAAGATGAAGAAGAAGAAGGAAGAGGAGGAGAAGAAGGAGGAGAAGAAGAGGAATGAGAAGAAAGAAGGAGGAGGAGGAGGAGGAGCGGGAAAGGGATGAGGAGAAGAAAATGGAGGAAAAAAAGAATAGAATATAAAAGTACAGTCAAAACAGAACAAAAGAAACGGAGGTACTAGCAGGTAGAGAACGCTAACACGCGGAAAAAAGAGCACACAAAGACTCGAGATGAAGCGGCACAAAGTAAAAACAAAAAGGAGGAAGAATCTAATTAAGAGAAATAGGAAAGAAACCGAGAAGAAAAGGTACAAAAAAAGAAAAGGAAAGTGTCAGAAACAAGTTGTAAAGACAGAAAACAGCATCCCCCCCACCCCCGCCCACCGCCCCCCAAAAAAAACAAAACAAAACAACAAAAATACCAACAAAACAAAAACACCATGACGAAGAGAAAAAGAATAGGCGCAATAAACAAAGAGGCAAGTGAAATGTTTAAGACACAGCGACAAAAACGAGGCAGTAGAAGATGAAAAAATGTTAAACAGAGAGAACAAAAAAAAAGCAATCACAGAAAAAGCACAAACAGAAAAAAAGAAACAAAAGAAAGTACAGCAGGAGAGCAACAACAAAACAGTCAATTTTTTTTTAAAGAAGCAGAAAAAAACGGAAAATGAAAAAGATTCAAGGTTTTCTTTCAAGATTTCCCCCCCCCCCCCCCCCTACCTCCTCCCTTCGATTTTTATGATCATATTTTGGGATAAATTTGTTTCTTAACCGCTAAAAAAAATTACATTTGAACAAATAATGAAACTCATCTCCTATCTAGCTATCATCACACTATCACAGACTCTCTCTGTTTTGGAAATACTTTTTAGTCTGTCTTTGTGGGTGGGAAGTCTGTGATTTAACGATCAAAAATAAATAAAAGTTGATAAGGTACGAGGAAGAATGGATAAATAATTTTCAAAGCAGAAATACTTTAAATAGTACATAATTAAGGAAGATATCTTCACTGTCTACATTAGAAAACCATTGCTGCAAATACTGGTCTTACAAAAATAAAATATGTGTAACTTTGGCTTTAAATTATTCAGGTGAAACACGGAGATAGACTGATTCTGCCATATACCACTAAGACACAACGACAAAACCGAGGCAGTAGAAGATGAAAAAATGTTAATTAAACAAAGAGAACAAAGAGAAACACAAACTTGGAAAAAGCACAAACAGAAAAAAAGAAACAATAGAAACTACAGCGGAAGAGCAACAGCAAAACAGCCTCTTTTTTTTTTAAAGAAGCAGAAAAAAAAGAAAAATGAAAGAGATTCAAGATTTCTTTCAAGAATTTCTTCCCCCCCCCCCCCCTCCCCTCTTCGATTTTTATGATCATATTTTGGGATAAATTTGTTTCTTAACTGCTCAAAAAAATTACATTTGAACAAATAAACTCATCTCCTATTCTCCAAGGTACGAAGAAGAATGGACAAATAATTTTCAAAGCAGAAACACTTAAACAGTCTAAAATTAAGGAAGATGTCTTCACTGTCTACATGAGAAAACCATTGTTGCAAATACTGGTCTTACAAACTATGTGTAACTTTGGCTTTAAATTATTCAGGTGAGACACGGAGATCAAACTGATTCTGCCATTTACCACTTAATCCAATTTCGTTAAATGTACGTTCTACAGTAACTAAATGAGGAGATTTATAGGAATTATCCATATACAAAAACTGAAGATAAAAAGAAAAAAGATCGAAAAAAGAAAAAAAACCCACCAAGAAACAAAAGAAAGAAGAAAATTTAAAAAGAAGCAATTAAAAAAGCGGAAGAAGTAGATGAAAAAGAAAGACGTAAAAAGTGTAACAAAAATGTAAACAGTTAAATACTGCTGAAAGAACAAAAGTGAAACGCAGATGAGATAGAAAAATCGGAAAAAAAGAGGAGCAGATGGTAAAAAGAGAGGACACATATAAGAGGAGGCGACATATAAAGAAAACAAAGAAGAGAGAAGGTGAGGAAGGAACAAAAAAAGATGGAGGGGGAGGGGCAGAGAAAAGAAAAGAAAAGGAGGATAATGTTGAAGACCATGAAGCATAGAGAAAATAAAACAGCTTGCAACAGAAAAAAGAAGAAAATGGCAAAAAAGGAGGAAGACTATGCAAAAGAAATACGAAAATAAATATTTAAGAAACAACAACAAAAAAGACACTGCAAAAATGCTAAATGATTAGCATACAAAACAAGAAGAAAGGGGAAAAAACAGGGGAAAAAACTCAAAAAAAATAAATATGACATGGAAGATAAATGTATAACAGAATTAAGGCAACAAAAAAGAGAAGAAAGAGCAGAAAAAAAACGGAAAAACAAGAAGCAGAATCAAAAGAAAAAAAACAGAAAAGAAACAACAGGAGCATAAATAAAATCAGTGCAAGATAAAGGAGATGATGAAAAAGTGAAGCAAAAAAATTCAAGGAACAAGAGAAAACCGCAAAAAAAATGCAGAAGTGCAAAAAAGTAGTAACAGAAAAAGTGAGAGAAACATAAGAAGCTTTACAAGGAGAAAACATTTTGGAGAAAGAAAATGCAGAAGAACAAGTGAAGAAAATGAAGCACGCGTAAAGAAAAGAAAAACAGCACCGCCCCGCCCCCCCCCCCCCCCCTCCCCCACAAAAATTAAACCAACAAAACAAAACCAACAACAGCCCCAAACATCCCTCCCTCCCCACCCCCACCCCCTAAAAAAAAACCAAAAGCAAAATCATCACACACAAAAACAGGAAAAATGCTGCGTGACAAAGGGAAGAGAAACAAGCAGAATAAACAGACAGAAAGCAGAAAAACTGAAGGAAAACTTTAGATGATGACTACTGATATTGTGTCAGACACAGACATGAAACGTAGCGAAGAAACCAAACTAAAAAGCAGAAACTGAACAGAAAAAGAAGAAACGGAGAAAACTGGGGAGTGGGAAAGTAAGAACAGAAGCAAAAGCTAACGAAGCAGAAGAAGAAGCAGAAAAATGTTAAAACAACTGTAGGATAAGCCACCATGTTGATGATCATGATGCAAGCGACGTGACTCTTAACTTGTGAGGTCGGGACAGCCTAGTGGTTAGAGTAATGCGCTCATGATCTGCTGACCCGGGTTCGAATCTCGTTGTAGAGGATTTCTCCCCTGCAATAAAGACCAGTGCCTACTCCCCCCTCCCCCAAAAGTCCGGTTGAGACTATAAACCGAAGTATGGTGTGCGAACGTACGCAGAACATCTTGCACACACGTGGAAATCTGTTCTGCATTTTGGAAGAGTAGCCCATCGTCTGGCAGTGGCAACGGATGATAAAACATAAAACTGCTTATACAAGGGGACTGGATGTAAAATAAGCACATTAGTGCTTATTCTATCATCCTCGAAATAAAAGAATAAATAAGTCAATAAATTAATAACTCTCGTTGTTGCTAGGAGCAGCAAGAAAAAAGGGTGATGGGTAAGACGGTTGCGACACTAAACATCATGTCTGCTAGATCTGATCACCTTGTCTCCACACCAAATCTGACAGCACAATAACAAGCAAAATAAGAGGGGAAGAAACAAGTGGACACAGACAAAAGAGAGACAGAAAAAAGATTTAAAGAAAAAATATAAAAAGATAAAGAGCTAGAAGAAGACGAAGAAAATATAAAAGAGACAAAAGAAACCGAAAAATAGAAGGTAAAGAGTAAGAGCAAAAAGTGAAAACGGAAATGTAAAGAAACGAAAAATAAAAAGCCTTAAAAAGAGAGGATAACCAGGAAGATGCAGACGACGCAAAAAAGTATAAGTAGAAAAAATGAAGAAAAATTTAAGAAAGGCAAAGGTTAACAAGAACTAATTAAACAGAAAGAACATATACAAGAGACAACAGAAAGGAGAAAAAAAAAGATAAGTCAAAAGAAAGAAAGCCACAGGAACACAAAAAGACACGGCACAAAAAGAAAAAAAGCGGAGGAAGAAACTAAAACAAAGAAACAGAAGAAAAACGGCATAAAGAACAAAACAGTTCCCACCCTCCACACCATTCCCCCCTCCCCCCACAGCCAAAAAAATCCACGCAACATGGAAGAATATTAATCGGAATAAACTCAGCAAAAGCTGGAGATCTTCGGGAAAAAAATCTTCAGACACAGCTAAATAAGTGGAAGATACATACAAAACTGTACATAAAACAACACGATAAAGAGAACTCGAAGCTGAAGCTAACATCCAAGAGCAGATTTTGAACATTTTGTTGGAACTCAAGTTGCTATAAAACAGATCAAGGAAATTTCGAGGCAAGTGGTTCCTGGCACTTTAGCCAATATGAAATGAGGAAAATGAGGATAAAAGGTGGTGATGGACACTGGAGGTAAACTGAGAACATACATGGGGAAATGGATGCCTGGCAAAATTGCAGAGGTGTGGTGTGTGTGTGTGTGTGTGTGTGTGTGTGTGTGTTGTGTGTGTGTGTGTGTGTCTGTGTGTGTGTGTGTGTGTGTGTGATACTTCCATTTCGAGGATAGAAGATAAGCACTTATGTGCTTTTGTACAGCTAGTCCCCGTATGCTCGCTGTTTCGAAAATTTTGTCATCCATTCCCACGGGCACACAATAGCCTACTCTTTCAAAAGGTGGGACAGTTTTAACGTGTAACATAGTGTGCGTGTGTGTTTGTGTTTGTGTGTGTGTGTGTGTGTGTGTGTGTGTGTGTGTGTGTGTGTGTGTGTGTGTGTGTGTGTGTGAGAGAGAGAGAGAGAGATTTAAGGTGAGAGGAAGGGAATCAAAGTAGATTTTGTAGAACACATACTGAAGGTAAAATATATAATTGAACAGAGAGGGCAGATTACGTGTGGCTAGGTTATTGGAAACCAAATTAAACGGCTGATAAATAGAAGAACCAGCTTTTTTGCATATAATTGATTATGTGCTAGTTCCTTAGTTTATTGACTATGTTCTCTTGTAAACTGGGCGAAAAGGGTATAGTAGGCTATGTGTGGTCAGCTAGGTAAGTGGGAATACAAAATAGTCTCGTAAGCACATAAAAGAGCAGGCTTTTCTCAGTGGTTTTTTTGGGGGGACTTACAGCTTATCTTTTTTCATCAATTCAACTTCGGTTTTTCTGGAAAAAAGACTCGGGTTTTTATGGGTTTTTTTTAAAGGCTAACAAAAAAACCCGCTGATTTCAGAGCTGGAAAATTGTAATCAAACAATGGGAAAATGCAAGAAATAAGCACGGAATAACCGTACCTTTGGGCTTGTTCCTTCGTTTCTGTACTTACTTTTTTTTTTTTTTTCGTATCACTTGCAGCCTGTTTGAAAACATAGGTAGGCTGCCGGAAACCATTGAACTGATCCCAGAATTGGAAAATTGTCTTTAAAAAAATACAAATATTCAAGCAGCAGAAACAAGCATGGCTTGTTGATAGGACTGGTGACTTGTGGTGTAAGGAAAACTTCATCACAATTGTGTCAAAAGCTAAGTACCATTATGTCTATGTGCCGTTGTGTCCAGATGCAAGCATGCATATAGGCAGACAAGCCAGGTGACTGACTGCCCTCTCCCAGTTACTGATGTTCATTTACTAACACTAACCTTTACACTAAACTCGGTTTCTTAATATGGCCCCACATGTGGACACAAAAGGCAGAGATATATAATGATACAAGATGCGACACAGAAACGAATCTTTTTCGTTTCTTGCGTTTTTAGGTCTACAGGAGTATGTGGCGATGTTTTAGGGGAAAAGAATTTTTCAGAAGAGATGGAATAGATAGCTGAATGTGGGAAGGGGCATGAGAGAAGTTACGGCTAAGTCGTCTGTGTGAGTGTGAGAGTGACAATACGGAATGGGCAAACATGTTTATTTGAAAGAGATGAAGGGGACTGTAAATAGCAAAATAGATACTTGAATATAAGAAGGTGGGGTTAAGTGGGCAATGTAGTTTACAAGATGAATAATCTTATGTGTGCGCACAGTGTGTGTGTGTGTGTGTGTGTGTGTGTGTGTGTGTGTGTGTGTGTGTGTGTGTGTGTGTGTGTGTGTGTGTGTAAGAGAGAGAGAGAGAGAGAGAGAGAGAGAGAGAGAGAGAGAGAGAGAGAGCACCAAAAAGAAACTCAACCCCAGAAGTAGTATAGGCGAAAGAAAAACAAAGCTACAGGAACACAAGAAAAAAAAGATTCAAAAAAGAAGAGGAGGAAGAAAGCGAACAAAAAAAACAGAAAGGAAACTGAATGAAGAAGGTGAAGGAAAGACAGTGTCGCGTAAAGAACAAGAACAGCTCCCACCCTCCTCCCCATACCCCACCGCCCAGAAAATAACGCAATATGGAAAGAAGTTTAAGTGTAATAAATTAAACGAAATAAGAAAATATCCGGGAAAGAAAACTGTCAGAAACAAGTACAGAAAAAGCGTAAAATTCATCAAAATTCAGCAGAGGAAACACTAAGACAGAGAAGAAACACAGAAGAAAAAAGAGTTTGAGGAAATGCAGGAAACAAAAGCAGGAATGCAAAACAAAATGAAAAAGAAAACGGGATAAGAAGCTGGAGAAATAAAAGAATAAGAAGTAAGGAAAAAGAGAAAAATCAAGCAAAGAAACAAAAAGGAAAACATAAAAGTACAACAAAAATGGATGTTCAAAAAGATAAATGAGACAAAAAAATATAGTGGAAAACACGTTTGTTTGTCCCTCGTGTTTGACAATGACCTGCAAAACAGAAGAGGCAGCTGCTGTTTCAGAAACTGGGCAAAAATTGGATTATAGTGGAGATGCCTTGCCCACAGTACATCCCCACTCTCTCGGCCAAGAGGGCATAAGGACAGTCAGCATTGAAAAACATAAAGCTCATGCACAACAAGAATGGGTGTTCGAGAAAGATAAATGCAACAAAAAATAAGAGTGGAAGACATGAAAGTGCAACAAAAATGGGCAATCAAGAAAAATAATTGCAACAACAGAGTGGAAAACATAAAGGTACAACAAAAAAGGTGATCAAGAAAATAAACGCAATAAAAAAGAGAGGAAAAAATGGCGAACAAGAACAACTGTGGAAAGAGACAGAATGAGTTGGAAAAGAGGAAGAAAAGCTGCAAAAACATAAGAAGTGACACACAGTGACAATGCAAACAAGAGGCAGTAAGTGTAGAAGAAAACACGGTTAAAACAGAGAAGACAGATTCAGACACAGAGAAGGAAAAGAACAAACAGAGGAAACAAAGAGAAGAGCAAAAGCAAAGAACAGTAACAAAGCAAAAACGAGATGAAAAAACAAAAGAACCGAAGAAACAAGAAACTTGGAAAAAAGAGAACACAGAAAATATCTTGGAGAAGTGAAAAAAAAAGAAGTCGGAGAAGAGTAAAGAGATGAAGGAAAACCGCAACAAAACAAAGATGTTCGTAAGAATGGAGGGATTAAGGAAAACACGTGAATAAGACAGAAGCTCAAAAAAAAAGAAGTCAAAACAAAGAAAGCTGTAGACACGCAAATAAGAGACACAGAAAGAAAACAAAGAGGATAAATGGAATATATAAAAAAAATTGTATTGAACATCAGCCTTGGGCCACTATTCAAAGTAAAGTGGGAGATGGGGGAGTGGATGTGCGTGTATATAACTAATTTGTACAAAATTTCACAATAAAGCAACAATATACACTTCATACAACTCTTCTTTTTCTATTACTTAGTTTACAAAAGTTCTGCCGTGGTCTTTCTTCTTCGACTAGCTTGGAATCAAAATTTTGCTAGCTGCACAGAACAATATTTACTATATGCATGAAGAAGAAAAGGCATAGGCACATGATCTTTCAGGTAACTGGTTCGCAAATCTGTATATAATGAACAAATATATAGGAGATGATATTCATCTTCAATGACGTTTTTACACAAAGAACAGTTTTTATCTTGATAGTTGTTGCTGAATCTATTAAGGTTATTATCTAAAGGAAGAAGATTCATTCTGGCCTGTGACAGTGCAACTCTGAAACAATAAATATCGATACTATGAAGATACTTTTTTTTTTGAAAAACAGTCTTAAAAGATCTCTATGCTGCGTACCTATTACTCCCTCTCATGACACCTGACCACTCCTGAATAAACATGTCTATTAATCTTTGCTAGAGAATACTAATGAAATTCTTGAATATCATCAACGTCCTGTTGTAGCCAAACGATATTAAACGTTAAATTACACAACAATTCCCTTACACTTGCTACCCAACGTTTTTTACCTTTGTGACCTATAATCAATTGTATTTCGTAGGCCTGTCTTGGCAACCTCTGATGACTCATTTGACGTTATTTTAACCAATATCTAACTGCACAAATACATGAATTTACAAATAAAGGATATCTGGCAACTTCCTCATAAACTATTTTATTTGGTGTTTTAACAGGAACTCCCAGAAAACGTTTACAAGCCAACAAGTGTATTTTTCTACAGATTCTAAGCGATTCACACCCCAGACTTCATATGCATATAGCAATATTGGCTTAATTTTTACATCAAAAACTTTAAATTTACATGGTAAGAAATATCCTTGTTTTTTTTTAAACCTCTAAATACACTTACTAGTGCTTTTCCCCTTTTACACACAAATGTTCCGTATAATCAAAGATGAGAAAGAAACTGAATAGCAAAATGAAGAAGAGGCGGGAAGAAAAACAAAAGAATGGTGAAGACAATGTAACACGTAAAGAACATAATATCAGTGTGAAACTAAAGCAGAACAGCAAAACAATAAATCAAAAGCCCAAGAAACAGAAGAGGGAGTAAAAACAATAAAAACAAACAAAAATGCAAGAGCCAGTAAAACGAAGAACAGGAAAAAACAAAACAAAAAAAAACAACAAAAAGTAGATCAAAAGGACTATGATAAGGAAAAAGCGCAATTACATCAACAAAAAATCGTAGGAACAAGAGAAACATGAAGAAAGTGACGAAAGAAGTGGATCAAAAAATTTTTTTTAAATGCAGCAGAAACATAACAAGAAGTGGTACACAGAAAAGAGGTGTAAATAACCGAGAAAGAAAATAGACAAAATGTATGTAGAAATACACTAGACGTAAATAGATTAAAAAGACAAGAGAGAGAGAGAGAGAGAGAGAGAGAAGAGAGAGAGAGAGAGAGAGAGAGAGAGAGAGAGAGAGAGAGTATAAAACCGGGGAAATTGAAAAAGAAGAGGAAGAACAAAAAGCAAGAACAGAGCAAATGCAAAACAGAAACAGACGAAGACGCCGGAAAAAGAGAAAAGAAATCGAGGACAGTACACAAAAAGAAAACAAAGAGCAGCAGAAGACAAAATCGTAAAGATATAGCATGGCAAAACGAAGATAAATAAAGACAGGAAGAACCCGAAGAGTGCAGGAAAGGGACAAGGAAAAGCAGTAAAAAGAGCAACTAGAACAAAGAACGCTACAGGAACACAAGAAGCAACAACATCAAAAGAGAAAAAAAAGGATGAAGAAAATAAAAAAACCACAATGAAGAAACAGAAAGGAAATATGAAGAAATGAAAAAGTAAAGACAATAACGCATAAAGAACAGGAACAGACTCCCCCCCCCCTTCCACCCTGTCCCCCCCGTCACTGGAAATAACCAACGCAACAAAGAAACAAAATAGGCTAAATAAACTCAATCAAGCGAAAAAATTAACAAACTCAAGGAATGCAGGAGACACGCAGGAAGAAAAACACTTTATTAAAAACAACAGAAAAAGTGGATGATAAATATAAAACATAAGCAGAGTAAACACCAAAACAAAGCAGAAACACAATATAAAAAAGAGCTCAAGAAAAACAGGAAATTAAAAGCAGAGCAAAAAATAAAATCCCATATGAAATAAAAGTAGCAGCAGAAGAAAATAATGGAACGACAAGAAGCAAGAACAGAAGAGAAGAAGAAGACGAACAGGAAGGAACAAAACCATTTATGTCAATGGATGGAACAAGAACGAGACAGAAAAAAAAAACACTTGAAAAAAAAAACCTGCAGAAATATATGAAATGACACAGACAGAAAACAAAGAAAAGGAAATAACTGAAGAACAATGAGATAGAAACAGAGAAGACAGAAACGGAAACGGAGAGAAAACAGGAAAAAATGCAGAAAAAGTGGAGAAAACTGAAGTGGAAGAACAAAAACCAGGAACAAGGTATATAAGCAAAAGAAAATAGATGAAGAAGCGGGAGAAATGGGAGAACAAAGAACTTGAAAAAAGAAAAGAAAACGAAAAAAGACACAGAAGAAGCGAAAACAAGGAAGTAAAATAAGAAGGAAAAAAATCGTAAGGAAAGCGTGAAACAAAACACAGAAATAATATGTGAAGAAACAGAGAAGACAGTAACAGAAACAGAGAAGAAAAAAAAGCAGAAAAAAACTGAAGAAACCCAAAAACAAAGAGCAAGAACAAAACAAAATTTTAAAAGTCGGGGGGGGGGGGGGGGGGAGGGGGGGGCAAAGGAAGCAGAGAAACAAAAGGCTGGTAAAAGAGATATAGAAGAAGCAACAACAACAACAACAACAACAACAACAACAACAACAACAACAACAAAACCAAAAAGGAAAAACAGATAAAAAGGCAAGAGATGAAGGAAAACCGAAATAAAAACGAAGAAAGACAATAGCTGTTGGAACATAAAGAACATGCAAAAGAGACAGAAGAAAAGGAAAAGAATGAGTCGGAACAAAGAAACTTGCAGAAACATTAGAGGAAAAGACACGAACAGAAATCAAAGATAAGATTTACATACGGGGACTGTATGTAAAAAAAAAAGCACATGAGTGCTCATTCCATTATCCTCGTTAATAAAAAAAATAAATAAATAAATGATTGAAATAAATAAATATATAAATGTAAATATATAAATAAACAAATAAATAAATAAGAGTCGGGAAGTAACTGAAGAACACAAAGAAAAAGAAAGCTGAAAGAACACAAGGAGAAAAACAGAAAGAAGCACCGACGCATACAGAACGGGCCATCCCACCCTCTCACGATCGAAACAACAACTCAGCATGGAAAGAAGTTTAAACGGAATGAATTCAACTAAACTGGGAGATAACCAGGAATAAAAATTTTCAAAAACAGCTACAGAAAGAGCGACAGTAACGTAAAAACTCTCAATAGAGAAACAAATAGGAAAATGCATACTAATTTAGAATAGCAAAAAAGAAAAACACTGGAGGAACGCAAGCACCTGAAGCGAAAAAGCAGAAGCAAACCTAAAACCCATGAAGCTAAAGAAAAATGAAACGATGAAAACAAAAGAAAATCGAAAAAAGGGAAGAAACAAGAAATGGTAGAAACTGGATGGGAAGAGCAAGAACAAAACAAATGCAAGCTTGAGACAAAAGAGCAAAAAACAACAACAAAAAAACCCACAGAAGAACAATAAATGAGGAAAAGACTATAGAATAGAGAAGAAACAGAAGTAGCGAGAAAAGAAAATTGGCAGAAGGAGAGAAAAAAGAAATAGAAAAAAGAATGGAAGAAACGAAATAATAGGAAGTCGGAAAAAAAGAGACGAAAATAGAGACGAAAAAGAAAAAAAACGGAAAAAGAATGCTTAAAAAAAAGAAGTGATGAAAAAAAAAAAAAACGAAGATAAATAAGAAAAATAAGAAACAAAGCTAACGAAACAAGAGGAACTGCACAACGTGAAAGGAAGAGAATGAAAAAACTGAAACGGGGAAAAAAGATTTTTTTTTTAAACGAGAGGAGAGGAACAAAAAAGATGAGAAAAAGAGGACAATTTTGAAGATAAAACGGAATCAGAAACAGAAAAGAACAGGAAATACAACAATGCATGAAACTGAATAAGAAGAGCAAGAAAAGACAAAAGCTAGATAAAGAAAATTTGAACCAAGAAACAGGGAGAAAATTAGAAGAAAAAAAACAGAAGCAACTTGTGAAGTAACAGCTGAAGTGGAAGTAGGAAAAGTTTTTTTTTTTGTAGAGAAAGAGAAAGAATTAAAACAAATTGCGACAAAAAGAAAAAAGTTAAAGAAATAAGAAAAACACGCGAAAACAAACAGAACAAAATAAAGATGATCAATAAAGATACCAAAAAATACCCGACAAGACCAAGAGATACAGGACAAAGAGAAGATGAATTATTTGTCATTGAGAAGAAAGACGACCATTGTCATTGAAGAAGAAGAAGACGACCATTGTCATTGAAGAAGAAGAAGACGACCATTGTCACTGAGGAAGAAGAAGACGACCATTGTCATTGAATATTTAATCAAGTAGAAGACATCCTAAGTTGTCAAAACAACTCCCCTTACTCCCATCCCCACTACAAAAAAGTAATCGCCCCAGTTATTGAAGAAAACGTCTCTATGTCAAAAGTAAAACGGCTCCAGTTACAACTAAGAAAACACCTGTAAGTAGAAAAAAAAACCCATGGCCCAAGCTACTCGGGTATAAAATACTTTTGAAGTCGTCAAGAAAGAAAACCGGCTCCAGTTAATGAAGAAGAAAACATTGAAGTCCCACAAAAAGGCAAACAAAAAAAACAACAGAAAATGACCCAGTTACTGAGGAAGAAAACACGTTTATTTAAATCGTAAAAAGGCCGGGCCGGTTATTAAAGAAGAAGAGTTTATATTCGTAAACACACACACACACACACACACACACACACACACACACACACACACACACACCACACACTCACTCTCTCTCTCTCTCTCTCTCTCTCTCTCTCCTCTCTCTCTCTCTCTCTCTCTCTCTCTCTCTCTCTCTCTCTCTCTCTCTCTCTCTCTCTCTCTCTCTCTCCACACACACACACACACACACACAGACACACACACACACACACACACGGACACGGACACACATACGGACACATACACACACGGACACAAAAGGACACATGGACACACACACACACACACACACACAACACACACACACACACACACACACACACACACACACAACGCACACACACAACCCCACCACAGATGATTCCTATTAATGAGGAAGAAGACACCTTAAGGTCACCCACAGAATTTTTTTAAATTCCACAATTAAAAAGGACACCTTAAGTTTAAACTTTTTTTTTTTAATCAATGTTGCTGAGGAAGATGCTATTCAGTCCTCAATAAGAGAAGACGAAAGTTTTTGAAGAAAAAGATTCCCTAATTTTAAAATAATATTTTAAAAACTAATAATAATAACAATAATATTAATAATAATGAGGAGGAGGATAATGATAATAATGATAATGATAATGATAATAATAATAATAATAATAATAATAATAATAATAATAATAATAATAATGGTAGGCCTCCGTCAGTCGGTGTCGACTATGGAATTCGTGCCAAAAGACAGGTCATTTGTTCAGCGACAACGCCGGCTGTGGCTGGTCAGTCCGATGCGGGAGTGGCAGTCTCTGTTGCATCTGATGCAGATGTGGCTTGCTGAAGTGGCTGGAGTACATGCCTTCCGCTTGGCTCTCTTTTCGTTTGCTTCGGTGTGGATCTTTTCTTCACCACACTTCAGCTGTTTGTGGAGAACGCTGCGCCATTTGCTGCGGTCAGCCGCTACCTTCTCCCAGTTCTCTAGGTTGATGTCCAGGGCTTTCATGTCACGCTTGCAGACGTCTTTGTAGCGTAGTTGGGGGCGGCCAATGCTTCTCTTGCCGGAGGCAAGTTCACCATAGAGGAGATCTTTAGGAATGCGTCCATCCTCCATCCTTCGCACGTGACCGAGCCATCTGAGTCTGCGTTAAGGTTATTATTATTATTATTATTATTATTATTATTATTATTATTAATGATAATAATAACAATAATAATAATAACAACAACAATAATAATAATAATAATAAGCAGTTGCTGAGGAAAAGGGTACCTTCATTTCATCAAAAAGTGAAGAAAAAACTGCTGTTCTTACTGAGGAAGGAGACACTTTTCATGTCAAGGGGAAAAAACAAACAACAATGCTTCAAACAGCCCCAGTTATTGAGCAAGAAGACACACTTTTAAGTTGTCCAGACAATAACCCTAGGTACTGAGGACAAAATACATAAGTACCCCCGCCCCGCTCCCCCCCCCTCCCCCCCCTCCACTCTCGAAACCGATCTAAAACGGAAGAAAGGAAATGACGAACAGAAAAAAATGTTAATGAAAGAAAATAAGGAACACGAAAAAGAAGCACCAAGTGGTGCTTTACAGTAACACGAAATGCAATGAAAGACTACTATGCATGTTAGGATGAAGGGGGTTTAGTTTTTCCATATGCATTTGTTAACCTTGATATTCTTTTCTTAATGAATTAAGCAAAATGAACGGTGAGTGCCTTTAAAGATAAGGCTGAAAATCAACTAAGAACATCAATTTAAAATCAAGATATTTGAAGGTGTTTTGTCTTTCGTATTGTTGATTATTGGCTTCAGACTTCCAGTGAACTCCGATATAATTAAGTGTACTGGTAGCGTTTATATCCTGCGCTGACTAGGTTATTGCTAATTGAAAAATGGTTTGCGAGAGTAAATACTAAGCGTAAGAGTTCATGTTTAAGTAAGTAGCTGGTTCGGAAGGATTAAGTAAAAGACTTTAAACATAACTCCAAATAATATATGTTCTGGTCATCACTGCAAACTCTTATTGCAAAATATACGTGGCTGGCAAATCTGCATTGACCTGTCGATAGTTTTCATATGTCTGGCTGTAGGATTTGCTATAATTTCTGAAGGCTTTTTACCTAATTTTTTAATGAGTTTATCTTGGGGTTTTTTTTTCAAATCTGATTAAATGACTTGACGAGATGACAGCCCCGGTATAGCCTGTGCGGTCGACGGGGCTCTAAGCATCATCATTGGTTTGGATTGGATTAAATGACTTGTTTCGGAAATATTCTCAATGCGCGTAGAGCTGACCAGAATCTAGGATACTTTTCTCATTAAAACAAAAATCAAAATTGATGGTGAGTTGAGACAATTGTCTGCCCATGATGCTCGGAGTATCGCCTGACAATGATATTTAAGGGTAGTCACTGATGCGTGACCTATCAGTTGTTTTCATCTAAAACCTGAAAGCAAATAATACGCACAGTCCCTCTGGCAAGAGGAATGGAATGCCGAGACAGACAATAAACATTTTTAGATTTATCCTAATCTGAAAGAATTTTTCCCTCACTCACTCACTCAGTCCCATGTCCCAAAGGACGTAGGGGGGACATGAGAGAAGACGCAACAGAGATCTTTTTCCATGCTTCACGATCCTGTGTGGCTAGTAGGAGGTGTTGTAGGGGTTGGGCGGTCCAGTCTTTGATGTTGTCAACCCATGATTTCTTTTGGCGGCCTCTTCTTCTCTTGCCCTCGACTGTTCCTTGCAGGATGGTTTTTGCTAGGGTGTTGTGTCTGGTGGTGTGACCAAACCACATCAGCTTTCTCCTCTTTATGGTGGAGAGCAAAGGCTCTTGGGGGCCCACACGCTTTTTGATTTCTTCTTTCACATAGTTATTGGTCTTGTGTTCTTTGTATGATATTTTGAGAAGTCTTCTGTGGCACTTGTTCTCGAATGCTTGGATTCTCCTCTCTAGCTCTGCTGTCAGAGTCCATGATTCACAGCCATATAGGAGGATAGATATCACGAGGGATTTGTAAAGGTGGTATTTGGTGCCAAAGCTGATGTTGTTGCTTCTGATGATCTTCTCGAGTCTGACTAGAGCAGATGTTGCTGATGCAATGCGAGCTTTCACTTCATTGTTTGATGTGCCATCTTTTGTTAGGATGGAGCCTAAGTATTTGAATTGGCTCACCTCTTCTAGTGTTTCTCCATTCATCTTTATTTCCGTGATGTCATTACTTGCGCTGTTGACCATGATCTTTGATTTCTCTGTACTGACCTCCATGCCGTATGCGCTCGCTCGATCTGTTAAATTGTCTGTGAGGACTTGCAGTTCTTGTTTGCTGCTGCCCATGAGGTCAATGTCATCTGCAAATCTGAGGTTGCAAAGGGGTCTTCCACCAATGGAGATGGAAGTCAAAAACCGAAGGAAAGCAGAAAGCGAATAATACGCACAGTCCCTCTGGCAAGAGGAATGGAATGCTTAGACAGACAATAAACATTTTTAGATTTATCCTAATCTGAAAGAATTTTTCCCTATGCGTGTCAAAACCGAAGGAAAGCAGCACTGCTCACCAGGATACACACCGGTCATTCTCATATCACCCACGTTCATTTGCTGAAAGGCAAAGGGAGCCCCATGGTATGTGACTTGTGATGTGCGAGTAACCATCAAGCATCTGCTTCTCGAGTGTCAAGATGTCCAGGATATTAGGCACAAGCATTTTACTGCAGACTCCCTTAAAGACCCTTTATTCATGATGTTCCACCGGACACCATTTTTGACTTCCTATGAGAATCTGGCTTTTTCCGTCTGATATGAATGAAAGTGTTACAGTTGGTCACTAAGAACAAGGTTGTTTTAAGCAATCTTGTTTTGGTTTTATCAAATTCAAATTCTTCATGAAATTTTTCCTGTCATCCCTTTAAGGATATTGAGGATTTTACGTAACAGCAATAAACAAAATCATAACTGAACGACATACATGCACCATGTAACGGAATATTTGAACAATTACAATAGAAAAAAAAAAAAAATTGTTTACACATATCAATCTCACGAAGTTTACATATATCAATCATTTTAACAACACTGAGCAGAGACTTCTTATTTGGTGAAGAAAAGAGTTGTTCACACTTCAAAGTGTTTGGATGTTTAGCGTAATATTTTGGTAAACATTTTCTACGAGCTTCATTAAACACTGGACAAATAAAAATGTAACGAAATTCGTCACCAAGATCACCACTATTGCATTTTGTACAGTATCTTTCATTTCTTTGAATTCCTTCAAAACGTAGGATAGGCAAATTGTTAATATTTGTGCGAAACTGGGCAAATCGAACAGAAACATTGGATGTCAATAAGAGTAAATATTTTTTAACACAAAATTTTGTTTTAAACATTCTGTAATTTGTATAAATGACTTCTGTATTTGCTACTGTGTACTACTTATGAATAAATGCGTCACATAAGCATTGCTTAACTTAACATATCTCATGTGTGATTGATGTGGTTATCCCCACAACGCGGTGCCCGCCCTGGGCTGACCCTTACGATTGACCAGAATGTTAATACAAGGAAGGACAGTAGAGTTGGTTTTACACCCTGTTTAAATCTGTATATAGTTGTTCAGTTTTACAGTGAGATTAGAACTTTTATGAGGTACCAGCCCCGATATGGCTCATATGTGTGTTTGGTGGGGCTAAAAAAACATGATTGGATTGGATTTATGGTTTCCATCCCTTTGTCAGTCTTTCAGAAGACTTCAGAAACTCCCCCCCTCCCCCTGGCTTCGTTCTCTACCTGAGAAATCGCTGGCCTTCTTTGTATCTTGCCCTTGGCCACTGGCTTTATTTTTATATATCTCTGATATCTCATTAGATGTCTCAAAGATTTTCCTTTCCCTTATCAGGCCTAAAAGTTCAGGTTGTTTGTTCACTACTTCAAAACCGCATTAGTTTGTTTGTCTTTTGGTCCTGCTTATTTCAGAAGTCTTGCGTCAAACCAGACCTCCGCACGTTCCTGCTTTTAACTACAGATTTAATGGTCCACTCTTTCTTTCCAAATAAAAAAATAGGTCAAAGTAGTGTTTGCATTATTTTAAGCTTGAGCTCATTTCATAAATACACCTCTCCAAATGTTATACATACATACATACATACATACATACATACATACATACATACATACATACATACATACATACACACATACACACATACACACATACACACATACACACACTATATATATATATATACACACACACACACACACACACACACACACATATATATATATATATATATATATATATCATATACATACATACATACATACATACATACATACATACATACATACATACATACAAAGTGTTATATTATATATATTATATATATATATATATATATATATATATATATATATATATATATATTTTACCACTTTAAGTCATGGCAGATTTCTCTGCGTGAAATTCGAGCTGCTCTCCCCAAGGAGAGTGCGTCGCTGCAAAAGCGGCACCACCCAGTATTTTTTGTTTTCCTGTTTGCAACTATGTTTATTTCCCAATCAGTAAGTCAGATGGACCAAGTCAAGTCAAGTCAAAAACACTTTAATCATCCCCTTAAGGGTAATTACAATACAATACTGACAGGCAATTACAACACAGTACTGGCAGGCACATTGAAACGAATCATAATTTAAAAAAAAAAAACAGAAAATAGTTTCATATTTGTTCAAGCTTCAAATAAAAAAGATAACAAACGCTCACACACATACGCACGCAATTTGAGAAATTTTTGCTTTATATCATTTGGTACCAGGCATAGGCTAACTTGTAGGACCCAAAGCATTCATAACCAACTTGAGTATACAGCTGGCACAAACTGTCTATTGTGGGACATTTTTGTTTTGATGAATCTGGTCTAGTAATTAATTTTGAAGATAGGATCCTGGTTTGATAGAATACAAATTGCATTTAGCCTGGAAATAATGATTTGTTTACAAAAGTAGCGGTTTTTTCTTCATTCTTTTTAAATGATTTAGATCACATGATTGGTTAGACTTGACCAAGCATGGTCCATCATTGCTTTTAGGATTGGCAATTCAAAAAAAAGAAATAATGGGTGCTGATACGAAAGTTTATAAATGAATATCAAATAATTAGTCAGAAAAAATACTTTTATTCTCATAATGCTTGCACAACTGGCAATAATTTAAAGTATGCAAGTGTACGTCTATCATGGTATGTGCAAAGTACTTTTCATAAATCAGATTAAACAATTAGTAGAGGAAATTTCATGACCTAGCATCCTTCATAAATCATCTTCAGAAAGGAAGAAATTATTTTGCTTTGAATTTTTTTTAAAGAATGAATTCATCGTCGGAATTAATTAAGTTGTCGGAAGGTGCTCTCATGGGCACGCACATTTAAGTGTATGACAAAGTGTAGTCCCCTAAGGGTCCTTGATACTCTCAGGCTTGACAAGAGTTCCACAGTATTCTAAAAACACCCATGTGGTACCATCCCCCCCCTCGCCCACTCAAACTGGATTTTATAATTGCATTTTTAACCAAGTGAAGAATTAGTTTTAATTCTATCCAAATATGAGCATTGGATAATTTTCTGTTATAGGATACGCGCTCGCGTGCTTGAGTGCGTGCGTGCGAGCATGTGTGTGTGTGTGCAAATGGCTGATTACAGGGAGGGGGTCTTAGGTTAGGTGGGAGAGATAACTATTACGGTAGGGTATTTAGGAGGCAGGGGTTAAGATATATACTGGCATCGATGGATATTGCCAAAAAAAAATGTTGACTGAAAATTTTCTTTTCACATCTCTCTTTTCTTTGGCAAAATCATCTTTTCGGTAGATGGAGCTTGTTTATAAGGCTTAGGCCCGAAATCAAAACACCTGAACTAAAAACTTTTGATGAACGAATCTGAATGTTAAAATCCACCAAATAATTATTTTTTATTAATAACTATAGCTATTAGAAAAGCTGATAATCTATGTGAAATATAAACCATGCCATTTTAGCTAGTTTTTGAATTTTAAGTCTTTTTGCTCTGAATGAAATTGGAGATTTTGGAAAAGATAGGTAACAGGGACTAAGTGGGAACAGATGACAAAACTTGTAGTGGAAACCCATGGTGTTTGCTATATTAGAAAAGGGGAGGAAAAGGATAAAAGGGTTCAATTGGAGAATACTGAATAAAAACTTACAGAGCACCAAATTAAACAGAAACGCATGAAATTAAGAAAGGAAGTATCTAACAAAAACGCAGCAAATAAAATTAAACCTGGATTATAAACGAAGGACTCAGATTTCAGAAAAAAACAACTTATCCAATGGTGGGCCTATCATTTCATTGAAATGACCTATCAAATAGTGCTTCAACAACAACAAAACTTTCGATAAAACAGAATTGTAACATTGTGACGAAAGCTATGTACCATTTTGTCTGCGTGCTGTTGTGTCCACATGCATTCAAATACGGACCAACTGACCAAACTGCCCACACCATTACGCTAATTCTTAATACTAACACTAACATTAACAATAAGCATAACTCTAACCTTGGCCCCCTCAGTCATGTGGACACAAAATAGCAGGTAGACAACGTGGTACCTGCTGACACGTGCACAATTTCGTTCTTCGCGATTGGGATGGGGGTCGAATCTTAGGGTAAGGGTTGCTAGGGGGGGGGGGGGGGGGGGGAGTAGTTAGGATATATGTAAGAAAGAAGTACGATGATTTAATGTGTATATGGACAGGATTGAGTGTAGAAAAGCATCTGTAACAAAGCTTAGACGTTAGGAGGACATTACAGTTTTCCATTAAGTATTAAATGCGGGGTTATAGATAGATAGATAGATAGATATATAGATAGATAGATAGATAGATAGATAGATAGATAGATAGATAGGTAGGTAGGTAGGTAGGTAGGTAGGTAGGTAGGTAGGTAGGTAGGTAGATCGATCGATCGATCGATCGATCGATAATACTTGATGGATAATTATTGGAATAGAGGGAGTGATGAGTTGTGTGTACAGTGGAGAGGAGGGAGGTTCCTGAAGGGGGAGGGGGAGGAGGAGTTAGCTGTATCAATGCATTACAGGAAAGCTAAGGGGTGTTGAAACGAGGGTTAGGAAACATGTTTAAGTCCAAGAGAGTGAAGAGAGGAGTGGATGTGTGAGTGAGTGAGTGAGTCCATACATGCATGTTCGAGGGAATGATTTTGTGCTGCAGATCAAGCTGTTGAATAGTAGTATATCATTGGAATTTATTCACCAGTATATTATGCGATTATAAAAAAACAGTAGAAAAGTTGCTGAGTTACTAAATAGTGTGTATGTGTGCGCGCGCGCGCACGTGCAATTTTTTTCTATGAGATATTGATAATTACTTTGTAAGAAAAAAAGGCTGCCCTATACTTTGTTATTTCGAAAACGAATTTGACAATGTTCATAGGAGTTTTCTTCGGTAGAAGATAAAATTTCAAAGTACAAATAACGACACATTGAAAGCTGTGCAAAATATGTAGGAGTAAACAAAACGTTGTATTGGTTTAAAAAAAAATCTTTATTCAGAAGCAAAAATGTATTAAGGTTGAATCTGAAATTTCGTACGTTTTTCATTTAAACTACGGCGTACATCACGGAAAGCTTGTCACCTTTACGATTCTCACTTTTTCTGAATGGCCTTCAAACTGATTTAAAGTTAAAGTATGGGTGGAATAGCTATCAACAGTAAGGAATCAGAGGTAGCTGAAATGGAGGATTGGAAAGCAGTTGTCCTGTTCCAAATGTTCGGCTACTATATGCAGATGATGATGTCGTTTTAGAGACCCCAGTAGGTTTGCAGTGGATTTTAATAGTTTGAATGCTTAGTGTCAGCTTGAAGTTTTCGTGTTATATTTTCAAAAGGAAAAAAACTAAACTTAAAGCTCTTAAGCCCTAAATAAATAAGTTATTGAACGTGTTAACTGTCATCTAGGCATAAGCTTAAACACACTAGCTTAGCAGACATAAAATTGCCCGATGTGATTTGTTCGTTGGAGACTCCAAAAGCGATCTTTATCTAAAAGGTCCTTGATTGTATCTGAATGTTGGTTGTCTGAACTGTTTTTGTAGCTAGAGAAAAGTCCTCAAATACACCTTTTTTAATAGTAATGATCAACAATTTCAAACACACAAAAATGAATATAAAAGAACACTACGAAAAACTTCAATTATTTTCCTCGCCATGTTTGCAGTTTTCTTCCAGTCCTTCCAGCTATCCATCCAGATTGTATGATGTGTCATTGTAGTCTCTAGTTAATGGACAATAAATGCATTCTTTCGTATTCATTGATTGATACATTCGTCTGTGTTTTTCCTGAAATAATACCTGTTTAATTTTATGTTTATAGGTGAAAAACGTTTTCTTTTTTTAATCAAACCTATTTTTGAATTTCTGGTTGAGTTATAGCATTTAAGTGAATGAAACTGTCACAGTGTTGATATGTGTATCTCAATTTTTTTTCATTCAGATAAGATTTTGGATTTTTTTCGTTTTGTTTTGTGTGCGCATAATACATCCATGTAAATGTTTTTCTTTATGAATATTTAGATACACTTTTTAAATTAGCTCTTCGTAAACAAGATAAAATATCAGATGACACAATTCATTATAAATTATCAGATGACACAATTCATTATAAAATGTCAGATGACACAATTCATTATAAAATGTCAGATGACACAATTCATTATAAAATATCAGATGACATAATTCATTATAAAATATCAGATGACACAATTCATTATAAATATCAGATGACACAATTCATTCTAAAATATCAGATGACACAATTCATTATAAAATATCAGATGACACAATTCATTATAAAATATCAGATGACACAATTCATTATAAAATACCAGGTGACACAATTCATTATAAAATGTCAGATGACACAATTCATTATAAAATGTCAGATGACACAATTCATTATAAAATATCAGATGACACAATTCATTATAAAATGTCAGATGACACAATTCATTATAAAATATCAGATGACACAATTCATTATAAAATATCAGATGACACAATTCATTATAAAATATCAGATAACACAATTTATCATAAAATATCAGATGACACAATTCATCATAAAATATCGGATGACACAATTCATCATAAAATATCAGATAACACAATTCATTATAAAATGTCAGATGACACAATTCAATATAAAATATCAGATGACACAATTCATTATGAAATGTCAGATGACACAATTCATCATAAAATATCAGATGACACAATTCATTATAAAATATCAGATGACACAATTCATCATAAAATATCAGATGACACAATTCATTATAAAATATCAGATGACACAATTCATCATAAAATATCAGATGACACAATTCATTATAAAATGTCAGATAACACAATTCATTATAAAATATCAGATGACACAATTCACTTAAAAATATCGGATGACACAATTCACTATAAAATATCGGATGACACAATTCACTATAAAATATCGGATGACACAATTCACTATAAAATATCGGATGACACAATTCAGGATCTGTGATAGCCTTAATCACTCCCCCCTCAGAGGGGTTGCCAGTAGACTTTGAGTATAACATTTTCAACTTCCAGAGAATCGGGATTTTTTCGTCTGACACAAATAAAGGTGTCATAGTCAGTCACTAAGAATAAGGTTGTCTTAAGGAATCTGGTTTTGATTTCATGATAATAATAATAATAATAATAATAATAATAATAATAATAATAATAATAATAAACAATCAGTAAAATTTATATAGCGCTCTTTCTTGCAGAAACAAATCAAAGCGCTTATCTCAGTTTATGTGTGGTTGATGTGGTTTCTCCTACATCGTGGTGACCGTCAGTGGCTGATCCTTTTGGTTGGCCAGGGTG
>CM060331.1:15000276-15062776 GCA_030674155.1 Stramonita haemastoma | reverse complement strand
ACAGTCGAATTGGTTTTAATACCCCGTTTTAATCTGTATATAATCGCACACTTTTAATATGAGTTTTAAAATATGACGAGGTGACAGCCCCGATATGGCCTGTGCGGTCGGCGGGGCTCTAAGCAGCAGCATTGGATTGGATTGGACTGTTTTCTTCTGGAGTAAAGGAAAAACTGGCTCCTCCCAAAAATACAGTTGAGGGCTGGATATAAACGCCAGGTATGTCCAAAAGCGCGGAAGCGGTGGTTGTGACTGGGGAGGAAGGGGGGAGGGCGCGCAAAAATTGACATGAGAAGAAAGGTTTTAGACTCTCCTCAGACAGACTAAAATGGTCAGAGAGGGACTGATGCTGCGCTGTCTGAGAAAATGTATAAAATCGAATGAAGGAGCAGTTGAATAATTATCAACTATAAAAACATATTTTATAATGAAATGTCCGTTGTGTAGCGTCAAATTTTGAGGAGCTGTAGCCTCTCTGTCGAAAGCAGAATCTGGCTTATGAGCATCCCCCCCCCCCCCCCCTTTTGGGAGAGAATCGGGCTTTTCCCATCTGATATGAGTGAAGATATCATAGTAAGTTAATAAGAACAAGGTGGTTGTAAGGAATCTGGTTTTGGTTTGATCTCATTTTACCTATCGTTGATGTGGTTTCTCCAACAATGCGGTGACCGTCGTCGGTTGATGCTTATGGTTGGCCAGGGCATTGATACATGGAAGGTTTATTCTGTGTGCAACTTAACAGTTTTGATATCAGATTCAACATTTTATGAGTGACAGCCCCGATATGGCCTCCTTGGTCGGCAGGGCTATGAAGAACTAAACTGGATTGGACTGGATTGCACAGGTATAATCTGAGATTTAAAGAATTGACAAGGGGACAGCCCTGATATGGCCTCTGTGGTCTGCTAGGCTGCAAACAAGAAGATTGGATTCGACTGGATTGGCCTTGATATTGGTAGGAATTGGTTGGTGTTGGTAGCAAGTAAAACTATGTGTTCTGTTCTTCCGTTTGCAGTTTATTACAACTTTCGCACCAACACATCTCGCTGATTTTTTAGTCTAAAAAGCTAGCATAGGATTTTGTGTATAATTTGCACCCAAAAAGTAATCCTGCGTGTATTGTTGAATAATTTTCAGGGAAACTGTGGTGAAATGTATGTTTTCCTTTTTTAATTGACACACTTTTTAACATTGTGTATATAAATTCATGATTGACACAGCAAAAACACTTCACTAAATGATACTTGACTTATGCCTGTGAATTCCCTTGGGAAAAAAGGGCTGCAACAACACTCCTCCAACGGACTCGGCTCTGGGAGATCCCCTTCAGCTCAGCCCACGTCATTCCGGCTGCCTCCGTCTCTGCTTCAATTATGATAACGGACATGATATAGAATAATTTGATAAAGTACATTTTGGTCGTTGATCAGTTCGTTATGCATTATGGCTTACAGAAAATAACGCTTATCTTATTTCCAATTATTCATATATTTAAAGATACAATTTCCGATATTCATAATTAACTACATTTATGTACAAGAGCCACATTTTAGCAAAAAATTCTGACAACTGAACAGTGTTATTCCATTCTGCATTTTAGTTTGTCTCTCAAAGAAAAGGTGTATAAGTAATGGAAGGTGGATACAGTAATTAGTTATATTGTCTATCAGGATTCAAGAAAAGCAAACTCCTGTCATTAGTCTTAGTACCCTTCCTTCAGTCTCAAATGACTATGGAGTTGCGCTCTAGGCTGTAGAGCACAAAACGTGGGTAAGTATGTATGGAGGGCAAGCTGTTACTCATACAGCCCCCCCCCCCCCCCCCCCCCCCTCTCTCTCTCCACGTCGCTAGAACGGTCCATTGGAAATAGGCAATCACCGATACATATGGTTCAAGTGCCTTCGCAGGAGTCGCCAGAACGTTGCTATGAAATACAGCCCCGAACGGCCCAGGAGACTCCAACTCCCTCATTTTTCCTCAAGGATGGTGTTTATACTTGACACCTGTGTCCATGCCCGTTTTTTAAATTTTGTTGTTGTCTGCTACTGGGCATAGTAGCCCGAGGTCATCAGCATCATGTTGAGAGACAGAGACACAGAGACAGAACTGATAATTGGCTAAACTAGCGGCTGCACCTCGGATTAATTATCCTATCAATTCAGTCTTTGTTGAATCACTTACAGCACTCATAAACTCACTCGGAATGGCCAGTTCTCTCCCTTGCTTTTTCCCATTTATTCGTGAAAAAAATCATAAAAATACAAAACACATAGAAAGAAATGAAAATTTTCTGAACTTATGAATAACATGCTGCGTTAGTACATATCAAACAATTGAAACTCTCACTTTAATATTTGAGCTTTGACTAGCATGAAGAAAATACTCGGAATTTTGCACTCCGTGTCACTACTCCGTGTCCCCTACCCTGTGCAACCACAAGCAAAGAGTTCGGAACACACGGAATCACCCGACAACGCTCTGCATTCGGCCTTGCATAGGCTCACGAAGCTATGTGAAGCTGCACTAGTCATAGTATCAATATGGTCGCCGCATGAAAAATCTGCAAACAGCAAATCCGCTATAGCGGACGGCCGTCCAAAACCGTTGCTTTACACTGATCCGCTATAGCGGACGGCCGTTCTCTGAGAGTTTTAAGCCCTTGTTGCAGAGATGACAGTATTCGTTTTTTTTTTTTTTTTTAACACTCCCGGGGGGGGGGGGGGGGGGGGGGGGGGGAACCTGGTCAGTTGTTGAAAGAACACTGTTGAGAAACGGCAATATCAAAATTCACCAAGAACATACACAATGTACGCAGAGATACATGAACACACACACGCACGCACGCACACACGCACACACGCACGCACCCACTCACACACACACACACACAACGCACACACACACGCACACAGATGGATAGATAGATAGATAGATAGATAGATAGATAGATAGATAGATAGATAGATAGATAGATCGATCGATCAGGATAACATGTTGATCCAAGGGCAGCGGTGATCCATGGATGGTGAGGGAGGCCTTCAGCAGTGACAGCAGACATGACAGACACATTCCGCTGACCATCATGTAACTGACAGTAATGGAGTACGGTACACGACCGTCATGGTGCTGAGGAAGTAGAATGATGTACAGTGGCAAGAAAGAGCCGTACACCCAATAGGCAAAAATGACTGACACTTGCAGGAAGCCTATCCTTGACAGAACGCAGGCGACCAATCAAGGGCACGGTCGGTCAGCGTCATGTTAAAAACAGAAGATCTTCCTCTTTTGGCTAATCCCTAAATCAGAAATTTCCGCTGGGACGTTAATTTAATAATAATAATAATAATAATAATAATAATAATAATAACATCAACAGCAACAACTCTTTTGGTTCGCTTTTTAATGTAGAGCTCGCACAATGTGACAAAAAATTGATAACCACGATATTTTCACAATGTTGATCAATTTTTGGTAAAAGTTATTCTTAAAGTATGGCAGTTTAGGCATCGGTGATAAGGTGGATTCAACAGTGTTCCACACCCAGTGATCAGTCAGTTAACACCCAAGTTGTCTATGATCTAAACCTATCCAATCCACAGGCTTTGTCAATGAAGATAAAACTGTTTTCCTTGGTTTCACTTTTGATTAGTCTTATGCCCATTTAATCATAGAGAACCAAACCAACAGAGATTCTACAATTGTAAATCTAATGACCAAAGACTATATTAAGATAGGAAAACCCTTTCCTCAACACTCTCAACTGACATTATCTTCATGACAATATCTTGATAATGTCTAACATAACTTAGTTTATACTATTATCTCTTTCACAACTTTGGCTCCTATTATACCCATGGATATTGTAGCACAAGAGGGAGAAGTATGGGAGTAGAGAGATAGACTCCACATCCTTGGTGGCTCCAGGTGACCAGTGCAGCCTTTAGTGCTTGATTAGACCACGAACACGCAGAAAGAAAACCACAGGTACTTGACAGTAAATAATTTTGGACTCTCCAGTTTTTTTTTCTGACGTTGCCTCAGTGCAGCCTTTATTTAAACAGGGGACAAAGGGGGGTGCCAGCGAAACCATGCCCCACACCTTGGTGATGCGATATGAACAGCTCAATTTTCTACGCTGTAGTCGCCAATTCTCTAACTCGCAGATTTGGTCACATGAGAACAAAACTCCATACTACAAAGCCATGTGGCTGCGAGAACAGAAAAGGACAAGTGTTGTCTAAACAACACACCACACACTCTGAGTTTTAGAATGGAGTGTCCCTATTGCAGTTGATTCAAAACTCCAAGAAAGAGATTCATTAAGTAACAGTAAATGTCTGTAATAATAATAATATAATAATAATAATAATAATAATATAATACATGGAATTTATATAGTGCTATATCTTGTAAAAACAAATCAAAGGATTCGACGATACAACACACAAGCAATGGATAACAAATTATAGTTTTATCAAATTCGAATGTACACACCACCGCGCGCGCGCGCGCGCGCGCGCACACACACACACACACACACACACACAACAACACACACAACACACACACAAGTCTTCGGATGAGACTTTAAACGAGGCCCGTGTGCGAACGCACGCCGAACATCTAGCGCACACGTTAAATCCTGTTCGCTTTTACGTAAGAGTAGGCATCGTGTGCCGGTGGGAACAGATGACAGGAATTACAAACTGCATACACACGGGGACCGGATGAAAAAAAGCACATGATTGCTTATTCTGTTATCCTCGATATAAATGAATAAATAAAATATAATAAATAAAACACACACACACACACACACACACACACACACACACACACACACACTTATAAAGGTTATACACTTTGGCACGTAGATATTGAAGGCAGGGACAGATAAGAAATGGAAACGGGAGAAAATCTTAGGTTTGAAATAAGTGTGTCTTGAGGTTGGATTTAAAAGTGTCGTAAGTATGCTTTTGCGGGAGGGAGAGAGGGAGGTCATTCCAGATCGATGGACCAGAAACAGAGAAGGAGCGGCGGCCAACGGTAGACGACCTCAGAAAATCACGAAGTTTAATCAAGTTGAACATGTCTGTCTACGTGGATGGGGGATTTTTTTTTTTTGGAGGGGGGGGGGGGGGGATACAATTCAAAAGTTATAGCGATCTTAAGATTCATTTTGTCATGTTTCGTGCAGAAACGGCACCCACCTCAAAAAACACACACAAAACAACAAAACAAACAAACCAAACATTATAAAAACAACCAAAAAAAAAAAAAAAAAAAAAAACAATCGGGACTCCCCTCAATCTTCTAGCCTGTAAAAAATGACTGCCACTGAAGAGACCTTTGGTGTACGGTACAAGGGAAGTAATCCATGAATTGTGGCATCAGTTGAATTATCGCCCTTAAATGTGAAGTCTCGAGCGTGCATTTATTCGATTAGATGTTCTGTGTTATTCCTGTTTTGCTTTGGGGGTTTTGCCTGTTTTGTTTTGCTTTAATTTTATCAGCTGTTACCTCCATTGCATTGTATACTACAAACACAAGTTTTACTGCATTCCATCGTGTAGGCCCACTACTTTTAGTCAACACAGATTCCTGTGCATAAAATTTGAGCTGCTTTCCCCTTGGAGAACTATCCGTGCTAGGGCAGTAGAACTTTTTTAATAATTCCAGACTGTATGGCTTTTTTATGAGGGTGGCTTCTTTTCTACGGAATTTTTTCAATTGTTGCTTGGGTTATTAATTTTAATGTGTGTCAAATTCAGATATTGGACATGGCCATTGACTGCCCTCTTATCCAGAAGTTTTCCTACCACATGGGTCTCTGCAGCCAGATAGTTCTCTGGATCAAAAGCCAGATTTATCTCCTGAGCTGATAGAGTTTAATACAAATTTTTTTTTTTTAAAGGAGAAGAGGAAGAAAAATTCATTTCATTTGAGTCTGCATGTCTCCCACAGATGGGTTCCGTGTCCTTTTTTTTCTCTTCCTTTTCTGTTGATCAACAACTCTTCAGGAAAACTTTGTATGGCCATAATTATTGGATTGAATGTGTAGTGCCTGGTCTTCTCCTACGCATGTAACTCTGTGGGAGGTCTGCCTGCTGGCTGCAGCTGACACATTCTAACTTGAGGGCAGCTCACGAGGGTTTGCAAGAAAAAAAAAAAATTTAAGGCAGAATTAGCTGTGTGGGCAAAAAATAGGCGAGAGAGAGAGAGAGAGGAGGAGAGAGAGAGAGAGAGGTAAGGAAAAAGGCAAGAAACAAAGGGAGTGATAGAAAGGGGGGAATTTCTGGCACGTAATTTCCAGAAAGTGGGGATGCTATTTATACAGAAAGAGCTCCTGGCATCTCCACAGGGGTCCAGGCAAACTGAATCAAAGGATCTCTTTTTGCAGTTGGCATTTCTCATATCAGGATATAAGGCACAAGCATTTTACCACAGACTCCCTAAAGATCCTTTTGTCGGGATGTTCCACCAGACACCATTTTTTAACTTCCTGAGAGAATCAGGCGTTTTCTGTCTGATATGAGTGAAAGTGGTATAGTTGGTCTCTAAGGGCAGGGTTGTTTTAAGGAATCTGGTTTTGGTTTTATCTCGTTTTATGAGTGATCGATGTGGGTTTTCCCACGACATGGTGGCTGTCATTGGCTGACCCTTATGGTTGACCAGGGCGTCGATACAAGCAAGGACGGTCAGGTTGGTTTTATACCCCGTTTTAAACTGCATGTAGTCGCACAGTTTTAATATGAGTTTTAAAATATGATGAGGTGACAGCCCCGATATGGCCTGTGCGGTCAGCAGGGCTCTAAGCAACATCATTGGATTGGATTGGAAGAACAACAGTAGAGTTGACTTTATACCCCGTTTTAATCTTATATAGCTGCATGGTTGTAATCTGATATTTCAAATTTTATGAGGTGACAGCCCTGATATAGCACCTATGGTTGGCAGGGCTATAAACAAGAAGATTGGATTGGTTTGAATTCCCATTACACAGAGCCTGTCCTATGTTGACCTTAATGGCTGGCGAGGGCGCTGATATAAAGAACGTCAGTAGAGTTGGTTTTAAGCCTCGTTTTAATCTGTATATAGTTGAACAACTTCAATCTGAGATTTTAAAATTTGACAAAGTGACAGCCCCGTTGTGGCCTCTGTGGTTGGCAGGGCTATAGACAAAATTGGACAGGATAGGAGTCACATATATAAAGTACTATAATCTGTGTTAACCTTGCCCCTCCCGCCTCCTCAATACAGAAATGCACACACACACACACACACACTCACACTCACTCACTCACACACACACACACACACACACACACACACACACACACAACTCTCTCTCTCTCTCTCTCTCTCTCTCTCTCTCTCTCTCTTTCTCCCCTTATATTCTTTCTCTTTCTCACAAGCATTCTTAGAATCTTATTTTTTTCCAGATCAGAAGTGACACCTCAGCCTTCCAGACTTGTTGGTCATCATTCCTTTATTCATCACTCCTATTACTGACATCTCTGGCCTTCCAACAATCATCCATAACAATTAATGCCACAGATAATTATTTCATATCAGTAATGACAGCCACTGATTAAAATGTAAATATAACCAAATTGTTCAGATTTTACACACCGGCCACAATTGAGCCATAGGTATCATAGTACAGTTCTTTCAGTAGCCATGAATTCATATCCCACAAGTAGATTATGTTTGTGAAAGTCTACAGAATAAGTTTACGAAATCGTATGGCTCTATCTTCCATCAAGACATGAGCATGCTATGAGCACAGCGGGAAGGTCAGATCCACACAGTCTAGTAATTTAGTATAGTCCACTTTATAGATGCAAACATGACAGTGTTGCTCAGAATTCTTCAACACTGCAGGTGTTTGTATCTCTTGGGCCTGGCTGATGCCAGATGAAATCACAAGAAAGCCTTACCATGTTGTTTCAAGCTAAATGAATCACTATAGCATCCTCCTCTTCATCATGACTAATAATCATGCAATGATTAAAACGTGTTTCAAAATCAGTGAACACTTTGTGCCCTAACTAATCATGCAATGATTAAAAACGTGTCTCAAAACCAGTGACCACTTTGTGCCCTAACTAATCATGCAATGATTAAAAACGTGTCTCAAAACCAGTCACTACTTTGTGCCCTAGCTAATCATGCGATGATTAAAAAATGTCTCAAAACCAGTGACTACTTTGTGCACTGACTAAATGATGATCTTAGTTCTGATGTCTCCTCCTCCTCCTCCTCTTTTGTGTCTATGATGACTATGCGTCAGATCTTCATATTCTAAAAATTCATAGGGGGGTTTGGGTGGACATAGTGATGGTGGTCCCCTCACAGAAAGCATGGTACTAGGTCTGCTGGCTCAGTGACTAAGCTATTATTGTCGTCAGTAAGGAACAATGTAGGTGGTGGTGCACATATGCTAGGTTAGACTTTGAGCAGGAACCACTTTAACCCTCTTGCATTCGGATTCTCTGAACACAAATTACTTCTAGATTTCGCATTCCGTCACGAAATCAGGTCAGGCACACATGCTCACTCACCTTTTCCTCCTTCTAAGTACATACCAGCAGCTATAATTACTTCCAGACTCAAAGCAGGCTCTGTGCTTCTAGCCTGATAAGAGCTTTAACATATGGTAGCAATCAGTGGAGGTCACTGTGTGATGGAAAACTACTGTGAGTAAATCCCGGCAAATCCTGGAGGGAATAATTAATCCTGGCAAATCCTGGTTCGGAATTAAGAGGGTTAACACTGCTGAAGAGACCCATCAACATTGCAGGGTCTCTTTGGGTTGGTGGCCATGAAGCAGCTATTCACTATGACAATAGCAATGTGGTTTATGTCGCAACAAAAAGTATCTATATTTCATTTTCTTCTAGGTGGGCAATAAATAAACCAATCAATCTAAACTGAATGCAATCAAAGCTGAATAATAACTGGACACTGGTTAAAAAAAACACCCAAACATCATGAAAGCACCAACACCTCAAAAATATTTACAGACTTTTCTTTTTTTTTTGTTGCAAAATTGAATTACACTGTACATTCCAATACTGATACACAAACACACAAAGGCACACATAGACATTTAAAGCCATGAAATACACACACACACACACACAGAAAACGTACCAATCCAATCGAATCCATTCTTATCACACACACACACAATGACACACACACACACACACACTTTTCTCTCTTTCTTTCACTAAAAAATCCACACGACATTATTGGCGTACTGTGCCTCACATGAGTGATCATTATTTCCTGTCGCAGTTTGTGCATTTAGATCATCATGGGTCACTGACCATATGCAGACTGGACCTGTGATTGTCATATCACCCGCCTGAAGGCAAAGCTCATCTCTTTTAGTGTTTACAAGATGCATTTCATATAAATGAAATGATTCTGGTGAGTGGTCCCCATCCCTACCTTCCCTTCCCTCTCTCTTTCTGTGTCTCCTTTCTTATCTGTTATATATTGATCTATAATAATTTATTTATAATAATTTCATAATTAATTATCCGCCTGAAAAGCAAAGATCTAGTGGGGTTTTTTATTCAGAAGTTGGGTTGTTTTTCTAAAAACATTTTCTTGTAATTTCAAATTTCTGACAGTAAATGATATCTTCATTTCATCAGATCTGAAAGTTTGTCTGAAATTGAGATGCTGAATTTCTTACGGGAAATGATATCTTCATTTCATCAGTTCTGAAAGTTTGTCTGAAATTGAGATGCTGACTCTGATATGAAATTATTATGCAACAGTTATGCTTATAAATGCTGCCTGATCAATCACAATATTGAAAAGCAATGTCATCACTGATGACATACATTACAAGCAGGTTGGTGCATTTTAGTTCAGTGAATCTTCCACAGGATTTATAAAAAAACTAGCAATCTATCACTAACATTAAGATTACAACATTCACAAGTCTTTTGACTGAACAACAATTATAAAACAACACCAGACTTCACTGTTAGTTGTCCTCCTTTCATAATTTTCCTAATGCCTCCTCTCCCCCATCCTCCGCCCCCCCCCTCTCTCCACACCATTTCTCTCTCTCCCCCACACACACACCTCTTTTCTCTCACACACACATTTCTCTCACTCCCTCTCACACACACACGCATGCACATTTACATATCACAAATCGTGAAAAGACATCAAATCAAAAGCATCCACACACAAGTCGAGTCCTCAAATGATATGATTTGAAAATATCATACCTTTGTTGCTGAAATATCATATCACATAAAACAACATACAACAAAAACACAACTGTTTTAAAACTTCATACACAATGAACAATCCATACGTGCTGTCACCATTACAATAAATAATATGATCTAGCAAAACATTCAGGCAGGCATCGTTTCTGCCAACATACATATCAAACAATAATGATGCCATATGCCTGACATTTGTGCTGCTTTTCAGTGGTCAGAGATTTTTACACCTGCACATCACAGAGGTAATGGAACAAGGTCACTGAGTTCAGGTACAACACGGCAAATGTTTTAGCAATGGTACAACTTTTCTCTTTTTCACAGAAAAACTGGGTGGATAAAGCTACACGAGTACTAGAACACACAAACACACACTTTTCTAGAGCACACACACAACACACACACACTCTTCAAGAACACACACAGAGTTGGTTTAACTATTCTAGAAAATACACAACAGTTTTTACACATCTAAAGTTTCAAATTTCTCTTTCCAAAAGTATGTTGGCAGTCATATGGAGGACTAAAATAAATGCAGTGGAAGATGACTCAAAATGCCCTGACTCAATAATGAACAGAGATTCAGGCATACACAAGAATTCTAAACCATCGATTTACACAATCTGGCACCGATTCATGTCCATACGTTTCTGCTTGACTAAAGCAGGCAGCTCTTTTCATAAGCTAACATGAAACCATTTGAGCAAAGAAGAACACAGTACTACACCAAAAATGAAACGTGCACTTTGAGAGTGAAGAAAAAACAAACAATGAACAAACAACTTGGAATAATTTCCTAAAAATGAGAGAGAGAAAAAACAAGGGTCGCAATGATCAAACAACTTGGAATAATTTCCTGAAAACAGAGAAAAATCGAAAGAAAATGAAACAATAAACAACTCGGAATATTTCCTGAGAAAGACCTAAGGCTATAGACAAGAAAAAAATGTTAAGGATGAACAAAGAGGCTTTCTTTTTTCTTTTTCTAAAAAAAGTCACGTTTGTTCTTTTACACCTTTCATTTTCAGCAAGTAGAATCAATATTCTTAGCTTCACTGATCTGTAGTTAAAGTACCGTCTTTAGGATGAAGCTGACATTTATTTAAAGAACCACTATATTTTTCAAGCTGTTTAATCGGTTACACAATCACCTAATGCATTCAGACAGACTTTACAGTCTCTCACACATCTGCTCATCTCTTGATACATAAACCATCACCAATTTGTTTGAAACTAAAGACAAGTATAAACTATATTTTAAACAAGAAAACATCTACAAATAAGCCATATTATGCATAAACAAAACTGCACACAAGATAGCTCCAGCACACCTATTTCAGCATTTACATTTTTATTATCAACCCCTCCCTCCCCCCCAAAAAAAACCCAACCCAACAACAACCAACCAAACAAAAATAAAACAAAAAAACAAAACAGCACAAGTAGATTAAAAGAAAATAACAACCACCAAACACACACACAACAGCACAGCCAAACAAACAAAACGCAAATAAATGACCCTTCCTTAGACACACGACTGGAATGAACAGCAAACGCCGAAAAATGAGACATGGATCACAACCAAAACCATGACAAAAAAGCAAAAATGAAAAAAAAAAAACAGTTCCATACAAAACTTCAACCACAAACTTTCCACAAAGCAAACACTCTTTAAACGCACAGAGGCCGAAACATCCCATAGGGGCTGTGCCAGACATGGGTGTTGATTATTTAATTCTTTTATTTTGATAATAATGGATTAAGCACTCATGTACTTCATTTTAACATCTGGTCCCCGTGTGCATGCGTTTTTGTAAACGTGATTTTTTTTGTGATTGTAATCTTGTTTATGTGATTTTGCTGATGGAGGGAAAGCAGACGCACATATAAAAAATATACACACACCACAACTGATTTCATTCATTTTACATAAACAGACATGTCCGTTGTTTCATCACATCTAAATTGAATTGTTTTCTTTTTTTTTTTTTTTACTGTGTCAAAAGTCTTTCTTCACATCTGACCAGACATTAACTTTAACATCAATTCATGAGAGAATAAAACAACAACGAAACCCCACAGATACACAGGCATATGCTAACTCGTACAAATTTAATATCATGGCCATTCTTAACGGTTTCTTAACAGTTTGAAGCAAAGTTGCAGATAATAAAATCTTTGTTAACATGGTGAAACTTACACCAAACACACACACGTAAGTACACATACACATAAAAACACACTAAAAAAAACTGCATGAACACCCTACCTATTTGACAGTCATTACCCAAAAAAGAACCAAACCCTAAAAAGTTGAGGTGTTCCAACAACCTATGCCGATGGGGAGTGAGGCGTCAGAGATCTCAGCTTCTTTAGAAGCCAGCATATTGAGGGCGGCGCCCATCTCCTCTCCCTCACTGCTTTACCTTCCCTAGGTAAGTGACCGTTTGCAGGTGGAAGAACTGGGGCCTGTATGAAGCCATGGTGCGGCAAGGAAAACCATGCTCAAAAATGCTTAACCTTGGGTTGGGGAGAGCAAGCACTCTGAACACTGAGCTATCCCATCCCCAGTTTTTATTTATTTATTCTTTTATATTGAGGATAATGGAATACGCACTCGCATGCTTTTTTACATCCCGTCCCCGTGTGTATGCAGTTTTGTAAATCTTGACATCTGTTCCCGCTGGCACACAATGGCCTACTCTTACGAAAAGCGGAACTGGGTTTAACGTGTGTGCAAGATGTTATTAACATATTGCATAAAACCTAGCTCTTCAAAATTCATCGTTTAGCACCAAAAAAAACCCACAAAAAAACCACAACAAAAACTAACAGGAAAAAATATTTCTGTATGCCATAAAATGTCGGAACAGCAGCATCTCATTGAAACCAAACTTCAAAATGTAAACACAAAACCAGAGATAATGAAGAAAAAAAAAAAAAAGAAGTAAAAAAATGGCCACTCTGTGAAATCACACGCTGAGGAAAAAAACTGTTGCAGTTTTGTTAAGAACATAACCTACTACACAAACGTTTATCTTATGAACACTTCCAAGCTGATAAAGGTAGACTGTCTAACTGTCGCATTTTATTTCGTCTCGATGCCAACCAGATGAAACCGATGACGAAGCAGATGGAGATGAGTATATAGTAGCCATCCAGGGTAGTGATGCATTTCCCTCCTGCCTCCGTACACATCTGTGGAAAAACAACTGGACATGAATCTTCGTAAGAATTATTTTACACCACAACTACTGGGTAGGGGGGCATTGCACTGCTCTGAATTGTATTGAGTGGAATACATAATCATAGCTGGCTTTACAAGTAAAATTTGGGTTGCCCTCCTTTAAGAATTATGGTACTATAAAAAAAAGCACAATTCAATTACCGGAAATGTCCTAACAGCTTTCTTCAAGACTGTGTGAAATCGCATGTTTTCCTCTCTTTCTCTTCAATAAACATACTTGCATGTATGGCGACACTCTCATACCCACAAACTTCAAACCAAAGACACACCACACACAAAAGGCAAGCACTTCTTCTCTTGTTTGCTTTACACTGTCAAATATGTCTGGCAAAAGTAACGGAATCCATACTACACCTGTAGACACATGCAAGTGCAAACACACTGTGAAAGCAAGTAGACTCGTGCACCCACACACAAACACACACACTCACTCACACAGGAGGACGGGATAGCCTAGTGGTCAGAACATTGCGCTGGCAATTTGACGACCCGAGTTCAATTCCCATTGGAGGGGATTTTTCCCTAGAGTTAACATCAGTGCTGACTCCACTCTCCCCAAAAGTCTTTCGGATGAGACTGTAAACCGAGGCCCTGTGCGCGAACGCAGGCAGAACATCTTGCGCACATGTTGAATCCTGTTCCGCTTTTTGTAAGAGTAGGCCATTATGTGCCGGTGGGAACAGACGACAATATTTACATACACACGGGGACTGGATGTAAAAAAGCACAAGAGTGCTTATCCCATTATCCTCGATATAAAAGAATAAAATAAAATTAATAAATAAACACACACACACATACACGCGTGTGCGCATAACACACGCACATACACACAAAACTCACTGCAGCGGCCTCCTTAGAGCTACAAGACAGCTTGGTGGTGTCACACTCTTTGAAGGTGACATGGTCTACCAGCCACAGGGTGAAAGTTGTCGGCCAGTTCCCCCCTGCACACAGCAAGCAAATCCACCATTATAAATCAGTCCAGGTCCAGGGCCCACAGCTGAAGTTAGCACACCCCTTCCTTTTTTCACCCCCATGCCCCTCCCTTTTCTTCACCTTCCCAGTTTTTTTGCACTGTTCCATCACACGATCCCTATGTTAAGGAGAACCCTATTTCCCAGAACATGTACACTGTGCCATATGTGACGCTCCACACGTAAGGAGTCGCATTGCACCTGACGTCAGTTTTTAGTTATTGGCAAGTTATTAATCTGCAATAAAAGGGCTATCCAATACAAAAAACAGATTGAAAATCGGACAATTCTGTGCAACATTATTACAAATTGAAATGATAGACTGCAGGATGTGACAAAATGAGAAACGGGCAAGTTTACTTTTAGTAACAGGTTGTCAGAATGAGTGCTTTTGGTATTTTCAAAACACATTTAAAAGCAAAATGAACAAAAATGATACCTTGATATTTCATTATAAGATAAATAAACACAGTGTGATTCTAGATTTCAAAATCAAGGGCCAAGGCCCCTGAAGTGAAAAAAGGGGCAATTTGCCCCCCCCCCCTTTTCTCTTCATAAAAAAGGGGACAAGTAGTAAGTAGTATTGCTCATAATACCATTGTACTGATTTCTGCTATTTTCAAGAACGAGAAACAACAAACAGATGGTATGTCAGCAGCAGGATTTAATTACACCTTATGTATTGCAGCTGGTCTGTAAAATGATTTCTTACACTGGAAAAGAGAGAGATGAGGTGATGAAGGGGGGGGGGGAGGGAAAGGGTGGGAGATTGTTGTACATTATGTGGTTACATTATACATAATACAGGAGGAGATGATTGGTTTGTATACAAATGAGAGAGAGAGGGGGGGGGGGATGAGAAAGAGAGAGGGGGTAGGAGAAGGAGGTAGCTAAGTCAATTGATTTCACATTGGTGAGAGAACTAGATCTACATGAAAGAGGCAAGAGCCAAAATCCTAAAGTCTCCCCCCCCCCCCCCCCCCCTTCCCTTTTACCATATGAGAGGAGAGAGAGAGAAGGAGAGAGAGTAGAAGAGAGGAGAGAGAAGAGAGAGAAGAGAAAGTTGGGGGGGAGGAATGGATGTCAAAAGTCCATTTTGTATTTCCAATCAAGTTGGAGGGTGAACTAGATTTAGATCTAGATGACAAAAGGGGTTAAAGCCAATATCTAAGTCTTATCTTGTCCTCCAGTCCTCATAAGCAGAGAGAGAGAGAGGAGATGAGAGATGAGAGGGGTCAAAGTCAATTTGTATTTCCACTTTCAGAGTTAGAGAGATCTAGATGAGGAAGGTGAAAGCCAATATCAAAGTCTTGGCCCTCCCCCTCCCAGTGGGGAGGAAGAGAGAGAGAGAGAGAGAGTATGAGAGAGAGAGAGATGAGAGAAGAGAGAGAGAGAGAGATTTTCTGTTAAAGAGAGATCTAGATCTAGATGAGAAAAGAGGTGAAATCTAATATCAAAGTCTTGTTTTTCCTCCCATGCAGAGAGAGAGAGGGAAGGGGGGAGAAGGGGGAGAGAGAGAGAGAGAGAGAGAGAGAGAGAGAGAGAGAGAGAGAGAGAGAGAGAGAGGAGGGGGGGGGGGGTCAAAATCATTTTGATATCTCCAGCCGATAGTCTACCCTATGCCATCATTGTTGCCAAGCATGGGCTACTTGTCTAGCCAGATCTGAAAAACCGCTTGAAAACTCTTAGGTCTGCCAGCTTTGAAGCCTGCCGGGACGCGGCTTCTTCCACTAACGATCTCTGTCACAATGACGTCACTGGTTTCAGGAGTTCACGGCTCCTTTGAAAAATGACGTAATGACGTAAATGAGTCAGAAAATACGTCAGACCAGCCGCTGTGTGACGATTTTGATGACTGTGGGCGCTAATCAGTGCATCCTGCTGTCCCTGGGGTATCAACGTAATGACCCACGCATGTAGCGCTATTTTGAAACTATACAAACGGCAGTTGCGGGGGCGCACTGTTTGTTCAAATATGCGCTATCCACAGTTTTTTTGCGTCCGTCAGGGCGCACTGGTCACATTATTTTGCGGCAAAGTTGAAAAAAATGCGGGAATCCCGCAAGGGCGCACCCTAGAATCAACACTGTAAACAGATCTAGTCTAATAATCAATCAAAATCACAAAATTGACAACTTGACCCCCACCTGCCTTTAAAGGCTCCTAGGGCAAAATTGGGTAATGTGCTAAGCGACTCATTTCGTGGTGGAGCGCCACTTTACACTATGTTAAGGGAGAGAACCCCTATTTCCCAGTACACATGCACTGTGCCCATGTGTATGCTACTGTAACACAGTAGTGGGTGATACATAGGAAGGGTTTTTAATTTTTTATTATTTTTTTTAATTTTACTTTTACGGAGGGAAGGGTTAGTATTCAAATTCAAAAACACTTTATTTTTTCACAGACAGTAGCAGATGGTAGGTTACCCTATAGCAGGTTACCCGTGAGGAAAAGATTAAGGGAAAGGCATGAAGATGCCAAATCCTAAAGTGGTCAGTTCCTGCTATAACTAGCACTGGCTGGGCTGGGATGGGATGGAATGGATGGCAGCTGAGAGTAGCTAAAAGTGGGGAAAAACCGACACCTATAAGTACATCATTGTTGCAATGTTTTCATTTTCCCCTAATTTTTTCTTTGTTCAATCTAAATTGAGGCATACCAAAAAAATAAATCAATCAAAACATCCTATGAATGTAATCATCACACCTCTTGCCAAGACAAGACCTAGATTTGTTGAAATGTACACACTTAAGGAAAAATGTCTGTACCTAAATTGGCCACAGTGTTGAGCAGTGTCATGTAGGTGCCGCCTATGGCTGGGTCACTGATCTTGGCGTGGAAAGCCATCTGGGCCACGAAGATCATGTAGACAAACACCTGTCAACAGACATATCCATCCATATATATGTGTTAATGATAATAGTGATAAATAATGAATAATAATTATCATTATCATCATCCTAATGGTAATAATGATGATATAAATGATAGTATATGAAAGTCAAACCACGCTGAATCTTGTAGAGAAATGAAACAGCTTGTGTTACACATCATTCATATTCACACTGGCACAATGACAAACGAGTCGCATTAAAAAAAATAACAAAAACAGATGCACATTTTGTTTCTATCTTTCAAATCAGATTTTTCGGGTATTACATGCGACAGTGATGCACTGTCAGGTGCATGCACACACACACACACACCACCACCACCACCCTACCTCCCACCCACCCACATTCAACCCACACATGATCTCACCTGGTGTACAGCATAGGCCATAAGCATGGCCACATAGAAGTACCAGGGAAACTCCCCAGGTGTGGTCTGTACATGGAAGGCCCAGTAGACCAGCAGAGCATAGAGAGGACCAGCAGCACCCTGATACACACAGCCACACAAACACTTCAGTTTAAACTCGGTCTTTGTTTACTTATCTTTTCGTAAGAGTAGGCCATCGTGTGCCGGTGGTAACAGATGACATTTACAAAACCGCATACACACAGGGACTGGATGTAAAAAAAAAAAAGCATTTGATTGCTTATTCCTTTATCCTCGATATCAAAGAATAAATAAATAAATAAAATACCCCACCTTTAATCTTAGATCTACACTTTCACTCATATTTCTGTGCCTTTGTCTCACCAAGCCAGCTCACAAAAAAAAGGTAAAAAAAATAAATAAATAAAAACTAGAATCGCCAAGAACATGTGACAAATGATGTATAACAATCATGCAGTAAACTGAAACTTGAAATTACGTGATGATCAATGATGATCGTGAAAGTAACAATGATGCTATAGATCTGCACCTTCTTTGAGACGACAGGGCAGAGGTCTACGCTTACAATCATAACTTTTCTTCTTTTTTGTTCCTTGGCTTCAGCTCTGAGGTTCACCAAAAGAGAGATTTTGTGTATACTACAATTTTTGCCCACCATTAAGGTTGCTACATTCTGACTTCAGGGAAACGATCATAACAAATCCTGCTGCATCATGGAACAGTAAACACCCTGGACATAGCAGTCTTCCCAAAGTGATCTGAATAAATACCTATGAATAGCTCACCCAGTGCTGTGACAAGCCTACAGTAACTCTTCCTTTCCTTCTCCCCATTAACCTTTAGCGCTCTGCAGGCGCATCGTGTCGCCGAACGAATTATTTCCCTTGCATCTGCAGGCGCACTGTGTCGCCGAACATAGGGTGTTTAAACTTCGCGGTTCATTGGCTGAGATTCCCTTACTATTAATAGCAATAGACGTCACTTTCGATTCAAAACGAGGCTAGAGTTTCCTCTGCTGGTAGCCATTTGCATTTTCTTCAACACAACACGCGACAGTGAATTTTTGAAAAATAAAAATCAACTTTCGGGATTTGTCCATCACCAAAATGGCGGACACCGATTCGGAACAATTTTTGCTGGAAATATCCATCGAATCTGACTTAGAAAATGATTTTGAAGGCTTCAAACTTGTTAAAATTGACTTTGAAGTGACGGTAAGTGATCTAGGTCAGAGTAATAGTGTTTCAAGTGAGATCGATGATGATCGCGAATACGATGTACCAAGCGGCCGTAAATATTTGTCGCTGGCCGGTATCATGGAAATTTTTGGTCGAAATGAGATGCCTGATGGTATTTGTGAAGGAAAAGTGATTTATTTGTTTATAACCGATAAAATTATCACTTTGAGACTGACTGAAGTGCCACAGTCCAGTAGAAAATGATCGCGAAGACGATGTTCGTAATCGCCATGAGAACTTTTCGCGGATCGACTTCGACGAAACTTTTGGTCCAAAGGAGATACTTTGCGCTATTTATAAGGAATAACTGTTTTGTTTACTTCCAAAAGACGACATAATCACTTTATTAGTGACTGAAGTACAACAGTTTGGTAGATAGCACACAAAAAACTCCATTCAAAGTGAAAAAATAGTAAGTCAACACGGTTCCGGTTTTTGTTTTTATGTCTGTTTTTTTTTTTTCAATGTCAAAACATGCATGCAGAACATATTGCTTTATATGAAAACATTCCTCATCCATTCTTTTATTAAAATACAAAATATCAAGTCTCTACATTAAATTCATCCACTTTTATAAAGGTTCTAAACAAGCAGGTGCTCTCAGTTTTGGTAACCGAAAAAGAATGCAGGGAGAGAGGAAAGCGGTCACCAAAGACTGCAGGGTGCTAAAGGTTAACTATGCCACAGAAATCAACACACATACCTGCCAGGCCTGAACAGCACTCATACTAAGAGATAAGATTTCAAAAAAAAGAAAAAGAAAAGAGATCAGATTTCCAGAGCCAAAAAAACAAACCACATCACCCAAGGATAGGCTTTCATTGAATCATCAACTGATATGTTTCTTTTGTATACTGATATCATGGCGTGACTGGCTTTTCTTCTGATCTTTTTTTTTGGACAGGAGGGGGGTGGGGGGGTGGGGGGGTTGTTTCTTTGCTTGTTATTTTTTTTACTGCTGACTTTTCCAAGACTGAAGCCTGGATGTAAAAAATCTGTGATACGTGCTTACTCCTTTCCCTCCATAAAAAAAATCAAGTTTGTTCGATCATTTGCAAACATCAGCTGTGACTCCCTCACCTGTAAGGATAGGCCTTGAGGAAAATGTCCATGGGTCGAGGTCCGTGGGTGTACTTGGAGATCATGAGGGGTAGGATGATCTGGATGGGCACCATGGGCACGGCAAACAGTGCCAGGCGTTCCTTGGGCATCCCCGACTCTATCAGCTTCAGGCCTGTCAGGGCATCGGCCGCTGAAAATGTCACCTGCACAGCACGCAACACGTGTACACAAAACACAGGAAATCTTACAGTGTGAATGTCACAAAAGAATTCAGAAGCTTTCAGAGACAACAGCATGAGCAGACTTGTCAAATAGCTGACAGAGCAATTCAGAGTCGAACACGTAAACAAAAACTAGGGACTTGGACAAACATGTTGAAATGTCAGCATCTTGTATTGACTGACGTGTCTCACAGTAGCTAGTGCATAAATCCAGCACAAAGCAGTCGGGATTCAGTGCTAAAATTAGCACACCCCTCCAAGTAAGGTCAGTTCCTGCTATAATTAGCCCCAGCTGGGATGGGAAAGGGTGGAATGGATAGCAGCTGAGAGTAGCTGCAAGTGGGGGAGACTGACAGCTGTGGTGTATACAACATCCTACCCCCAGCCCCCTCAAAAACTTGGAAAGAAAATAAACGACTAATACAACCCATGGTTTTTCCCGAACTCTCTTCCAGCTGACCTTGGCAGTGAGGAGGATGAGGGCGTAGGACATGACGGAGGGCAGGCGGATGACCTTCAGCAGGGTCCTGTAGGTGTCCACGATGCCCTGTTCCGGATCCAGGTCAGGATCCGCTCGCTCCGGCTTCAGCAAACCCACCACTGTGGTGGTGACGAAGAACACGATGCCCCAGAAATACAGAAAACCTGAAATGAGATGGTCAATCAGTCAGTGATTGTGGTTTTGATCGCGCTGTGATGCTGTGTGTATTTTTATGTTGACTGATAGTGTGTGTGTGTGTGTGTGTGTGTGTGTGTGTGTGTGTGTGTGTGTGTGTGTGTGTGTGTGTACATTATAGAAGAACACGATGCCCCAGAAATACAGAAAACCTGAAATGAGACAAGTAACTGGTCAGTGATTGAGGCTGTGACACCCTGAGAAAGGTCGAGGACAGAGGGAAATGGAGAGAGCTGGCTGCGAGGTCTTCCGTGGCGCCCCTACGGTCTAAATAGACTACGGGATCGAAGAAGAAGAAGATTGAGGTTTTGATGGCGCAATGCTGTGTGTATTTTCGTACAGAAATAACAAAAATTATGCTGAGTTTTACGTTGACTGATTGTGTGTGTGTGTGTGTGTGTGTGTGTGTGTGTGTGTGTGTGTGTGTGTGTGTGTGCATTATAGAAGAACACAATGCCCCAGAAATACAGAAAACCTGAAATGAGACAATTAACCGGTCAGTGATTGTGGTTTTGATCGCGCGGTGATGTGTGCATTTTCATACAGAAATAACAGAAAAATTATGCTGATTTTTACACTGAGTGACTGATTCAGATGTGTGTGTGTGTGTGTGTGTGTGGAGAGGGCGGGGGTTATGCATATAGTTAATGTGCATACATATGAGTAAGTTTAAATATGAGTGTATGCCTGCATTCAAACATGTTTGGTTGCACACATATGAGTGTAATTGTAAGCATGTTTCATGAATATGCATGTATATGTTATGGGACAGGATACCCTGATGGTGAGAGCATTGCGTGCTGTGCTCGCAATCTGCTGACACAGGTCTGAATCCCATTCAAGGGCTTTATTCCCACAGGAGTTGACATCAGTGCTGACTCCACTCCCTCAAAAGTCCTTCGGATGAGACTATAAACTGAGTTCCCGTGTGCTAACGCACGCAGAACACCTTGCACACTAGTTAAAACCCGTTTCGCTTCAGAGTTAAGCCACTGTGGCCAGCGGGAACACTGACAACATTTTCAAAACAGCAGATAAATGGGGACTGGGTGTAAAATAAACAAAACAAACAAGAACCCCACATAAGTGCTTATTCAACTATCCTAAAAAAAAATAAAAGACTAAAACAAATAAACAAAAATAAACTAACTTCCCAGGGTGACAATGCCCTCCAACTGAGGCACCCATCGCAGATACTTGTTGCAGAAGTCGGCAGACTCCAGGGCCAGAAACAGCACGTTGCCCAGAAAGTATCCTGCCGTCTGCCCTACAGTGTTACATGTGCTGGCCCAACCCACGTTCTCCCTGCACACACACACACAATAGCTTCAGGGGGTGGGAGGGGACAGTAAATATCTACCATCAACTAACATCAACAGTATGTTTGGTTTTCTTTCTTATTCATATCAAATACGGAATATAAGTAACTTGTGGCCTTGATTCACTGCTTTCCACTGCTGGTATTGCTGTTTATCAACCAGCTGCATCTTATATGTCAGCCAGGAAGTTGAGCATGAAGAAGATGACAGTCACACACACATACATGCCCCCCCACCCACACATACCCACCCCACCCCCACCCTCACACACACACACCCTCAACACCACACTAACCCACCTGGACAGCATAGTCAGCACCCAGCCATCCCCAGCAATATCCTGTGTAGTGGCCAAGAAGTTGAGTATGAAGAAGATGACAGTCACACACACATACGCCCCCCCCCCAACACCCTCCCCATCCACACCCTCCCCCCACCCACACCTTCACTCAACACCAACCCACCCACCTGGTCAGCATAGTAAGCGCTCAGCCATCCACAGCCATCCACAGCAATGACAGAGACACACACATACACACCACCCACCCCCCCAACACACACACACACACTCACTACAAACAGCCTCTACATTATCCCACCTGGACAGCATAGTCAGCGCCCAGCCATCCACGGCGATGTCCTGCGTGGCAGCCAGGAAGTTGAGCATGAAGAAGATGACGGTCAGGTAGAGAACGTCCACCTGCCCGTCCTCCATGATGCCCTGGATGCGGTAGGAGAGCACCATCATGAACAGGCCGATCAGGTACTGCGTGGGGATCAGCCAGGTCTTGCGGCGCCCGAACCACTGAACATACAGCGAGTCCACCAGTGGGGCCCACAGCAGCTTGATGCTGAAGGGCCAGTAGACGAAGCTGAACATGGCCTGCTCCGTGTACGTCACTTTCCGGCTCTGTAGCAGCATGGGGATGCTGCCTGCCAGACCTGAGAGTAGTAGAAGTCATCATCGTCATCATCATCGACACAAAAGGGGGAAATTAGAATGAGATCAAAAGACTGAACTACATACTCTGTTAACTGAATTTGGGGATTTAAAAAAAATTTTTAGAATCTGTCACTGTCGCCTTATGCTACAGAAAGATGGTGGTCAGTGTGGTTTACTTGGTGAAATCAGAATGGTGGTATCTAACAGATTGATTATTTAGTAGAAGATTGCTATGAATATAAAACTTGTCTTTTAATCCAATCAAACATTATCCGAGCTAGACACACTTTAATTAAATCATGTGCATAAACTAGACACACTATTTCACTTTTTAAATCAACAATTTTGAAACGCAAACTTGCACTCGTCTTTTAACTCCATCAAATACTGTCTAGAATCACTTTAAATCAAACCACCAGGCAGCACGCACCTAGAGGGATGCCCTGGAGGATGTAGAGGAACATCAGCAGGAGGATGTTGCGGAGATCGCCCCGGATGTTGCCTGCAGGCTGGTCCTTCTTGTCAAACTCCTCGGCAGGCGAGGACAGCGGCATGTGAGGGAAGGCATCTGATTCCAGGTCCGTGCGTTCCACAGACACCATGGGCATGCCCCTCTTGCGGGTATCCGCTCTGCTGTTGTTGGCGTCGGCCATTTCTGGGGAGGGGGGGGGTAGCACTAGAGGACGGACTAGCTCTTCTACAAAGACGAGTATTACCCTCAGCATACAGCTCGACCTTGGTCTGCAACACAGATCACGTCGATAGCATGTATAAAGTGGGTGTATCAACTGTATGACAAGTGAAATATCTATATATTCTATTATATTCCGTGGCAATATTGAACAGAATGCATGAACAGGAGAATGCTGCATGGACTACTTCTGCTGTTAATTTGCAATGTCTGTTTATCTTCCATAAAGAATAGTTTTTATCTGTTGAATGTTATGCGCTGATATCAACCACAATACATTTAAAAATCATTATGTCTATAACAATAAAACATATATAATTATAAACACCATACATTAAATACATGTATACAACGAATCTATTATGGAATAGTTAAAAGGAAGACAAGGAAAAAAACCCACAAGGTTCTTGAATGCAACTTATCAATATCAACTATACAGGAAAACTCATTTCAATGATGATTAGACATTAATTCTAAGTGTGTGTGTGTGTGTGTGTGTGTGTGTGTGTGTGTGTGTGTGTGTGTGTGTGTGTGTGTGTGTGTGTGTGTGTGTGTATGTGTGTGTGTGTGTGTGTGTGTGTGTGTGTGAGTGTATATAGTGCACATGCACGAGTATGTAAAAGTAAGTGTTCAGCCATTCTGATATGTATGCAATCCTGGATAAATCATAAAATAGTTCATTAGTTTACTGAAGTGAAAGATTTTTTCTGACACATCCACCTATACTGATAACTAACCACATAGCAGCTTACACAGATTTATTTATAACGCTATGTAAACAGCCACTGCAACAGATGGACAGACACTCTAGTCTAATACTCTCTAGTCTAATACTTGTGACAAAAACGGAGAAGGGAAAGAAAGACAACAGATGTTTGGTGTCATTCTATCTTTGGAATGCTGAAAGTCAAGCCTCTTTTCACAAACTGTTCACCACAAGGTTCTAAACTATCATGCAGTGAACTGACACAATCAACTTCCTGTTCATAGAAGGATTTGGCCAAAATGAGCTGAAATGGGGGGGGGGGGGGGGGGGTGTTACATTAAAATGTAATATCTCTGAACACAATAAATCAGAACTGCATGAAATTTGAGAATAGCATTGGCAAATGATTGTTACATATGTTGCATCATTTTTCTTTCATGTTTGTACCATGTGTCAAAAGTTGTTTACTTGTTTTGTCCGCAATTATGTGATCTCTGGTAAACAACATAATTATTTACACGATTGTGTGAGTGGTGTTTCCATGTATTCTGTATGAAGAAACTGCAAAACTAAAAACACAAACATTCTCCTAAGGTGTTTAGTGTGCATGGACAGAGAGAAAAGGTTTTCTTTGGCCATACTTAGCTTAAAAAGTCTGGCAAGATGATACTGCACTTTCGAGTGGTTCAGGACCATGATATAACTGCGCTTTCTGAGAGAGAGAGAGAGAGAGAGAGAGAGAGAGAGAGAGAGAGAGAGAGAGAGAGAGAGAGAGAGAGAGAGAGAGAGAGAGAGAGAGAGAGAGAGAGAACACTGAACACTGAAATGATTTAATGGTACCTTGGCCTTGGACCACAATACACCAGGTGAGGGGTGTGAGTGTAATGCAAAATGAAAGCATGGATAAATTACACACATACTATGTCAATGAAAAAAGCATGGATAAATTTCATACACACTATGGCAATGAAAAAAAGCATGGATAAATTTCACCCATACTATGGCAATGGAACAAAAAAAAATGGACAAATTTCACACATACTATGGCAATGAAAAAATGAAAGAGTTGAAAAATTTCACACATACTGTAACAATGCTACATCCTAGCATGGATACATATCCCACATATTATAGCAATAAGATATGAAACTCTTGATAAATCTTACTCACACTATAGCCATAGATAAAGGAAAGCATGGATAAATTTCAGGCCTACTTAAAAATGAAAAATGAAATTGTGGATAAATTTCAAACATACTATAGCAATGACAAATGAAAACATTGATGAATTTAACACATGCTATAGCAATGAAAAATGAAAGCATTGATATATTTCACACAAACTATAGCAAAATATTGAAAGTATGGAGAAATTTCACTGATATAATTAAATAGGAATAAAAAATGAGAAAATGTATAAATTTCACACATACTATAGCAATGTAAAATGAAAGCATGGATAAATTTCACACATACTATATCAATGTAAGATGGGAAAAAAATGAATAGATTTCATACATAATATAGCAATCAAAATGAAAACATGGGTACATTTTACGAATACTATAGCAATAAAAGATGAAAAATTGGAAACATTTCCCATATACTTTAGTACTGAAATATGGAAGCACTGAAACACTGAAATGGTTTAGAAGTACAATGGCCTTGGGCCACCATACACTAAATGAAAAGGGGGGGGGGGGGGGGGGGCGGAGGTAAGGTGAAAGAAATGAAATATTAGGTACACATGTGAAACATTTCAAATGATGATGTCAATCATGGCTTTACACTCATATGCAAATAAACACCTCCAACACTCCCAGTGTGACACTGTCCATGGTAATGTTCATGCCACTCACTGCATTGACAATGACTCAAAATCAACATGAACCAAGAGGGTTTGAGTCTGTGACTCATGTTGCACATCTTCTTCTCCTCAAAACAACCCTATCAAGCCCACACTCACACAAACCAGAAAAATAATCTACACCTTTAGCAGCATCCTTATACAAAACAATCACATGATATCATTTTCACAGTACTGGTATGCCAACAATGTTCAACTCCCCAAATAAAGCTGTACTACAAAATCTTCATAAGGGTAATGATACATTTATAGAGAATAAAAGTTATGGGGAGGGGAGATAAGTCTAGGGGAAAATTTTATCATGCACACCAACCTGCTTCCCTTCCCAAAAAGAACACAGGAAAAATATAGCTAAGGTGTGTGCATTTTCACTTAAAACACACACACACACACACACACACACACACACACACACACACACACACACACACACACACACACACCTTTAGCAGCATCCTTATACAAAACAATCACACAATATCATTTTCACAGTACTCATATGCCAACAATGTTCAACTCCCCAAATAAAGCTGTACTACAAAATCTTCATAAGGTTAATGATGCATTTATAGAGAATAAAAGTTATGGGAAGGGGAGATAAGTCTAGGGGGAAATTTTATCATGTACACCGATTTGCTTCCCTTCCCCAAAAAAAAAAAAAAAACACAGGAAAAATATAGCAAGTGTGCTGTATCATAGTACTTTCACTGAAAGTGTTTCCTTGAGAAATTTAACTCTAAGTTCTTTGTAAAGGCTGCAGTTAAACAAAAAATGGTGTTCATTTTCAAATTGATTTTCACAAAAGGCACATTTTCTATCCTGAGCAGATTCACTGTATCTATGAATGTTATTATTAATGGGAAGTACACCAAATCTTAGCTGGGTAACAGCAACACGGAAACAATAAATATCCATGTCATTAGCATATTTTTCTCTTTCAAAAATTGTTTTATATGAATTATATATCGGATACCTTTCTCGCTCTTGTATAGTTCCATTCCATTCTTGAATAAACCAGTCAACAAGTCATTGTTTAAAGGCTCTCAAAAATATTTTAGCATCTCCTACTCCTTGCTGTAACCAAACAATGCCATAACCAGTCTCACACAGAATCTCTCTCACATTTGAAACCCAACAACTTTTACCACATCTGTCCAAATCAAATAACATAATGTATGCTATATAGGGTAATCTTTCATTATCCATTTGAACTAATTTTAGCTAGTATCTTACACAAGCAATATACGAATTAATGTACAACAGGAATCTTGCTAATTCTCCATAAACCATCTTGTTTGGTGTCCTCACTGGAACACCTAAGAATCTTTTACAAGCCATTAAGTGCACTTTTTCAATGTGGTCTAATCTATTAATGCCCCATACCTCAGATGCATATAACAAAATTAGTTGAATTTTTATGTCAAAAATTTTAAATAATATCCTCACAGTCATTTCTTTGTATCTGTGAAAAACTCTGTGTATTTGCATAACAGCTTTCTTTCCTTTATTTGCTAAATGATTTGTACCCCTTTTAACACTAACCTTAGTGGTGAAATTAAACCCTAAATAAGAATAACTGTTCACTACTTCTAACCACTTACCATTATAAAACCATTTCTCCTGTTGACCCAGAAACCCTCCTTTTCTAAATACCATGATTTTTTTCTTATTATTGTTTACACATAGTTTCATTTTATCACAACAAATATGTAAGATATCTAACTGAGTTTGAAGACCTCTGGGGGTGGTTGACAACAAGGCCACATCATCTGCTAACAACAAAATGAGCAGTTCTGCAATGTTAGGCAACATCTGAACACCATGTTTGCCCTTTTCCTCAACGTCATTAGCTAACTGATTAATAAACATTGAAAATAGAGTAGGGCTCAACACACAGCCCTGTCTAACTCCGGTTGGACATTCAAACAACTCAGTAAGCTGGGATTTTGAACGAACACATGATAGCAGTGAGTTGTACATTGCTGTGAGAGAAGCAAAACATTTTCCTTTAACACCCTGACTATGTAAGCACTCTAGAAGCTTATCATGTTGCACTGAGTCAAAAGCCTTTCTAAAGTCTACAAAGGCTATACACAACTTCCTACCTTTTTTACTTAAACATTTCTGAACTGAGGCATATAAAGTAAAGATATGATCTACTGTAGAATGCTTTTTCCGAAATCCTGCTTGTTTGTCTGAAATTAAATCATTAGTTTCTAACCAGGTATAGAGTCTAGTATTTACGATTGTAGTATAGCACTTAGAAATTATGCTTAATAAAGATACACCTCTATAATTGTCAACATTATCAGGGTCTCCTTTTTTTAAAGATTGGGATTATTATAGCTTTAGACCACTGTTGAGGATAAATTCCTTGGTTGAATATATTATTAAATAGTTTTGTCAAAAATTTAAGAACAATACTTCCACCAGCTTTCAACATTTCAGCAGAAATATCATCTATGCCAGATGCTTTTCCTCTCTTAAGCTTAGAAATGGCACGCATAACTTCTTCTTCATGAATAGTTTGATTTAGGTCATGATCAAGTTCTTCTGAAAGCTCATTTTCAATACTATTTTCCTCTGTTTGGGTTTGATTACTGTTTTGATACAAGGATTTAAAGTGATTGAACCAGTCATCTAAGCTTATTTTATTATCAATTTTTGGTTTACCCCCACATCCCATGTTTCTCAAATGTTTCCAGAACTGTGGTGAATCATTCATTTCTTTAACTAGGTTATTTGTTTGTAGTTTTCTGAATGCTTGCTTCTTTGTCTTTAGTAAAGTTATATATTTTTTCCTTGCTTCTACATATACTTTCCTATCTTCTTCGTTACGAGATTTTCTAAACAGGCTTAGTTTTTTCCGACTTTCTTTTTTTAAGTTGCAATATTCCTCATCAAACCATACTGACTGTCTCTTTTTCTTAGCAAAAATCATTTTAAACATACACTGGCTCGAGTCTTTCAGACATTCTACAAACACATCCAAGGCACTATCAACATCTGTATCTAGCTTTTGATTTGCTTCTATCATTCTACTTTGAATTTCACAGCTTTGTAGCATTTCAGTAAATTCACTTTCTTTTTCTTCTTTCCAAATAAATTTTTCACGTGCCATACTTGTATACTGATTTGTTTTCCCAACACCAAAATGACTAAACTTGTTTTCTACTTGTAAGACAACAGGTAAGTGATCCGAATCTGTTAAGTTTTCAACAACAAGTGATATACAACTCATGGATAACAACAAATCACAAGAAACTATAAAGTAATCCACTGTACTTGCTCCAGAAGAGGTAATAAAAGTACAGCTATCATCAAATTTCTGTTCATTGAATAGTAATAGAATAGCTATCATCAAATTTCTGTTCATTCAGACCATTCAAAATAACACATTCACAAAGATTGCACAAGTCAATCAACTGAGCACCAAAGTTGTTGGTTTGACTATCTTGCGATTTTCTCAAAAAGTGGTGATTTTTTAACGGTATTTCATCAAAATCAGTAGCATCCCCAGAGAAATACATGTTTTCAGAAGCAGTTCTTGCATTCATGTCACCATTCAACAAAATATGAAAATCATCATACATTTCATTCAGATCCATCATACATTGTTCTATCAATTCAATTCCACAAGCATCCTTCTGCGATTTCCAGTAAGGAGAATCACTAGGAAGTATATAAGAACAAATAAACATAATATCTTTATCTGTACATAATAACTCTTTATCTGATTTCAAAACCACCATGTTTTCAATATTCAATGGAATTAACTGTACATACTCTTCAAATGACTTTCTAACCAATACTATGACCCCTCCAGAATATCTTTCCTGCCGAGAAAGCTTCTTCGCTTTTGCTGTAAATGAGATGTAATCTGTAAACAAAGGTGAATCAAAGTCATCTCTTGTAAAAGTTTCCGTCAGACAAAGAAAATCATAAGAGAGTAGATAATTAACAAAATGATCATTATCTAATTTCAGTAATAATCCATTAACATTATAATTAAGAAATTTTATTCGTAACTTATCTACACTTTGTACAACATGCCCTGCACGGTTTCCTGACTCTGTTGTCTGTGACTGATCATTTTTGCACGTATCATCATTTTTCTGGGAAATTGCCATTGTTTGCTTTGGTGCTGTGGCCTGGCCGAATCCCTATTTGCATGTGCCTGTCTGCTTGGCTGCATGAGCTTTAGAACACATAGGCCTGTCAGTGGTATTTGTTTTGCCCCTGGTGTGACTTTGTTAAATGATTCCACAATACTGCTCTGACTGTGGGATCTTTGGGGGTGTCTGCCACTTGTCAGGCTACCATGTCTTGTACTGGGGGCAGTACCTCTAGGATGTAGGTCTCTTGTTTGACACCTGCTCCGCTTTTGTTCAGTCCCTGTATATTCTGTCTTGTCACCAGTCTTCCCGTTGTTCTGCTCGTCTGATTGTCTTTCCCCCATCCCTTTCTGTCTAGTCATGTCATCTGTCACTGAGTCTTCAGTCTTGTTATTCTTCACATTACTTGTGTTTGTTCTGCACTGTTCTGTCTGTTGGTGCATTGCATCAGTTATGTCTGTTGCACATGTTTCCTCTCCATACATTGCATTGTCAGTGTGGGTGTCGTTGTTTTCCCATCCTGTTTCATTCATATCACCTGCATCAGTCATCCTGTCATCATTTGTCATGTCATTTTCCATATCATTTTCCACAATAATCTAGTGAGATTGTCACTTCTCTCTAACACCACACCTTGGTACACATCATTTCTATCATTTTCAGCCCAGATCAGTTTCCCTCATCTGAGTGGGATTCAGATCCTGGTCACTTAGATCTGCATCATCCAGATCTTTTTCCTCATGGGATGACATATTCTGTATCTCAGGAATCTGCTCATCACTGCCATGGACTGTGTGTTTCCCTTGTTACCTTGAGGCTGCACGCTTTGAAATGTTGGATTTGCTGGGGTTCTCTTTCATCCAGACGATCCTCTTCTCTGCTGATGCTTTGTGCCTTGGTGGTATTGGCTGTTTTATCGCCTCACTGTAAGAGCGAGTGCCTGGCACTATCGGAACAGGGGAATGTCTTTCTCTGGTATATCTGACCAATTCTCTGGATGTATTTTTCTCTGTCTTCCATAATGTCTATTCCTTCTGTCATCTAATTGGCTTGTATCAGAATGGTAACCTGAAAATTCTTCCTCCCCTTCAGAATGATTTACTGCTTGGTGGTACAGATGCCGTGGTGCATTGCTAGTATTCCATGGCCTTGGCTCTTCTTTCTTAGCATACTGTTGTGTATGATAATTCCTGCTTCGTTCACTTAGCTGGTTTCTGGATCCCTGGTTGTAGTGATTCCTGTAGACCTGTGTTTTGGTGTGAAAGCCTCCTGTGCTCTTGCTGTTCCTGTTTGAATTTGCTGGAGGGAGATGAGGCCAGTTTTCTTCATTTCTTCTATAGCTTGGGAATTGTACCGCCATTCTCTATTGTCTGTGGATCAGTAGTTTGCTGTTTCTCTCTCACTTGCAGTTCCCATTGTAGATATAAGCAATTTTGCCTTGATCTCTGTAGAAATCTACCAACTCTCTCTGTTGTGAGGTAAGGTCAGATGCCACTTCGGATACCACTCTGTCGCAAACTGTCTTGAAGATCTCTGTCACTGAGAATAGCCATCTTATCAGACCATCGCAGCAGCTGCACCAGGATGGGCCGAGGATTCCTACTGTAGCGTCTCTGCTTCCCAATCCGAAAGGCTCTGGCAATGTCCTCAGAATGCCAGCTTGGGGACTGTGAATGTTCATTCAGTAGATTGCTTGTTGTTTGTATTGTTATATACTCATCTTCCCACTCGCTCTCTTGTACATTCATGAACTTCAGGTTGCAACCTTTTACACCCTGATCTAATGTTTCCAGCTTTCTTTCCAGCTGCTCAATTCTTTCAAACAGACTGCAATTGTCCTCTTTAAGTTCTTTAATTTCCTCTGTGTTTGACACAGCCATTTCTTTCACTTTTACTATTTCTGAACAGAATCGTCCAATGCTATTTTCTAGAGAACAGAATCTTTCATTCATTTCTGTTTTTATTCCCGTTGAGTGGAGAACAAAGCCTTGCTGCATTTGTGCTAATCTCCAGTCAATCATTTGCAAAATGTCTTGAGGCCGGTATGAAGCACTCTCAGCCATTATTTCAGCGCCTGTGTTGACGTAGGTTTTGTTTACAATTGGAGTAATACTACATCCTCCAAATTTTCAACATCCCTCATGTGCTCTAAAAAAATATTATTTTTTTTAAAAAGGCACAGTGTTCGGCGTATAGCTGACAACTTGCACATGAAAACTACACTGTCAGTTTTTTTGTTTTCATGCCAAACACAAGACGTGGAAGTGAGCTCATGTAACTTTATAGCAGATTAAAAATTCTTATTGTTTCTTATGTTTGATAAAATTGTTAATTATACCACAACCACTGACCTTCTGGGTTCTTTTTTCACACCTTCATCTACACTAACCCCACACACACCACCATGCAAAAACTTTTCAAGAATACAGGCTTCAGTCCATCAAAATTCCCAACATAACTGGGAGCATCTTTTCACACACCTTTCCCTTCCTTCGACCGAGAGAGGAGAGAGAGAGAGAGAGAGAGAGAGGAGAGAGAGAGGAGAGAGAGGAGAGAGGAGAGAGAGGAGAGAGAGAGACAGGAGAACGAGAGGAGGAGAGAGAGAAAGAGAAGGAGACAGAGAAGAGAGAGAGGAGAGAGAGAAGAAGCGAGAGACAGAGAGAGAGACAGAGAGAGAGAGAGAGAGAGCGAAGAGAGACAGAGAGAGAGAGAGAAGAGAGAGAGAGAGAGAGAGAGAAGAGGAGAGAGAGAGAGAGAGAGAGAGAGACAGACAGACAGACAGACAGAGAAGAGAGACGAGAGAGAGAGGGAGAGAGAGAGAGAGAGATGTGAGAGAGAGAGAGAGATACAATCTGTGGCATGAACAAATTCATACACTGCTATTAAAAATTATCACTGCAACATGTGACCCGAACTGCCACACTGTGCAAAGCCAACTGGCAATATTTCATCATCTATTCTGAACAAATTTATGCAGAATCTGCCTTACTCCGACTCCTCTCTGCTCACCTCTCATTTCTTCAAATCTCTCTCTCTCTCTCTCTCTCTCTCTCTCTCCTCTCTCTCCTCTCATGTCTTGATCATTGTCCCATTCTCCATCTCTTTTTTCTTTCTTTTTTTAAACCAACTGATGGAAAAGTTGTCAAAACAATCATAACAAAATGTCAATCAGCAAGATATAATTCTAACACAGTCATAAATCTGCTTTGCAGATTTCTTGTGCACAAGACAAGTGACAAGCAAGGGGAATGAACCATAAGCAACAGGCTTGTGTACATAGCACTGCTTTTAATTTACCATTCATTTAACAACTTAAGTTTTCTTCTTGCTTCTCCAAGCCCACATATAATTCAAGTGTGTACAGTGTACCCCATTCTACAGTGAACAAATCTAATCATCTATATCCATGGATTTACAGCCCTATACATAAATGTCAGAGGAAGCCAATATGAAAGATGCAACATGGGATACATTTACAGTTGTCTGTGGCCTCATGAGAAAACTACTCACTAGGCAGAACCAATAGAATGATATAAAAAAAAAAAATTCTAAAATACATTTGGAGTTCACAGATGATTTTGATCTATTTTAGCTATTAAATTAAATCTATAATTTATTGGAATACCTTTTTATTTCTATTCATTCATTTGTTAATAAATACATTTGCTAAGTTATTTGTCAATGCAGAAGACTTGCCTATCTCACTTTATCAGCATAGTATTAGTAGGTGCTGCATGTAAATTATCATAATTCATATTTCATCTGGCAAAATATGCAAATATCTATTATATCAATATGATATTCATGCCACCAGCTGGGATGGCTGTGTTATCCTTTTCAACATAGCTCAATACTTTCTGTCATACCAAATATAAATTATTCATGCATCTTGGTGACAGCTGAATCTTTCAGAACAACAAAACCAACCAACAAAAAACACCCATCACATCCACCATCCAAACTTTCAAACTATCATAACAATGTCAATACACAGATATTTCTTAGGACTAAAAACAAACTTTGCTCAGTAAAAAAACAAAACTTTCAAAAGTGGGTCCCTCATTTGGTGAACGTTTAAGATTAACATACAAACAAAAATTACTACATGATCTAGGTTGACTGCAAGTGCAACAACAACAACATCAACAAGAACAATAATGATGAAAATGATGAAAATGATGATAATCATCATCATCATTTCTTTGTAACTCATATTTATAAAGCTTCTGAAGATTTAATGCAGCAGATCAAATCTGGGAGGTAAATGTATCATTGTATGCATACATGTACACAACATTGACTTAAATCATAAATGGACTAATGGTTTAGATATGATTTATAAATTGAAACAAAGTAAAACTGTAAAAGTTGTACAACTTGTAGACATTGAATTGATGCAGTAGTCTAAAATGGGGATATCAATTCAACAACAATAAAGTTCTGATATTTATTTGGACTTGTGAGTGTGATTGTGATTATTCATAAGCCTTCCAAGTCCATGCTGACATGTCAATTTGCACTTTATAATTATAACATACAAGTAGAAAAGTAAAAAAACAAAACAAAAAAACTCTACAACGAGACAGTAACTGAGTGATTAAACTTCCTGGCAGGATAATGGTGGCACATTTCACTGATGGTACTCTGCAAGGAGAAATTTAAACATGATAGCATCGTTGCCAAGGGCTACTAACACTGGAGAAAAATCAATCGTTGCCAAGGGCCACTAACACTGGAGAGAAAAATCAATTTCATGAAGTTCTGAAAACGCTTGAAATCAAAACAATAGTTTTAAAGTAGATCCAGAACTACTTATGTCTCCAAAAAATGTATCCAGGGACGGACCCACTATGCTTGAAATCGAAATGTACGACCGTCTGCAGCCATTGAGAGATACATTTGGCCTATACTACCATTCGATGGTTAGTTTGCCCGCTTATCCTCGATGCCCCTGCTTTTTCCCCCCTCCCCATGTGGGTTCGAAGTATCCCCAAAACTGAAAAAGTTACGTTTACAATGGTACCGGTCATAGCATCTGGATATCGCATGATCCATGCATGCAACACTTTAAAAAAATATCATTTTCTTCAAAAGTCTTCGATATTCTACTTACCACGATAAACTCTGTAATACAAGCTGAGATCTGTCACAAATTAGACGACTCTGAGAAAAAACATATTGCGATTTTACTGTTTCGACTGTAAACAAACGTGGCATTCGCGCAGCCCACTCTGTGCTCCCGGAAACTGTAGCTCTCCAATGTACGAAAACATCTTTTAGTAAAAGGACGGTCTGTCCAGGAATACAGTCGGTTCCTGTTTGAGAAACCCAAACTCGCTCTCCAATTTGGGGGCTTGAAGCCGGTATACCACACTTTTATGTTAAAAAAAAAAAAGCAAAGAAATGAAAAAAATATATTAAAAACAAACAAAACTAAATAAAACTCACGGTTTTGGCCATAGAAGCTGGAAACACACGCGCACACATATTGAAAAACAAACTCCGTGGGTAGGGAACCAAGGGAATTTGGGGAGGGGGGGGATTTTTTTTTTTTTTTTTTTTTTTTTTTTTTGGGGGGGGGGGGGGGAGGGGGGTTACGTCTGCGCTCTTTGCCTGAACTATCAAAACAACATCATCAACAACAACAGAAAAAGAAGAAACAACCAGTGCAGCCGCTGACATCTTGTGGTAAAATTATATTTCACTTGTTGCGCTCACTGACACTTTCAGTAGTAAAACAAAGAAACACAAGGCAGATAATAAAATACATCTTACAAAGTTTGCATTTTTGAAGGCATATGCTTTGTTTGCTTGTAAAATAAACTTCATTCGTTTACAGTTGTTTGTTCATTCATTTCGTTTCTTTTCTATCTTTCATTAAAAAGAGAGGAGAGAGAGAGAGAGAGAGAGAGAGAGAGAGAGAGAGAGAGAGAGAGGAGAGAGAGAGAGAGAGGAGATGAGGAGGAGAGGAGAGAGACGAGAGAGGAGAGAGAGAGAGAGAGAGAGGAGAGAGAGAGAGAGAGAGAGAATGACAATGACAAATGTTTAATGTGTTAAGCAAATATGCCATTCACATGGGGACAGTGGGGTAGGGGCTGGGCACAAAACATATAAATGCGTAATTAACAACATGATGAATTTAACCCAAAATTGTCCACATGGCATGGATTCCAAACCATGGTTTTGTTAATATAGCAAATATTGATACTGTATTTACATAAATACTGTTGGATGTTCCAATCACAGTGTCTTTATGTTAAGTTTGTATGAAGTCTCTCACACAGTCATCAAGGCACATCTCCACAGAGAGAGAGAGAGAGAGAGAGAGGAGAGAGAGAGAGAGAGAGAGAGAGAGAGAGAGAGAGAGAGGAGAGGAGAGAGAGAGGGAGAGAGAGAGAGAGAGAGAGAGAGAGAGGAGGAGAGGAGAGAGAGAGAGAGAGAGAGGAGAGAGAGAGAGAGAGGAGAGAGAGAGAGAGGAATTCTTTTAGGCCTACTTTAATCATTTTCTGCTCCAGGTTAGGCTCATTAACTCCCCCCCCCCCCCCCCTACACACACACACCCTCTCTTTTTTCTTTTGTTTTTGTATTTTGATAGCTTTTAAGGTGGTTGTGTGTGTGCATGCTTGCGTGCGTGCGTGCGTGCGTGCGTGCGTGCGTGCATGCGTGTGCGTGTGCGTGTGTGTGTGTGTGTGTGTGTGTGTGTGTGTGTGTTGTGTGTGTTCATTCATTTTCTCTTTCTGAAGAATTTCTTCCTTCTTTCCTTTCCTTCTTTTCTTCTGCATTTTCCTCTAATTATGTCTTCGTTTGCTTCTTTTCTTCTGCATTTTCCTCTAATTATGTCTTCGTTTGCTTCTTTTCTTCTGCATTTTCCTCTAATTATGTCTTTGTTTGCTTCTTTTCTTCTGCATTTTCCTCTAATTATGTCTTCGTTTGCTTCTTTTCTTCTGCATTTTCCTCTAATTGTGTCTTCGTTTGCTTCTTTTCTTCTGCATTTTCCTCTAATTGTGTCTTCGTTTGCTTCTTTTCTTCTGCATTTTCCTCTAATTATGTCTTCGTTTGCTTCTTTTCTTTCGCATTTTCCTCTAATTATGTCTTCGTTTGCTTCTTTTCTTTCGCATTTTCCTCTAATTATGTCTTCGTTTGCTTCTTTTCGAATCCTGTTCATTCCAGCCTTGTTTTCTCGAGTTTATTTTCGGTTTCTTTTTTTTTTTTTTTTTTTATTCACTGATTGCTTTTCATCCTTTTCTTTCTCCCACCTTCATTCCAGTTTTTTTCTTCTTGTTTTTTCCCCATCCCCTCTACCCTGCTCCCCTTCCTTCAGTTTCAATTGATCTTTCTTTTCTTCATTATTTCCCTTTTCGTGTTTATCTTTCGGGTAAACAGTTAATGAATTTATTCATTATTCAGGGGGGGGGGGGGGGGGGGGGGGGGGTTGTTTTGTTTGCTTGCTTATCCATATGCTTATGAGTCTACAACTTTCATTGTTTTCTTTGATATTCTTCTTCATTTTTTTTTTGGCAGTATTCATTCTTATGGGTTGTTTTTTTTGTTTTTTTTTGGGGGGGGGGGGGGGGGTGGATATTCTTCAAGGGGGTTAAGTTTTCCCTTCTCTCCCCACTCCCCTTACCCGTTACCTGTTGTGAGCATTGTTGTTGGGTTATTTGATTTTTTTTCCTTTGTTTTTTCTAGTCTTTTGCTACAACTTTTTTGGGTGCATTTAAAAAAAAATTTTTTTCTCCATTGTTCTGTTCTGACTTTTAAAAAAAAATCCTTTTTTTTTTTTTTCATTTTCTGTTTTATTTTTTATTCTCACCTTGTGAATATTCTCTTTGTCATCATTTTCCTTCCTCTTCTTTTATAACTTTTGATCTCTCTCTCTCTGTTTGTCTCTCTCTTTCTACCATGATGTATCCCTAAGTGCGGGGATTGAGTATAAAAAAAGCACATGAATGCTTATTCTTTATCCTTGAAATAAAAGAATTTGACTCAACTCTCCACTCTCTGTCTGTATATTCTGGATAATTATGTTCATGTTTTGATGACTCACCGAATGCTGGCATGCATATTTGATCTTCTGCATGTGTATGCATAAAATACATAAAGAAAATTAAGCCACTAGCAGATCTGCACTTGAAGTTGACCTGGGAGATGATAAAAATCCCTGCTCTTACTTGACCTGAAGCTACCAAGATTCAAACGGTGACTTCATTTACCCAAAGGATTAAGGTCAAATGGTCTTAACCACTCGACTGTAGTGTCCAACTACTGTGTCAAACCTACTGGAGCTATATGTGTGAAGAAGTGTAGGGGATGGGATAGCCTAGCAGTCAGAACATTGCCCTCGCAATTTGACGACCATGTTTGATTCCCGTTCGAGGGGATTTTTCCCCTGAAGTTAACACAGTACTGACTCCACTCTCCCCAAAAGTCATTCAGATGAGACTATAAACCGAGGCTCCATGTGCGAACACATGCAGAACATCTTGTGCGCATCTTTAATCCTGTTCTGCTTTTAGTAACAAGTAGGCCATTGTGTGCCGGTTGGAACAGATGACAAGATTAACAAAACTGCACACACATGGGGACTGGATGTAAAAATGCACACGAGTGCTTATTCCATCATCCTCGATATAAAAGAATAAAGAAACATACAGGTGGTCATGCTAACAAGTTATTGTTGGGCGTTCTCCAGCTTAACTCCTTTGGCCAGGGTCATCCAGAATACTCACTCTGTTTCACTCATCCCACCTGAGGTTAGCAGTGAGACTCAAAGTACACACTGGATGAGGAGTTTGCATACAGGTAGGACTCTATTCGAGCACCTCATAAGATAGGCCACCGCACTCTGACTTCAGAGCAGTAAAAAAAAGTAAAGGTGTCCCATAACCTGTGTGGTCATAGGGGAGCGAGGCATCAGAGACCTCAGCTTCTCTAGGGGCCAACATGTTGAGGGTGGCGCCCATCTCTGAGACAGATAGGAACAGAGGAAATCTCAAGCCCACAGTTTCCTCAAGGTGGGGATATCATTTTTAAACTGCAAAATCCACCAGCACCATCATGGGGAAGCCTGCCATTGTGTTACACCAACAGGTATTACTACTAAGTGCTAAGAAAACTACATCAACAAGCTGCACGCCATTCTTAAAACAGTCAAACTTCAACACACATTCTGAGACTTGATTACAGATTTATTGTTCAAACCAAAAGGACACACTTCACTGACTGCCCCGCCCCCCCACACACATCAACTGGGGCTCTGAAGAGTCACAGACTGTTCACAGGACCAGAGCAGAGCAGGAAGCAGATCAGATCAGCTGGAAAAACCATGGCAATAACACAGGAGTAGAATCAATCATGTAAACCTGAACATCATACCACAGACAGTACCAACCATTCACAGAACCAACAACAATTTTAAATCAATGTCATGAATGAGTGGTTTGTCAGCAGAGTACAAATTTAGGCAGAGAATAGAATAACTGGATAATTCTGCATTTTTTAATTCAATAGTAAAAAAAACAAAAACAAAACATTTTTATAAAGTTAACATCCCTCCCTACTATTCTCTACATCTAGTTATCCTTAGTTATACCAACTGAACAGGAAAAGTGTCTGCAATCTTCCTTCTCCACTTCACTCCCTGTCTGTTAGCAGCAGTCAAGGTTATCTACTCAGGAATTTACAGTATTTGAAAGGAAAAAAAAAGTGCTCTGAAGGGAAAAAATAGCCTGTGAAACATTCAAATTTTCTTTACTCTGTTATATCATTTCATGCTGTTTATGTCCTACTGACCTCAAAAGCTGTATATCGGGGCTGTTACCTACACTGTACTTGCAATGTTGAAATGTCCAGTCTTCACAATAACTCCAATATTAGGACTGTAATAATTCAACGATGCCTGGCACAGTGTGTACTTTGATAAGAGCAACATCCATTCCCTAAAAAAAAGCACTTTCATCTTTACGTTTACCTTTCATGATGATATTCATGATGATTCTGGTCGAGGAGATTTTTTCCTGGAGTTATGTGGCAGGCGGTAATTAGATTACTTCCTTGCGTCGGAACTGCATGCAGCGTCGTGGGTGTAGTTTGGTCACACCTGTGAATTGTGCGACGTCTGTATCGTTGGGGTGGTCGAAGCGTTCTCTGCATGCACTTTGCCGTAGCGGTAAATGTAGTATTTATGCAGCTCTCTTTAGAGGCCACATTCCATGTTGACGTGCTGTCGTTGCGAGAAGTTGTACGAGCGCGGCAGATCAAATATCTGCACTCTGTTACATTAACATCAGTGCTGACTCACTCTCCAAGTCTTGGATGGACTATAACTGAGGCCGTGTGCGAACGCACGCAGAACATCTTGTGCACACGTTAATCCTGCTCCGCTTTTCATAAATGTAGGTAATCGTGTGCAGGTGGGAAACAGATGACATTTACAAAACTGCATACACACGGGGACTGGGTGTAAAAAAGCACAAGAGTGCTTATCCCATTATCCTTGATATAAAAGAATACAATAAATAAATAAAAATAAATATTGATGCTTTCAACCAGTTCTTTTCCAATGCCTTGCAGCAGCATTGTCTGCCGTATTTTAACAGTTCTGAGAAGTCAGGGGTCAGACTATGATGTCTTGACAACCTATCTCTGTAGCACAGAGCACAATGTCTATGACTCCTTCACAAGGAATAAAGGTCAGCATTTTGCCTGTATTTCACTATTTTTATACCGGTACCAACTTTTCATCATTTGATCCATGGGGACTACTGGTCACAGGATATTGGAGGTAGAGTTTGCATAAATGAGCTACCCTGCAAACTAGTAGTGAAGATGGCTTTTTTTTGGTGCTTTAAATCAATCACCAAAGAAGTGCAGCTATCAACTTGCAAAAATAATGTCCAGCACTAAAAACATATAGGAGGCCTACCTACCCAGGAACCACATAGTTAAAAAAAACAGTACCATTTAAATCCTACTGCAAACGAAGCTTGTGGTAAAACATTCACATTTTTATTTAAAGGAAAAATTAAATGTTGACTTTGGAGTCCAATCTTCTTTCTAATTGTTCCTTAGCATACTAAAACCAGACCTGTGAACTATGCTGGAAATTAAAACAGGCTTTAAAATATTCGGTTTCATTGTTAACAACAACAAAAAAATCAAACATGAAAACCATGTTCCCTCTCCCCTGAAGATCTGAACACATGTAGTGATAATCTCACTTCTGCAAGAAAAAGTATCTGCCAGTAAACCATTTATGTGTAAAAGCATGCGTGCATGCAAGCGCATGCGCGCGCACACACACACACATAAATACCAGACACGTTTATCTAAAACAATGCATACATCACAAGAGAAAAAAAGCATGGTCCATACATTTCAGAAAGAAAAATGAAAGGATTAAAAAAAAAAAAATTAAACTCTCACAAACTCCCCCAAGTCTATTTTTAGAATACATGGGAAGTTTCTCTCTCATTTTCTCACTTCTTGTACTGTTTCATACAAAGTCAAATGACAATACCGTTTGCATAACACCAGCTTTCAACTGCTTCTAAACTGTCACACTTGCACAAAACATGCATCAAACAAATCGTTGCAATCTCACCACTCACAAAAATACAGTCAAACAGTTTTCATGGAGCAGACTTCTGATGCTTTCACAGTGCTAATGCTCAATTCTGATCTTCATAGAAGAAAAAAACCTTCTTTAACACACACATACTCAAATGAACGAAGAAAGAAAAAGTACAAAATACATTGTTCACTGAACTGACAGCGAAATGCCTGTGTACAATTCAGGTATACTTTGTATCACTGGGCGAAAAAGTAGTGCACAGCACATATTGTGTTCTCAATGAAGATACCAACTTCACTTTCTTTTCTTTTCATTTTTTTAAAGCAAAGGGGATGACCATTTTCTCAGGCTTGAATACATTAGAAAAGCTAGCATTGAAACATGAAACATAAATCACAATATAAAAACTGTATAGATATGTATTATGACAGCCACCCCCCCTTGCACACACTCTTTTTCCGATTCAAAATTAGTTGCTGAAAAGGTTAAAAAAAAAAAAAAATTAAAAGCCCCCAAAACATGTATCATCATAAAACTCACTACTGTATTTTTAAGGTAAAGGAGAAAAAAATCTATCTATGAATAAAGTTGAATGGGATTTTCATAATGTGAGAAGGATGCGTCTGCAGACAACTGGCATCAAAAATAATGTTGTGGTTGCAACAGAGGTCCACTAAAAAAGAGAGGGAGATAAAAAAAAAAAATTTTTTAATCCAGTTCCCCTTCCCCCATCCCCAACACACATGAAAGACCCACTCACCCCCTTTCCTTTTGAAAGCACCCACGCAAAATTTTGCAGACAGATATTAGGAGTTCACAAAAAAACAATGGTCTTGCCAGTTTTCGGAGACTTAGGCAGATACCCATTAACATTAAAAGTTATTAGTCATTTAATCAATTTTTGGATTCACATAATAGATTCAAAAGAAAATAGCTATTTGAAATTGTTATATAATGAAATGCACCAAAACAATGAAAAAGATCACTGGATTTATATAATCAAAACAATAATTCATAAGATTGGATTCAAGCATGTGTGGAATAACCATAGTACATTAAATATGAAAAGATTATGCTATGCTATAAAAACAAAACTTGAAGAATTATACAGACTGTTTTGGAATCAACAAAAAAAGTTATTTTCTAAGCTGAATTTTTACAACTCTGTTTCACATGTTTACAGATTGGAGCCGTATCTTTTGATATGCAGGAATGAAAATTATAGGCGCCTATTCAGCAGATTTCGCACCAGCTCCCATGATTTAATGATAGAACAAGGGAGATATATGAATATACCAAAAGAAGAAAGAAAATGCAAATGGTGTAACAAAATAGAAGACGAGTATCACTTACTTGATGTTTGTACATTATATGATGATTTAAGAAAAAAATTTCTATCTAATGTCAATATTAAGGAAATGAATAATATGAATAACTACAAGAATCTGAGTAAGGTTTTCAACAACGAGGACTGTCTGCTAGATATGATTAAATATGTGCATGATTCTTTTTCCAGAGAGAGCAAGAACATAGATACATTACATATATAAGAATCTACATCTTTTAAGAATGTTAAATACGTTTACGTTTGGTGTCAAATAAGTCTCGTTCTGACTTAATGGCAATAAAGTTTTCTGATTCTGATTCTGATTCTGATTCTGATTCACCCCCCCTCCTAAAGACACACACAGGAAAAAAGAATTTTCACAACCAAATTGAACTCGGTTCCATTTCTTCTTAATTTTCTTCTGTTTTTGTTTGTCTCACATGTAAGGTAAAGATGTCCTATACCCTATGTGGTCGTAGGGGAGCGAGGCGTCAGAGACCTCAGCTTCTCTAGGGGCCAGCATACTGAGTGTGGCACCCATCTCTCCCTCGCTGCTTTACCTTCCCTGACCCTAAAGAGGGCAGGTACCTATTTACAGCAGGGTGAATTGGCAGACAGTACTGAAGCCAAGGCGCTCAAACGATCACCCATCCACTTGGTAACCATGCTCGATGCTGCTTAACCTTAGCTTGGGGAAAGCAAGTGCTCTGACCACTGAGCTATCCCATCCCTATTTAACATGACCAACATGAATTTTCTGATCACCACCCGAGCAAGGGCTGGTGCATACTGGGTTACTTCCGGTGTGTGTGCGACCCACAGGATTCTGACAGTGCAGGATCTTTGACATGTATGTGTACATTAACTTGTGCATGTGAAGAGATGAGGCACTGGCAGGTCTGCCTGAATGTTGACCTGGGAGATCGGAAAATATGCACATCCAAACTTGATAGGGGTATATAACATAGGGGGGGGGGTTGTTACAGAATGGGGATTTTAAAAGGGGATGGGGTGGGTTGGGGTGGAGTCTGAGAGGGGATTTTCACAATCCCCAGGTCACCTTACGCAGACCTGCCAGTGCCTTACTCCTCTTAATGCATGCACTCAAGCTGAAGAACAAATACGCATGTTAAAGATCTCCTCAACCACACCACTGTTTGGCAGGTAAGCTTTAGTCTGAACACAAAACTGCCCAGCAAGCATTCCAGGCTTCAGCAGCATAGCAGACTACATCATTGATCATGTTCATGTCATGTGGATTTTTTGGAGAGAGGGAAACAAATAAAGAAAGTGTTGTAGTCTACATGGAACACTTAGCATGCTGTGAAACCTCCTCTGGACAAAAATATAAAACCACTCCATAAACATTAGTAGATGAAACTAGAAAACATGCACCAGGTTTGTATACATATCAACTTTTTTGAAAAAAATCATTCTCACTTCATTCCAATGGCAGTGCTGAAGAAAGCAGATATTTTTTTAATTCAAACTTTTTTAAACACAAAAATTCATTCCAAGTAAGACGCTTCCGGACACCAAGAGCTATTAAGTCCAGGAGTCTATTGCTGAGTTTGCTTTTTTATATATTATATTATATTATCAGATCATACACATTTTCACTCCCACTCCAAACACAAAGCATAAACACGTGATGGAAAGAGAGTTTCACATGTTGTGTACCATCCATCACCAGTCAAACACAAAGTCAAAAGACCGCACACCAAATCTTCGAAGGATGTTCAAAGCTCTGCACCCAGATTCAAACACTTTTTGCAAACCCATTGGCCACACACACACACACACACACAAAAAGTGATAAATACCACAAATACTTTGAAGGACCCTGGATTCTCTTTCCCTCTTCTTGCAAACCCAGTGGCCATGCAAAAGAAAAAAAAAGAAAAAAAAAAGGGGGTGATAAATACCACGAATACTTTGAAGGACCCCAGATGTCTCTTTCCCTCTTCTTGCAAACCCATTGGCCACACAAAAAAAAAAGAAAAAAAAAGTGATAAATTCCAAAAATACTTTTAAAGGACCCCCGGAGTCTCTTTTTCCCTCTTCACAACCCGTTATTCAGTATCTGCGTTCGTCGAAGGGGAAGACCCCCTCCACCAGGCACTGGATCATGTGACGCTTCTCGTGGATCACCTGGTCTCTCTGCATCTCCGCCCAGTGCAGCCGCTCTCCCGGAATGTAGGCCAGCTGGTCGTAAGAGGACACCGGGAACAGTCCTGTCAGTAACAGGGACAATGAGAGACTGGGGTGGTGAGAGCTGACTAGGACCATACAGTTGCTAAACACAGATTATCACTATATTGCAGCTAAACACAGATTATCACTATACAGCAACTAAACACAGATTATCACTATCAGCTGACACAATCAGTTGACTACAACCATACATACAGTTGCCAAACACAGATTATCACTATCAGCTGATTACAACAGATTAACACTATCAGTTGACTAAAACCATACATACAGTTGCTAGTGGGGAGCTAAACACAAAAGTGGAAATGTTTCAAAAACCAAAAGTATGACTTCATGCTTTCATAAAACTAAAACATCTAGACATGGACTCCTGTTATAGTATACTAACCAACAAAAAACAAAACAAAAACAAACAAACAAAAAAATCCCCAAACCTCCACCACGTTCTCTCTGTCATAAGCACTTGGCTTTACTATTTCAAATCTTCAGTCTAGAACATACAACACTGATTGAAATATCTTTTTCTGCGATTTCTCTGTACATTTCATAATAATTATGACAAACTCAAATTATTTGGGTTTTTTTTAAAGTTTACCATAAAAAGCAACTTAAAAACAACGAAACCTCTCGGGTCATATCCGCCCCTCCCACCCATCTAAAAAAAAACAACCCAAAACAAAAAAAAAACATACATAAAAACAACAAAAAAAAAGAAAGATGAAAAACACTAAGAGCTTACGGCCAAAACTGCTGAAGCCTCCACTGAGAGCGTAGAGCACGGTCCAGCGAGAGCCAGAGAAGATTTCCCGAGGCAAGGGAAACTCGTCTGTTAGATGCAGCACAGTGCCCAGGAAGAGGTAGGCATGGCGGTATATTCCCTGTCAACATTTTCAAGATTTTATTTTTTAAAAAAAAACACCAAAGGGGTACATGAAATTTGACAAAACCAATGCTTGCAGATTATGGGCGTGTGAAAAATACTCACAACAAAAAATCATAACACAATGGATAGCACAAAAATGAAAAAAGAAAGAGTATTCACAATACAGCAGAGAACAGCAACCACTTGTCAACAACGTCCTACCACACCAATCCAGCATAACACATCAACCTCACCTGTAAGAAGGAAGGTGGCAGGGAAGTTATTTAAGACGATCACCTGCCTCACAAGTAAACCGTGAGGATCTGGGTTCTATTTTCAATCTCACCTTGTCTTCCCAGTTTGATGAAAAAAACAACTGAACAGCTAAGTCCTTAAGACAAGACTATAAACTGATGTTAAATAGTCATTCTGCTTAATAATAATAATGATAATAAATGGAACTTATATAGCGCTATATCTTGCAAAAACAAATCAAAGCACTTCCACTCAACCAATTCTTGCGCATGCAGCCAACAGCAATTAAAAATTTTTAACGAAGTCAATGCACGCGCGCACACACACACACACACACACACACACACACACACACACACACAGAGTATAAACACACATAGAATATAAACACTTTGGCAGGGCGGTGGATATTTCGGCTGTTGAGAGCAGGGGCAGATGATGAAACAGGATAGGGAAGTCTTAGCTTTGAAATAAGTGTGTCTTGAGGCTGGATTTAAATGTGTCATAGGTAGGCTTTTTACGAAGGGAGAGAGGCAGGCTGTTCCAGATCACTGGACCAGAAACAGAGAAAGAGCGACGGCCAACAGTGGATTGATTGAATCTAGGTATTTGTAAGCGCAGGGTATCTGCAGCAGAGCGGAGGGAACGAGAAGGAGTGTACGGGTAAAGACATTCACAGAGGTAGGAGGGTGCTGTTTTGTAAAGACATTTATAACAGAGAGTACTGATCTTATAGTTTACTCTCTGTGGCACAGGCAGCCAGTGGAGAGATTGCAAGAGAGGAGTAATGTGCTCAGATTTTTTCTTTCTGAGGACCAGTCGAGCTGCGGAGTTTTGTATACGTTGAAGGGAGTGGATAGATGATGCTGGCAGACCAGCCAAAAGAGAATTGCAATAGTCCAGATGTGAAAGAATCAGAGACGTGACGAGTTTAGATGTTGCATCAGTGGACAGGTACTTTCGAATTGCACTAATACGTCTTAATTGATAATAGCATGACTGGCAGGTCTGGGTGATGAATTTTTGCATGGATGGTGTGTTGTCGATTACAACCCTAGATACTTTACAGCAGTGGAAAGAGTGACTGAAGTATTGCCGAATTCTACTGAAGCTGTAGTAATGGAAGAAAGTTTGTGTTTGGTGCCTACCAGCATGGCTTCAGTTTTATCTGCATTTAGCTGTAATTTATTCTGTATCATCCAGTTTTGGATATCTTCAAGGCAGTAGGACATATTTATCAAGAGAGAAGGTAGATTTTCAGGAGTATCACAGCTTAGAATCTGAGAGTCATCGGCATAGAAATGATAGTTGATTTGATGACGGTTTATTATATGTGACAGTGGAGCAGTGTATAGAGTGAAAAGAACAGGGCCCAGAACTGATCCCTGCGGGACTCCACATTCCAGTTTGACAGGTTTGGATTGAATCTTGTTTCCCAGGAAGAGTAGGTAATTTTGTGCCGGTAGTGTTGGATAATTTTTTTTTTAAGAATCAACAAAATACCATACACACATGTGTCATGTTTAGACACCATCCCCAAAGAAGGAATGCAGCCACCAGAATGGGAGAGGGGAAGAGGGGTAAAAAATCTCACATTGGGTGAACCTCAGAGCTGTATTGTATTGTAGTTTGTACACCACTTTTAAGTTACTGCAGATTTCTCTGCATGAAATTCAGGCTACTCTCCCTGGGAAGAGTGTGTTGCCACAAGAGCAGCACCACCCATCATGCTTTTTTTTTTTCTTTTCCTTTCTGCAACTGTTTGTTCCCCAATCAGAGTGGCGTTTTCCTACAGACTTTTGCCAGGGACAACTCCCTTGTTGCCATGGGCTCTTTTAATTAAGTGTGCTAAATGATTATGTCTAACACACAGGACCTTGGTTTATCATCTCATCCAAAAGACTAACACCCACACCTGCACTCACGGTCTACAGGATGGGGGGGAAATTTCCTGGCTCAAACAGGGGGATTAAACCATCACCACACACCTTGAGCCTGGACTTTTTTTGCTTTCTATAGGCAGGCGTGTTACCTCTAGACCACCGATCCCACATTTCTAGCCGAGGAACAAAAAAAATCCCCCCTAACAAAAAAAAAACGAAAAAAAAGAGAAAAAAGAAAATAAGTAAAAAAAAAAAAATCTTCCCCCCCCCCAAATTTTTTTCTCTTCTTTTTACAAAATGGCTAACCTGAAAGACGTTGGCGATGGCGATGGCGCGGGGGTCCGGGCAGATGCGGATGTCCTGCCAGGCTTTGTCCTTGCTGGAGCCGAAGGCGGTGGCCACAAGGGCCAAGAACTCCGCCTCGCTGACCTGCAGGTACTGACCCCAGTTGAGCAGCAGGAAATAGCGCAGCACGTAAAAGGTGAACCCTGTCTTACGCCCGTACCGGCCAAACCACGTGTTGCGTAGCGAAGGATCGAACCAGTTCATGTCCGGGGCTGTGAGTAGAGGGAGTTGGGGTGGGGTAGGGGGTTAGGGGGTGGTGGGTGGGGAGGGGGGGGAGAGAGAGAGTTTGGATGAGGTTTTTGGTTGTGTGGAAAGTTTTTCAAACCATTTAACATTAATTTGTAGTATTTTCATGAGGGTTTTTTTTTTTTTTTTTGCATTTTCTGTGCAGTTTCAGTATTTTCATGCCCAGTTTGTGACATACATTTTTTTTTCTTAATGAGGAAACAGTAGAGGAGGAAAACAAGAGCAGGTAACCACCTATAACTTCTCAATCATTTTGATGATGATTTACCAAAGATGTATTGTTTTAAAGCGAAAAATATACGACATTTTTTTCTCTTTTAATCTTTTGCTTCTTCATTTTGTACTTTTCATTCTTTGAAAAATCAAGTTTATCCATTTAAAACTCAAGTCCACAAGTTTGTTAACTTGTTTTTGTTTTTGATTGATTATACTCTTCTTAAGTTCATAGGTTTAACCCTCATGTTTTCAAGTTCACAATCTCATAAACCAGACAGACAGAGACAGAGAGAAAGAGAGAGTACATGAATGGAAACATGCATGCTTACGTGCATGCATGTGTATGAGTATTTGTATGCATTTACACATGTGTACAGGAGCACACTAGCAGACATCCACGAGCATGCACGCACACACACACGCACACACACACACACACACACACACACACACACACACACACACACACACACACACACAATCTCTAATCATAATCTTTAACCATTCTTCTTCTTCTCTTCCTACTGTAAAAACCTACATCCACTAGTACCCTGACCATCTGAGCGAGGCAAAAGAAAAACAACAACCAGTTTCATGACTTACAAGGGAACTGCATGTGGGACATGATGTGATGGAAACACTGCAGGTTCCTGGTCACCTGGTTCTCCTTGATCTTGGGCAAGGTGGGCAGATTGAACTGGTAGGCCGGGTAGTTCTGTCACACACACACATGCACACCAACATAACATAACAATCTGAGTTCAATTCCCAATTGAGGGGGTTTTTTCCCCTGGAGTTAACATCAGTGCTGACTCCATCTCCCCAAAAGTCTTTCAGATGAGACTGTAAACTGAGGCCCCATGTGCAAATGCACGCAGAACATCTTGCGCACATGTTAAATCATGTTCTGCTTTTTGTAAGAGTAGGCCATTGTGTGCTGGTGGGAACAGATGACAATATTTACAAAGCTGCAAACACACGGGGACTTGATGTAAAAAACCACAAGAGTGCTTATCCCATTATCCTCAATATAAAGGAATAAAATAAAAATTAAAATAAAAATCACAACAATGTTAGACCATGACTGGTAGTCTGGGCGCTAGTCTTTCGGAAGAGACGATAAACCGAGGTCCCATGTGTTACACATCATTATTTAGCGCAAGTAAAAGAACCCACGGCAACAAGGGAGTTGTCCCTGGCAAATTCTGTAGAAAAAGCCACTCTGATAGGGAAACATATACAGATGCTGACAGGAAAAAGAAAAAAATAATAATGGTTAGGCGCTGCACTTGTGGCAATGCTCTCTCCCAGCGCGACATACCTCATGACTAGACGTCCAAATCACGTTCATGTTCAAACACACATACACACTCAAGTAGGCATTGAGAGCACACACACACACACACACACACACACACACACACACACACACACACACACACACACACTTACTCACTCACTTACTCACTCTCGCGCGCACACACACACACACACACACACACACACACACACACACACACACACACACACTCACGGACACACCCACCCACCCACATTTCCCTGTCTAATATCACTATTCAGTGGAAAGACGTTAAACTGAAGAACAAAACATAGGCATTGTGTACTCTTCAACACAACACACACACACACTCTGACAGAAACTCCCTCACCGTGCTGCGAGACAGATCCGACTCCAGCGTCTGTCCCCACTCCAGAACACATCTGCGGTGATGCGGCAGCAAGATGGCGTACAGGTGCGCTCGCAGTGGAGCCAGCATCTGCTCTGTAGGCGGACACAGGTTCACGTCGTCCAGAATGCTTCGCTGCCAGTAGAACCCTCTGCGGAGGATAGGAATCATCAGGTCCACTGATGACTTTGTATTTTGTATTTTGTACCACTTTATGTCACAGCAGATTTCTCTGCGTGAAATTCGGGCTGCTCTCCTCTCCCCGGGGAGAGCGTGTCGCCACAAGTGCAGCGCCTACCCATTTTTTTTTCTTTTTCCTGCATGCAACTGTATTGGTTTCTCTATCAGAGTGGCTTTTTTCTGCAGAATTTTGCCAGGGTCAACCCCCTTGTTGCCGTGGGTTCTTTTACGTGCGCTAAATAGTGATGTGTAACACACAGAACCTCGGTTCATCGTCTCATCCGAAAGACTACGGTCTAATGGATGGGGAAAAAGTTTTGGGCCCAAACGGGGTACGAACCACCATACACTCCGACCCAGACCTTTTGCTTTCTAGGCAAGGCGCGTTACCACCTAGACCACCGATCCACCTTTGGCATACTTTTATACATGTATGTAGACATGTTTGCAAATGCTTGAAGAATAGTGAGCAGACACAAAAGAGTATGAGCTTACTCACTTTTGGGGTTTGCCTGCAGGGCAAATTTTTTTTTTCTTCCAAACTTTGCTTTGTAACAATTTCAGAAAATTCAAAACATCAGACAAAGCTTTTACATTTTCAAGAAGATCACACAATATTAACCCTACCCATACTGGCAGGCACAGAAACAAAAAAAGTTGTTGTTTCTTTAGAATAAGACAGTGTTTAATTCTTAGAAAGAAAACAAAAATTCAGAGTGGCGTATACACAAATGAAACACCTAACACAGTAACAGATCAAAACCCCATCCCAAAATATACAAAAATACCTGTCCATCCCTCCCTTAGTCTGGCGACCGTGGGGGTACCCCTGAAGACTTGACTACCAGTTCCCTCCATTCCTCTCTCTTTTCTGCCTTTCTCAAAATTTTGTTGAGTTCTAGGCCTGTTCATTCCCTGATGTTGTTGTTCTCCCATCTCTTTTCATGGTCTGCCTCTTTTTCTTCCTCCAAAGAGGAAGGAGGAAAAAATTCTATACCCCCATAATTATCCAGACATTTTCTTACATGTACCTGGCAATGTTCTGGTGGCTCCTGCGATGGTACTGGAACCATTCGTATCAGTCATTGCCTTTCCAACGGATCATTCCAGTGCTGTGGAGACGGGGGGGGGGGGGGGGGGAGGGGTCTGCTGCATGGGTAACAGCTTGCCCTCCATACATACTCCATACCCAGGCTTTGCGCTCTAAAGACTAGAGCATAACCCCATAGTTTTCTGAGACTGATGGGTGCCTACTACTTCTTACTACAGTGGCTTCCCAGCCGTCCCTACCTGTACATGGGTAAAAAGTGGGGTGGGTACACCCCTGCGCGGATTCTCTGCACGATGAGTTTCTGGACGTATCCCCCTTTCTCGCCGTCGTCATCAGGCAAGTTCTGCAGCATGTAGAACTGACGGCTGTACTCCACTGCCTTCTTCAGGTCCAGGCTTTTCTCCTGATGTGAACATAGCACAACACTGACAGCCTTGATTTTTTATTACTATTATTATCATTATTAACATTCTTGTGATGGAGCGGTAATTATATTACTTCCCATGTGATTGGAACTGCCGATCACAGCATCGTGGATCTAAATTTAGATCCACACCTGCGAATTGTGCGACGTTCTGTATCGTTGGGGGGTGGTCGAAACCGTCCTTTGCATGCACTTTGCCCTTTGTGGTAAAATGTAGTATTTATGCAGCCTCTTTTTAGAGGCCACATTCCCACTGTCTGACCATGCTGTCGTTGCCAAGAAGAAGTTCAGAGACGCAGCAGGTCAAATATCTGCACTCTGTTACATTCTTATATTTCTAATGAGGGTGGGATACCTCAGTGGTCAGAGCACTCGCTTTCTCCTCAAGTCAAGTAAAGCAGCATCGAGCATTGTTACCAGTTGGACGGATGACCGTTTGCATGCCTTGGCTTCGGTACAGTCCCCCAGTTCATCCAGCTGTAAATGGGTACCTGCCCTCTTTAGGGTCAGGGAAGGTAAAGAAGTGAGGGAGAGGAGATGGGCACCGCCCTCAATATGCTGGCCCCTAGAGAAATGAGGTCTCCTATGCCTTGCTCCCCTATGACCACATAGGTTATAGGACACCTTTACCTTTTTACCTTTTTATATTTTTATTATTATCATTCTTCAGCTTATTACTTTTGTCTAGCTGATCACTAAGGTCATGTCTAAGCTATCGCAAATTTCAATTTAACATTCTTAATTACCAACCACATCAAGTATGTACTGTATGCAAACTGTGTGGAATAACAAATCGAGTTAGCCTGCAACATCACATTAACTGCTTCCTTTTCAGTCGTAAGACAAACAAGACTAGGCTGAAATGATGATGATATCCCATTACTGATTTATTCTACTGTCCCATATGGAATTCATGAGAAAATAATCACTGTGAAGGAATAAAAATGACTCACCAAAATACCCCCAAAACAAACACCTAATATGATAACACTATAGGATTAGGATGAACATCTTATGCTCATCATATACATACATCACCACCCTACAACCAAAATAAAAGAGCAGAAACATTAGGCCAGACACTGCCTAAGAACACTGGGTGGAGGAACCAAGTGACAAGGGTACTACAAGTAATAATCTGATACACTCTTTAAAGACCTAGAATATCACTGTTTTCATTTCAAATGGCAATAATGTGATAATCATAATTCATATCATACGTGACACAAAAACAACGCCCCCAACCAAGACAGATCTTCTCCAATATTTTACTAACTTAATTATAGCATATTCTTCTGAAACAGTTCTTTACACCATAGTAAGCAATCACAATGCCCAGCCATAAGCCTTTATTCGGGAATAAACCAGACACAGAATAAAACAATAACAATTTTCCTACGTTCAATACACTCACCATTTCCTCTTTAAAGAGATCACAGTTTTCCACGCGGCCAAACTGCCGTACCCAGTTGGCGAAGTTGAAGAGGTTGCGATGGTTCTCGATGCCCAGCTTGCTGGCAATGGTCACACCTCGGTTCTTCAGGTAGGGGGCAGTGAAGTCATTGCCAGCGATGATGCTGAGTTCTATCACCATCTCTTCCTCTGAAAACTGCAAACATAAATATTAGTACCATCTCTTCCTCTGGGAACTGGAAACATATTACATGATACTGAGTTCTATCACCATCTTTTCCTCTGAAAACTGGAAACATACTGTAAACATGATACTGAGTTCTATCACCATCTTTTCCTCTGAAAACTGGAAACATATTACATGATACTGAGTTCTATCACCATCTTTTCCTCTGAAAACTGGGAACGTATTACATGATACTGAGTTCTATCACCATCTTTTCCTCCTGAAACTGGATAAAACATACAACAAGAAAGCTCTCAGGGTTGGTTTCTTTGAATGATTTTTTCAAGGCTGATTCATGCTGAATAAAAAAAGAAAGCTTAACTGATCTTCACACAGACTAGGGTAGGTTTATTAAATGAGGTGAGCACTACAAAAACAACAACGTTTATATATTTTTCTTCCAAAATCATACGCCTGGTGTTCATCCATGTACATAATGCTCAGAGTCACAAAGTGACAAACACATGTAATGATGTATACATGGTGATAAAATTACTTTAATCACGCAAATCTGAATGTGAAGAAATACAACTTTTAGAAATTTCCTAATTATAGTGTGAATTTAAAAGTTAAAGTCTGTCCCGAGCCTAAGGCTCATCAGGCCGGTGCTTATCCCGGTTTCTGTGGCGTTAAGCGACTGAGAGTCATAGACTTCCCCCTGGATAGGACGCCAGTCTATCGCAGGGTTAACCCCCAACACAAGGTTGGTACCCCTTTTACACCTGGGTGGGGTGAGAAAATAGCCGTAAAGTGCCTTTTCCAAGGGCACAACGCCATAGCCGAAAGCTGGGATCGAACCCGCAACCTTTAGATTACGAGTCCAACGCCCTAACCACTAGACTACAGCAGCGGCTATAGTGTGAATTTACTTTTTGAAAATGTAACCATTATGATACTCAGTTTGGGTATGATCTATGCGCATGTCTGAAATGAAATCTGATGTGAAATTAATCATTACTAGATTAGCAAGCTATACAATGAGGCTTCAACTAGTGCCAGAGTACCAGCAAGTATTGGCGTACCCATGTCTGCAGATATATCTGATCTACAAATTACATTGGAGAGCCTGCATGCACATGTGCCTGTTTAAGTGTTTCAAATTGAATTATATGGTATTTTCATCATGCGTGCATCGTAAGTTAAAAATTTTACAATGAATATTATAACAAAAGCGTGCTGACTATAGACAGTATAGTATTAACCTGGAACATTTTCTGCACCCCCTTGGCACTGACCACCCCACACATCAGGCGTGCAGGTTTGCGCGTAGACGCCAGCGGCTGTCCCAGACCCAGGTCTCCTCCAGGTCAAAGAGAATGTTGGGGATGAAGCAGCAGTCTTTGAACACACAGAAGTCTGAATCGTTACTGAGCACAGCGTAGGCCTTCTCCCGTTCCTTCATGTGTTTGGCCAGCATCAAGTCCGCCTCCCCCATGGGCATCTGAATGACCTCACACTCCTTGTTCTGCAGCGTCTTCAGCAGCTGGATCTCCAGGCAGACAGACCGCATGATGGCCTCCTCTGACAGTTCAGATATGTGTCCCTGACCCGCACACACACACTCAAAATTTCCCGCTTTGTCTGGCATTCGGATCGAAAGCGGTACTTCCACGTGTCAAACTTCTGTCTGGTTTCCAAGTCTGACGCCCCTTTGCTGCCATCAATGTAAAACACCAATGAAATGCCCAGGCTTTTCAAGTCTTTCACAAGTTTCCCCACAAAGGCATCTATGGTGTCGTACTCTGCGCCAAGGACTCGCAGGTACTCATTTTGTTTAAAGGTGGCCAGGCTTTTCCAGAGAGAGCGGACAAGTAGATGTTCGAAACTGTAGAAGTCCACCAGGATTTCGATGCCCTCTTTCTCTTTGGCCACCTGCACCAAGTCCACTGTCTGACTGCACGTCTCCTTGCGCTCTATGATCGCTGTCAGCAGGCCACGGATCCCCATTGTGAACCTGGAGAGTGGAGGACTCCTGCACTAGTAGTAGCTCTTTTGATCTGTTGCTCCAGATGGGAAAGAAAATGGAACGCAGAGCTTTTCAGTTCACCTGAAACAAAGACAGTGGTCACTCTATATCAAATCACAATTCATTCAGAGTCGCAGACTGACTGAGACGGTGATGTGATTGGTCTTTATTATATATATATAGTAATATTGTGGATGATAATCACCACAAAGACTGTTGGACGATTTTTTCTTTTTCTGTTTATGTTCATTCAATGTCTATTTTTCAGCAAAGTCATGTAGGCTTAAGTTTTGACTTAAAAAAAAATCTAATGCCCTCTTGAAAATAATGTTGCTGCCATGATCTTCCTGTTTTATTAGTTTCTGCTGCTAAAATTAGAGTAAAAAGCTCATCTGGTAAAATCTATTTTTTTAAAAAAGGGGAAGGGGGGGGGGGGGTAAGCACCTTTTGGGGTAAAGTCAAATGGGGCAAAGTTCTATTTGTACACACTAGGCTACATTGCCATGATTTTATTTATCTAGTTATTTTATATTTTATATTGAGGATAATGGAATAAGCAATCATATGCTTTTTTTTACATCCAGTCCCTGTGTGTACGCAGTTTTGTAAATGTCATCTGTTCCTACCGGCACACGATGGCCTACTCTTACGAAAAGCGGAACAGGATTTAATGTGTGCGCAACATGTTCTGCGTGCCTCGGTTTACAGTCTCATCCAAAAGACTTTTGGGGGGAGTTGAGTCAGCACTGATGTTAACTCCATTATGAGTACATGTATGGTATATAATATCAACATGTGTTAACATCTTGTGCTTAACTGTGATATTCATTCCAGTGCCTGTACATCTCTTACAAGTTTGCTAATCCATTTTAATCATCTATTTTGCTGTTGTACCTGTTTTTAGATGCCCCCCCCCCCTCCCACCCCCACGCATCCAGCACAGTCTGATTGTCGTCTGAGTATGTAACATTCTGAGTAGGCCTGTTGCTAGCCCGACAGTATGCAACTGATAATATATTATATAAATAAAATTTGTTGGACTGGCCACTATCTCATGTTTTGTGATCTTTCATGACAGCGCAATTTTTAGTCTCTATTCCACCTCTACCATGAAAGTCATTGTAAACCTGAAGAGAGCAGACTGCACTGTGTATAGACTATAGGCCTAGAGGGAAGAACAGTACGCCAGTCCCTACTTACAATCGCTAGGCTAAGGGCCTACTTTCTATGACTGAATGACAGTGAATCACCCTCTTGTTCTTCACCGGTGTGGTAAATTTTAAAGTGCCACATCGAAAATCACCTATATTCATGCATGCACTCTTGCACAGTTTAGCAGTGCAGTGATTGTATTGAACCCTGTTGTGAAAATGGACCACAGACAAGCAGAATAAAAGCAGATAAATAAATCCTGAAGTCTGAGTGAAGCCAAATTGCTTACCCTGAATTGGACACCTTTCTGCTCCATGCACTTGTTTCTGTGGACCTACAGTTGTGCCAGTTTGGGACAGATTCTGACTGATCCGAAACTGGTATGTTTAGTCACGTCTTCGACCAGCAGTTCTCTGCGTCCAACGAAGAATGTAAACAAGGCACAAAAGGCCCATTTATTTTACAGTATACAAATAGCTTTCAATAAATATCTAGAAAGGGTTCGTGATCACGGATGTCTCAGATTTTCACGCAGTCCTACCAGTTCTCTTTATATGCAGATGGTACAATCCCTAAATCGGAATGGGGCTATAATAAAATCAAACTAACACAATTCTCTCTCTCTCTCTCTCTCTCTCTCTCTCTCTCTCTCTCTCTCTCTCTCTCTCTCTCTCTCTCTCTCTCTCTCTCTCTCTCTCTCTCTCTCACACACTATCATAAACGTGCCATTTGATAGAAATGTTTTGCTTCCTACGTTGAATTTAAAAATGTATTTTTGTCGCTAAAATTTAATAAGGACAATGTTTTTTTTTTTCTTCTTATAATTATATGCTACTAACGCTCTTAATTTATTTTGATTAACACAATTAGGAAAATGTTGTGTTTGGATATGGAGTGTTACATCTAAATGTTGTTGTTGTGTTGTGTGTTTTTTTTAATGGTGTTGTGTTTGAACATTATTAGTTTTGTAATTTATTTTCTGTTTGATTCATAATACTGTTTTATAGTGAGAAAGGTGTGTGTGTGTGTGTGTGTGTGTGTGTGTGTGTGTGTGTGTGTGTGTGTGTGTGTGTGTGTGTGTGTGTGTGTAAAATTTTCTTTTGCTTGGGATGTTTACTCTCTCTCTCTCTCTCTCTCTCTCTCTCTCTCTCTCTCTCTCTCTCTCTCTCTCTCTCTCTCTCTCTCTCTCTCTCTCTTTCTCTCTCTCTCTAGGCCATTTAATGTCGACAGGAGCAGATGACAAAATTGTGAAAAGAAAAACCAAGAAGAATTGCAAAGAATTGCGAAGAAGAAGAAGAAGAGGAAGAGGAGGAGGAGAAGAAGAGTTGCGAAAAAAGAATTGCAAAGAAGAAGAAGAAGAATGATCATCGTCATCAACACCAACATCGTCATCGACATCATGTTGCAACTGTTAGTGGTCACCGTCATCATTGCTGTCATAGTTATCCCCTTTCTCCTTCTTCAGACAGACAGATAGACAGACAGACAGACAGGCAGGCAGGCAGACAGACAGACAGGCAGACAGGCAGGAAGACCGGCAGACAGGCAGGAAGACAGGCAGAAAGATAGACAATCAGGCAGATAAACAGGTAGACAAACAGACATAAAGATAGGCAGACAGACAGGCAGGCAGGCAGGCAGACGGACAGACAGGCAGGCAGGCAGACGGACAGGCAGGCAGACATACAAACAGACAGACAAACAGACATACAAACAGGTAGACAAACAGACAGACAAACGGGCAGACGGTTGGTCCTACAGTAAACATCCTTGTTGATAAAAAAACAACAACTGACAAAGAGAGATAACCGAGCACTGTAGTCAGAGGCTTTAGTAGGCTAGTCTCCCTTGCCTTGTCTTTTCTCCTCCTCGTGTTGTGCTTAGCGTCCAGTTGTACTCTGTCAACGTCAAGGAAAATGGTGTTATCGATTGGTAGAACTTGCGTAACGGCTACTGCTCGATAAATTCCTCCTCCTCCTCCTCCTCCTCTTACAGTTTCGTCATCACTCGCACAGCTCTGCTGTCGTCATTCAGACATAGTCATCATCGTCACATCAACAACGTTACTGGCACAATGGACTACATCTCTTTACCATTCGTGTAGTACTATTCACTTGGTGCTTGCTTGGTCCTGACTAGGCCTAGTTTGATGAATGGCGTAGTGACGTGCTGCACAATGAGAAAGACGCCCTCATGAGGAAACAGGGAAACTTTTAAGGCAGTTTTCAGACAAAAGTTACTTTCCTTTTTTAATTTTTATTTCCTTCTTCTTTTTACTTATTCTTTTTATCCGAATAACATAAACGAGAATGACGATGGGAAAGTGGAGCGGGCAGGTGGAAGAAGGGTGGGGAACGGGGGAGGGTGGGGGGGGGGGGGGGGGGGGGGGGGGTAGGGAGGAGAGGTGGACTTGTACACAGACTGCAAAAGTTAGCGGCAGTGTTAGTATCTAGTGAATGCACCCTACCGCTGAAGTCAGCGGGGAAATATATGTTCATGTTGCTGCCTAGCCAACTATCCATCTTCATTTCTTTTTTTTCTTTTTTTTTTTTTACCAAGACTATTCCAGAATGGACCAAAACAGACAAAAACCTTTAACAATATTAATCCCCCCCCCCCCCCCCCCTGAAAAAAAAAAATAAGGAAAGAAAAAAACACCCCACCAAAAAATAAAATCTTTAAGGACAAGTTTGAACGCATGATAGATCAGAAAGACTTTTCTGATGCTGATAAGAAATCATAGAAAATATTATATACAGATTAAAAAAAATACAGACACCAGTGAATTTAGTAAGAACAGTTCATATCATTATAACAGCATGACCATTTTGAGATGCAGGTAATGTTAAAGAACCAGGTAAAGAGGCAGGTACTCTGCTTTTTGCGCTAAGGATACATTATTCAACTAAGGAAACAAAAACTGGTATCTTGTCCCTAACGTGTTCTGGTCCTAAGCGAGTCTGGGCACTCCAGAATCGAAGATCAGACGACGTGTTGCATAAGGAGGAGCAGACCAACTGTTAGGAGAACAGTGCTGAAAGAAGAAATGGAGGAGAAAACTGTTCTGTTTGAAGACTACATTTTTTCTTGAGACTAAAACTGATCTTTTCCCCCGTGGGAATGCCGAAGGCCTGTCAGTAAAAATACAGGGACGGGATAGCCTAGTGGTTTGAATGAGGTGCTCGTGATCTGCTGACCCGGGTTCGAATTTCGTTCAAGAGGATTTTTTCTTCTGAGGTTAACATCAGTGCTGACTCTACTCCCCCCAAAAGTCCTTCGAAAGAAACTGTAAATCGAGGTCACGTATGCGAACACACGCAGAATATTTATCGCACACGTTAAAACCCATTCCGCTATTTGAAAGTGTAGGCCATTGTGTGCCGGTGGGAATGAATGACAAAATTGACAAAAATGCTTACACACGGGGACAGGATGTTAAAAAACTCAGCATGAATGCGTATTCCATCATCGTCGAAATAAAAGAATAAATTAATAGGTAAATAGATGAATGGATAAATAAAACAACGAATAAGTAGGCCTAAATAAGTAAATAAATAATAACCTACTGGGTAAATCTGTGCTAGGAATTTCCTCTTTTCTATCCACTGTTTTTGTTTCTGCCTTGTTCCTTTTCTTCATGCCACCTCCTTCTAATCTGTTCTTCTCTTTTTTGCCTTCTTGGCCCAATCTTCTGCATTTTCCCAGATCAGAAAGATTTAAAAGATAATTATCTCCCACGCAGAAGTCAGATGTGCTGGACCTCACTTGTCAGGCGCTTAACGGCAGTGCAACGCATTTTCGCTCATAATATTGACGATAATTATAGTCTGGGCGTTCGACGACGAAGAAGATCTTTAGGCTGTTTTCCGCATAAGAAAGGGAACAGTGTGTGTGTGTGTGTGTGTGTGTGTGTGTGTGTGTGTGTGTGTGTGTGTGTGTGTGTGTGTGTGTGTGTGTGTGTGTGTGTGCGTGCGTGCGTGTGTGTGCGTGTGTGTGTGCGCGCGCGTGCATGAACCCAGTTTCAGGTTTATATCTCCATCACATCGAAACACAACAAATCTAATCATGGAATATCTTAATATTTCAAGAGTTCAGGAAACATCCACGGGGATTCATTTTCCATATTCCAACGCAGCGTTTTTGAGTTTTGCAATTTCCTGAAAACTCAGTGGTGGAGCCATAAATTTGATCAGGTCTGTCCAATATTTTGCCAATGCAGCGCAGCTGGATATTTTTCAATCTGCTTAAATCATAGGCTCATATGATTAAACTTGAAAAGAAAAATTCTTTTAAAAATTGCTTTGGACTAAAAAAAGAAAAACGGTTTTAGGGCAATGGCATGCCAACCTTTCTCGTAATTATTTATTTATTTATTTATTCATTTATCTATTTTTTTTAGAAGTTTATTTATGAACTATTGCATCTACTTTTATATTTCTTCATTTGTCCATTCACTTATTCATTTATTCATTTCTTTATTCCTTCCTTTATAACTTAATCAAACCTTTCCAATATTTTGCTAATGTAATGCAGCTCGATATATTTCAATCTGTTTAAATCATAGCATCATATGGTTATGTGTTTACATTTCTGTAGTGATTTTTGTGTGGGCTCTGTTATCCATCTCTTTTTGACATGCGAGGTATTGGCAGTGTGTGATTCATTTTTCTTTGCTGCCTCCTCTCTTGCGCACACGTTAAATCCTGTTCCGCTTTTCGTAAGAGTAGGCCATTGTGTGCCGGTGGGAACAGATGACATGATTTACAAAAGAACTGCATACACACAGGGACTGGATGTGAAAAAGCATACGATTGCTTATTCCATTATCCTCGATATAAAAGAATAAATCAAATCAAATCACAGCTCTCGTTTCCAAT
>CM060331.1:14992776-14995276 GCA_030674155.1 Stramonita haemastoma | reverse complement strand
GAGAGAGCAAAACAAAGGCAGAGAAGGAGGAGGCGATGTGAAATAAATAAATAAATAAATAAATAAATAAATAAATAAATAAATTAAAAAATAAATAAATAAAAAAGCAAAAAAACCAACACGCAACGCATACAGCAACATTTCTTAGCCGAAGATATTAAAACATGCCTATGAGAGAGAATAAGAAAAAACAAACAAACACTCGAAAAGTAATTTGTTTCTGTTCCCACCCTCAGAGCATCTAAAAAACACACAAAAATCAGCTTAAACTTCCAAGTCCTCTTTCAAAACGCCAATGCCATCTCAACAATATTACTTTTATATCTTCAAGACACAAATTCACCTTCTCCACTCCCTCCCCCACTCCCCCCTCACCTCGATCCCTATCTTCTTTCACTCCCAGACTTCCTCTAACGTGTACCGTTCTATGTTGTAAACATATTTAACATTAACAGGCTTCCCTCAGGTCACATGTTGGAGTAGACTCTGCTGTGTTAAAAAAATCACTCTCGTGGGTCTTCATCAGTACTTCATGATTGTTTTTATCATAGACATATGAGATGTACAGGAGGGCGAGATAGTCTAGAGAGTCTAAAAGAGAGAGAGAGAGAGTTAGAGAGAGAGAGAGAGAGAGAGGAGAGAGAGAGAGAGAGAGAGAGAGAGAGAGAGAGAGAAGAGAGAGAGAGACAGACAGACAGACAGACAGACAGACAGACAGACAGACAGACAGACAGACAGACAGACACATAGACAGGCAAGGAGAGACAGAGACAAAGGGATAAAGAGAGAGACAGATGGATAGAGAGACAGACAGAGGCAGAGACAGAGAGACAAAAAAGAGAGACACAGACAGACAGACAGACAGACAGACAGACAGACAGACAGACAGACAGACACACAGACACACAGACTGACAGAGGAGTGGAAAAAAAATAATAAATTCATCAGCAGCTAGCCCCGCTTCCTTCGATGACAACACTGTCGTCAAATGATTACCCCGTGGTTATGTTTTTATGTTCTGCAAAGCAGAGATCGATATTTTCCATTTCGTTTTGACCTGGATCCAGTTTTTATCAGTCCTATTTTTGTCACCCTCTTCACATCATTTCAGTGCTAGGGATGCTAGTCAATGTTTGCTGCTTTTGTTCTTCTAGCATTTTGATAAACCAAAATTCTAAGCTGTTGAACTGATATGAAAGAAAAATTTGCTCTGCTTTTAACATCAGTTCTAGCTTTTTGTGGAAAAGCATGAGAATGGACAAGCATAGACCTATCATAATTTTAACGGCAGTTGCAGGGGTCCTGATTGCCTACACTGTACCATGCTTCCTTCCCCTAATCTTGGCCCCGTGAGAGCGGGGAATGCCATCTTCGGGGCAACGGTGTCGCCACAAGCCCAGCGCCACACACATCAAAAATGGTTGTAAAGGTTGTATGCATAGAGCAGGGCACGGTCCTGGTGCCATGGGCTCTGTAACTGTGCAAAAGTGCAGATGTCAAGGGCCCGAAATTGGCGTTTTCGTCACATCTTTTCCGCCTTCTTCAGCTTATGCATAGGGGGGTAGGTATGCGTGCGCGCGTGCGCGCGCTCGTTGGTGTTTGTAGGTGCGTTTGTTTGTGTGCGCGCGTGTAGCGGAGACCCTGCACTTTGCTGTGGTGCATCATATTGCATGAAATTATTATTATAATACCTGTGCCACATTTGGTAAAACGGTGGTGAATAACTATCAAAAGGGTACTAACTGGTTTTTTTTTTTGCTGCCTCGTCTTCAGTGACATTCCTGTCTTGCTATTCTCACACCACTCATCTTCACATGTCCACCTCAGACATACACAGTTCTGTCGTCTGACATCCGCAGGGCCGGAGGTCTGCATGGAGAATATCAATGTTAGACCGCCATGGAGCCACTAGCCAGAGAGGCCTTGCACTCTACCAGGTGGACCACTTCAATAAAGTTCAGTGGTGTCTGTTTTTATCTATTTTCTTTATTCAAAAAAAATATTTATTCTGTTATATTGAGGATAATGGAATAAGCACTTTTGTGCTTTTTATTTTACATCCAGTCCCCGTGTGTATGCATTTAAAAAAAATGTCATCTGTTCTCACCGGCACACGACGGGCACTGAGTGTTAGTTCTTTTTAGATAACCATGATTATGAGTGCTTGCATGTAGACCTGCACAGGTGCAAAATTGAGTCAACTCTGTGTCATTTGTGTCTCTCTCTGTGTTTCTCTCTGTGTCTGTCTCTCTGTCTCTGTCTCTGTCTGTCTTTCTGTCTGTCTCTGTCTGTCTGTTTGTCTGTTTGTCTGTTTGTCTCTTTCTTTCTCTCTCTCTCTCTCTCTCTCTCTCTCTCTCTCTCTCTCTCTCTCTCTCTCTCTCTCTCTCTCTCTCTCTCTCTCTCTCTCTCTCTCTCTCTCTCTCTCTCTCTCTCTCTCCACATTTTTTTTATTATTTTTTATTATTGCATGATGATCAATGATGATGAGGATGATGTAATG